>VBSM01002608.1:97677261-97733306 GCA_008086735.1 Cheirogaleus medius | reverse complement strand
AAATGAAAAAAAAAAAAGAACTCATATTCTTTGAATATAGTCTCTAATACTTTAATCTTTCCATGGATTCAGATGAAGCTTTCCTTTAATTAATCGAAATTGTGATGACATAGATTACATGTTAATCTATTTACATTGTAAATCTTGTTTCGTGTTCTAATAGGAACTAATAGAAATTCGATTTTGTTTAAGTTAATCATTGAATTGTGTTTAATGGTACAAATGGATTTTTAGAGATGTTTTTATTAATACTAGGAACAGTCCAAAACCTTCAAGGACAAGACTTTGCAGTTTTAATGGGTTCATATAAAGAACAAGGAAACGAACTCAGTTTTCTCTGAGGTACATTCAAGATTTAAGACTCTGGAACAATATAAACCACTAACCAAACCAAAATATCCTCCCCACAGATTTTATAGTTGTATATATATATATAATCATATGTATCTATAGGTGTAAGTATTTAATTAATTATTTTTATATATCTTTATGATTATACAAACTTATATATGTGCCACATGTATGTGTGTATATATTAACATATTAACATATATATTATATGTAATATATATTAATGTATATTAACACATATTAATATATACACTCACATATATATGCTGAAAGCCTGTGTACAGGCTTTCAGTTTTCATATATAGGTGTATATGTATATGTATAATATATATATATTAAAATTTAAAGCCTGTCCCTAGCCTAGATTCATGAGCTTAGAAGATTTCTGTTAGTGTCAACTGCATCATTGACAAAACAATTTAATGACAAGGTATAATAATTAATAATAATGGCAGATATATTGAGTGCTTACTGTATGCAGCTACTTTTCATATATTATCTCAATTAATCTTCACTATAAACCTATGTCGAGGATTTCACTTTCCATATTAGAAAACTGAGGCCTATTGCAGTCGCACAGGTTAGTAAGCAGAGGATGCCGCATATCATGTTCGACTCCCCAAATTCATGCACTTGAATCACTTTATATTGATGATTCTCTGATGGGCTCAGTTTTACTTTAGACAGTGCATGAACCCCACCCAATTCCACCAGACAAGTCTTTATTATGACTGAACATTTTAATTCTGGAATCAAAGTGTAGTGCATGTAAAAACTATGTAATATAATCACAGAAGAAAACAGGAAGTTCCAAGAAATTTTGTAATATGCTTGAAGTGATGCACTTTTGAATGTTAGAAGAAGCATAGACAGAAAAGAAAAGCACGTGGTGAGGGTGCTACCGAGCCTCACTTGGAGGTTGTGTCTATGTGGTCGAAACTCTCCAGCAGACAGCCCCCCCCCCTCTTTTAAATACCAGTCTGTTGCTCCTGCCTTTTGCAGGGGATTCCAAATCAAAAGCCAGGCTATTTTGCAAGAGCAAATGAACGGACAGGAGCTAGCAGTTGTCAGCAGCTCTGGGGAGCGTTTATTCTTCTTCCTGCCTTGCTCCCTCTTTCCTCCTCTCCTTCACCACGTGTTTACTCTCTTTCTTACATGCCTCTGCTTCTCACTGTACAGAGGCTCGTCCTGCTTCCTCTGTCCTTTGTGTGGCCCGATCCTTAATTCTTGAGCCCTTGGCTTGCACGTGGCTCTGACCTACCCTGGAGCTTCTGCGCCGGCCACCAGCGCTCCCTCTGAGCGTCCTCTGTGCTGCTACCGCCTCCCTCTTCAGCTTCCCAGCTCTCAAGGGAGCACACGGATTAGGTCAGCGCACCTTGTCAAACTGTAGTTCGGAAGGCACGAGTCAGAGGTCACCCTGCACCGGCTGTCTTTGTGTCAGGGGTCTGCTCCCATTTATTTGTGTTTTAGTTATTTAGAAGTAGAGTCACATGATAGAAAATGCCAGTGACATCGTAGAATTTAATGGGCAGGGAAATTTCCCATGGGAGACAGTGTGAGAACCTCGTGGAACTTTCTGTATTCACAGTCCACTTTGGCCAAATGCACCTTTGGTACTGCACTGTAAGCTATAATTTAAAGGAACTTCCCAACTTCAGTGGTACATAAAAAACAGTCTGCAAGGCTCTCTGAGGGAAATAATTCACATTCCTATTGTTGAACACAATGCCACCTGTTGTGCATTGATAATGCAATTTTAATAATAACAGCAATAAAAGCAACCACAAAATAAATGCTATTCATTAGTCTTTTATCATATGCAACACGCTTCACATACATTATAAATAGTTCTTGCAGTAGCTCTCAAGGCTGGACACAATAGCTGTATTTTACAGAAGAAGAGACAGAGGTTCAGGAAGCTTCAGTGACTGGTCGAAGATTACACAGCGAAAGTGATAAATACTCAAGTCACTCTGATTCCAAAACTTAGATTTGTGTACTGTATTATGCTGATGGTATATATTTTTTTATTTCAACAGTCAAATATATTTTAATAAAATTAAGAGGAGAAAAATAATTTACTATATTTACACAGATGTTCATCATTTGTTTGTCTCCCTTCATTTCTAAAGAACGTCCTTTGGCATTTCTTATAGAACAGGTCTTCTGGTGACAAAGTCTATGTTTTCCTCCTTCACAAATGGCTTTATTTTACCTTAATTTCTCTAAGATATTTTCACTTGATGCAGAATTTTAGGTTGATAGTCTTTTCTTTCAGCGCCTTAAAAATGTTGTTCCCACTGTCTTTTGGGTTCCGTCATTCCTGATGGCAGATTTGCAGTTATTGAGATTATTTTTCTCTATATAATAGGTCATTATGTTTTTTCTCTGCTTTCAGGACTTTTTCCTTCTCTATGGTTTTCAGTAATTTTGTTATTATGTGTCTAGGCTAATTTCTTTGAATTTATTCTCTTTGGAGTTTGCTGAGTTTCTTGTATCTGTAAATTTTACCACACTTTGGAAGTTTTGAGGCATTACTTTTATGAATTTTTTTCTGCACTATTATCTTTTGCCTCTGCTTTAGAGATTCCAATGACACAAATGTGAGAACTTTTATTACTATCCCACAAGTCTATGAAACTCCATTCATTTTGTTTTTAATCTTTTTTTCCTTTCTGTTCTTCATATTGGATAATTTCTATTGCTCTACCCTCAAGTTCACTTACTCTTTCCTCTCTGATCTCTATTCTGTTATTGAAAACATCTCAGAGATTTTGAAATTTTGGATACTGTATTTTCCAATTCTAAAAATTCAATTTAGTCCTTTTTTTTATAGATTCTTTTTCATGCTTGAGAATTTCTTTCTATTCATTTCAAGAGTATTCACCTCAGTTCATAGAACATGGTGTTGAGTTCTATTTTCAAGTCTGTCTCATAACTGACACATCTGAATCATCTTTGGGCTGACGTCCACTGATTACCTGTCCCTTTGAGAATTGGTCAGACTTTCATGGTTGTAGGTATATCAAGTCATTTCTGCTTGTATCTTGGACATTTGAATATTGTGTTGTCAGACTTGAATACTGTTAAAATTCTCTGGATGATATTGATTTGTTTTTGTTCCATGAAGCAATCAACTTGCTCATTCTGTCCTTCTCTTCTGTGGTGGCAGTTTCAATGTCAGTTCACTTTTCAAAGTGTCTGCTATGCTATTTGTGTCACGTGTCCTGGGGCATGCACTACTCAGGGATTGCTCTGGTACCTGGGTGGGTTTTATGCTGTAATTCACTTCTCAAAGGCTTTGCTATACTTCTCTGGCCATTTTCTGTGCATGTGCAACTTAGGGGTAAGCTTGGTATTTTTGTAGGTTCAAACACAGAATTTTAGAGTCTCTTCTCCAGCTCTCTCCTCTGTGGGATTCCTTCTCACCCTCGGCTTCTAGGGCCCCTTTTCCCAGTTTCTCTGGCCAGAAAGATTGGATTCTCTGAGAGTTGTGGCCTCCTGTGCTGTGGCACAGTTGTGTCACACAGCAAAGCAGCAAGAGAAAAGACAAAAATAAATAATTGTGATTCCTCTCCCGCTCTTTGCACTATGAGGGTCCCTTTCTCTGGCTCCTCTATCCAGAGGGTTGGGTCATCTTTTGGGACTGTAAGAGCCCTCACCTCCACCGGGGTAGCAGTGCAGATCTATGCCTGACACCGACCTAGAGGCAGGACTAGGGGAATAAAAAGAGAAAATAAACAGGGAGATTTTCCCTTGCTTCCCACTCTGGCTTGCAGGGGCCTCTTTTCCTAGATCTCTAACCAGAACAATGAACTGCACTAGGGTTTTCCTGCTATTTGCACCTTTAATACTGTTCCCAATTTGGCTTACCTTTGGACCAAATCCATGAGGAGAAAAAAAGAAGAAAACCCAGATAATCTTAGCAACCAAGTTGATCTTTCTTTAAGATTTGACTTCCATCCTCCACCCACTTGCTGCTAATTACTTTTCACAGTGCTCACATAGTCATTGGTCACACTTCCTAGTTTTAGCCGTGATCGGGGGAGAATGGACTGGGCTTCTTATCTCCTGCACCGCCTCTCACTAATGGCTACACTCCAACACTTGGCACAGAACCTGTCCTGTGGCAGACAACCTTAGCCTTTTTGTAAATGAAGTGAATGAAAATGTAAAACGTGGAAGTCACCAATTATCTAATAAGCTCTGGTAGGAAAAGGACAGCAAATATGTGGCCCACAGTCTGCCACTCTTGAGTTCCCACACTGAAAAGTCGACATCGGTATCCGTTCACGGCTCTGTGGCCTGCAGGGCCTGAACACAGCTGCAGAGGACTTCCTAACACGGCACACCTGGAAGCCATGCCATGGGCGTGAAACACCTACCTTTTAGTCCTGTCTTCAGGACTTCAGGACACACAAATATTCTAGCCTTCCTGTCCTATTTAACTATGGTAACTCTTCTCAAATTGCCATCTTTCTATCGTCTTTTCTCTAAGATTCCAGCTGATTGATATATTTCTTCTTTTTTGGGCAGGCTTGTTGAGAAAAATCATTCTTTGCTTTCTTATAAAGTTTCTTTATTTTCTTAAAATATCATAATTTGACTAATATGTTTCACTGTGCTTTCCCCCATTTATACTAACAACAAGATTTTATTTTAGTGTTTTACCCTTTTGGAGATGATGAATTCGTTTAATAGATCCATAATTATCCAACTCAAAAGTGATCATCAGAATTCCTTTTTATTTGCTTACTATTAATACATATCACTAAACACACGATCCATTTCTCGCCAGCTGCAGCCATTAATTCAGCCTTACTCGTCCTTGACTTAGAGACTCCTGTACTTCTCATTTTGAACCATTCTAAGTAAAAATATTAAGAGAAAGTAGCATGCCTTAAATAAATCTGATTTAAAGTCAGATTTGCTTGGAAAGCATAGCTGTGCGAACTTTTAAAAATAGTTTTGCTTGCCATTTTGTATTGCCTTAGGCTGTTTTCTAACAGAGCCACGATCTAAATAGAAATGTTTTTTTGGCTGTTGTTGTTAGGGGTTTGAGGTGATTATTATCAGCTTCTCAGGGATCATTGCTGTACGAATGTATCTTAGCAGGAGATATGAGACAGTGTTTGTAAACGATGTGAACACCTTTTCATGTCTTTGTAAATTTGGTATGAAACATCTATATGTTATCCAACTGGGTACAGACACGGGAGAGGTCTGTCTAGAACATGAGGTGCTCTCACTTCTACAGTAGAAAATCAGGCCAGCAAAATGAGCCTGCGTGTGGTGCAAATATGGAGCAGGTGGAGTTGACTGAAGGTCACTGACATGGACATCACTGAGTCCAAGGTCATCTGCTAAGATCCCTTATTTAAGACAACTCAAGATCCATACCTGGGATTCCATCTAGCAGTGCTGTGGCTGAAATTAGAAAAATGAATGAGACAAACTCACCGTGTGAGTCTGCTGTGTCCACAACCTAAGCACTTTGTTTTTCTCCTTTTCTCCTGCGGTCTCCAGTTTACCGTGGTTTCTGGGCCGTGCTGATGCTCCTGGGGGTCGTCGCTGTGGTCACCGCCAGCTTTTTGATCATCTGTGCAGCCCCCTTTGCCAGCCATTTTCTCTACAAAGCTGGGGGCGGCTCATACATCGCTGCAGGTATGTACGTGCTGAGCGTGTGATTTCCAACTGTGGTTTTTCTTCATTTCGTCCTGTTTTTCATTTCTAGATTCAGGCGTCAGTCTTTTAGTAATAGTAGCACAATGATATTTGTACCCAATCATTCTTGAGTGCTCACTGTATGTCAGACACTTTCTGGGGACTTTCCATTTTCCATGTGCTGACACACTTAACCATGTGACAGTTTCTGCCCATCGCAGCCCCATTACACAGATGAGAACACTGAGACTTAGAGGGGAAAGCTCTGCCATCGACTCATTCTGAGTATGCAAGAGCCTTTAATCTCTCTTACCCTATTAATTTTCTGACTATAAAATGGGGGGCATAATGTGTCTCTGTAACATATCAAGATATAGACAAATTTTTTTGCATGCTCTTAAAAAAATAGCCCTGTGGCCGGGCGCGGTGGCTCACGCCTGTAATCCTAGCTATCTGGGAGGCTGAAGCGGGAGGATGGCTCAAGGTCAGGAGTTCGAAACCAGCCTGAGCAAGAGCGAGACCCTGTCTCTACTAAAAATAGAAAGAAATTAATTGGCCAACTAAAAATATACAGAAAAAATTAGCCGGGCATGATGTCGCATGCCTGTAGTCCCAGCTACTCGGGAGGCTGAGGCAGGAGGATTGCTTGAGCCCAGGAGTCTGAGGTTGCTGTGAGCTAGGCTGATGCCATGACACTCTAGCCCGGGCAACAGAGTGAGAATCTGTCTCAAAAAAAAACCAACAAAAAACATAGCCCTGTGAGGATATTTTGACCTACTCTCGTGGTTTATTTATCATAAGAACAAAAATCTTTTTCTATCTCATCACCATTCAATTTTCTTAATTGTGGTATATGTGCATTATTTAAACACATTCTTTTCAGTATAAAACTTGCATTTATTTTAGTCGGCTTTCCAACTAGTTGGGATTCCTGATAAAATGATTGTAGTACAAACAGAAAAGTAACTGAATAGGTGAGTCTTGTGAATTATAAGGCTTTTTCATTTCATTAGGAAGTTAAAGCCAGACCATTAACTTGGAAACATAAGCACAGGCTATTATTTATAAAGGTAACAATTCTAGAGAACTAGACACATTTCAGTGCGACTAAGTCAGTGTACGTGACTGTGCTATATTGTAACATCAGACCACAGTGACAGAGTGTTTCTAGGTGACATTGTTGTGAGAGATGAAATAGAGGAAAAGAATGGATTGCTTTATTGTCTTTATAATCATTGCAAAGAGAGTTCCTGATGCCTCTTGCTATCATTTAACCAATGGTCAGGCAACACAACTCTGTTTGCATAATATGGTGCTTAAATCTGCAGAGGGAATAAAAAGAATAATCGGATATGGACCCTCTGTTCAAAGAGCTCAATTAAAAAAAACACTCTGAGAAGAAGTTCCCTTTTAAATCTGTTCCACCTTTCTTTTTGTCTTTTATTGCAACTTTTTTCTTTCACTGGATTTACCCATCTGAGCTCATAATTTTTAATAAACATTTTTATTGAGATATAATTCACATACCATACAACTTACTGTTTTGAAGTGTATAATTCAGTGTGGTATTTTTAGTACATTCACAGAGTTGTGCAAATATCACTACTCTCTCATTTCACAATATTTTCATCACCCCACAAAGAAACCCATTCTCTTCTCTCCTCTCCTTCTTGCTAGCTCTAAGAAACCACTAATCTACATTTTGTCTCTATGGGTTTGCTGTTCTGGATATTTCATATAAATGGAATCAGACAATATGTGGCTTTTTGTATCTGGCTTCTCTCACTTAGGTCTCATAAATTATCATCCCTCTGTTTTAATTCATAATTCCATAAGACCAACCCTTTATATCCCTTAAAAATGAGCATCATCTTTGCCAAATATTTTTTCTCCCCAAAACCTCATTCTACCCTTATCTCATTCAAAGTTCTAAATGGGGTGCATATTTTTCAGTGGTCTTCCCACAGATTACAATACTCTGCTAAAATATGTAAATATTTGTTTCTTCTCATTACTTGCTTTTATTTTAAAATTTCAGTTAATCAATAAAGGGAACATGTGCTAACAGTAGTTTAGTACTAATGCATTATGGGCAGCATGATCGTTTCAAACTCAGAAATGCTTTGATCCTGGGTTTGGTCCAATTAGAAAATTGTGTGTGTGTGTGTGTGTGTGTTTGTATGTGTGTTTGATACCCTCAAATAATCGTTGACCATTTTTCCATTTTATAATCTGTGCAAGAAAATAGTATATCCAAAAAATTATATTTGGCAGAGAACTTTATAGAAAGAAAAAGCATTTGATATGTACTCATATACTCATGCCTATGACCAGTGGATTTTCTTTTTTTCAAGGAATCTTGTGCTGCAGATGGTGAAAGGCTGAGGGTCTCCTTGCTCAGGGCTTCACAAAAAATCCCCTGGGAATTCTGAGGTGTGCAAGGCACTCTGAGAGCCCATTCTCAAAGCCACTAAACTAGATGTTTAAGAGGACCCTTCCTTTAAATTTAACTTTTAATTTCACGGCACAATTCTGTGTTGTTTTGTGTGACCATTTGTTTCCCGAGAGCAGCGTGGGATATCCAGTTGAATGAGATGAAACATTACTGCTCATCTCATCATGAGTCTCCCCGCATGCCCGGGGCCAGCACACTGCGCTCTGTCAGTGGTTAGGAACAGGTGCTGCCTGGGCCCAGGGTGCGGTGGCTGCTGTATCCATGCCACAGGCAGGACTGGACACTCTTGATTTGGGCAGATGGCCTTAGGGGAGGACAGAACCAAATCTTAAATGACCATTGCTGGGCGTGTGCACATAGGAAGAAATTCTAGCATCAGCAGGACTATTTTCGGGCAATCCAAGCATGGCAGAGGGATGCCGACGCCACAGCTGCGGGGTGTGAGGCCCACGGTATTCCCCTTGCTGGGCGAACAGACTCAGTGTAAGGCTGGGAGGGCTGGGAGGGCAGATGTTGCCACTCCCTGCACTTAGGCAGATACTTCTTTAGGCAGGCCAGGCTGCATGTTTTCTGGGGAGGGTCTATTCCGGACGAAGTGTGTAATAATTGTCAGGACATGATTATCCTGAGCCTATGCCCCAGTGAGTCATCACACACCTCCACAAGGCCCAGACAACTGCTGCCATTTGTTTTAATAGGAGACTTGGGAGAACTCTTAGATACGAAAGGGTTGACACTTGTCTTCTCCTGCCCCTATGACATTGGATGTGATAGGAAAGACACAGGAAGTGTTAGAATGAGCAGGCATGGCATTCAAACATTTGGATTATATGAAGAAAATTAGTACAGAGCTAAATATTCCTAACTCCTGGGCAAAGCGACATCAACACAATGGCAAAGCAACGTGCAATTGCTGTGCATGAGTAAGACATCTACGTGTGTGGACAAAGATAAGCTTGTGGGCTGGATGTTCTAGGCATTGGAGGATTAGCAATAAAATCTAGAAATTGCTATTTCATCAGCACATCACGGTAGAAATATTTTTCTG
The DNA here is from genome assembly GCA_008086735.1 of Cheirogaleus medius. Taxonomy (NCBI): domain Eukaryota; kingdom Metazoa; phylum Chordata; class Mammalia; order Primates; family Cheirogaleidae; genus Cheirogaleus; species Cheirogaleus medius. The sequence goes on along the minus strand of VBSM01002608.1, from coordinate 97,723,788 downwards.
CCATAATAGAAATCACCTTTTCCTGATTGGCAAACTGGGATGACCTCTGAGCTTGTCTGCTGAGTGGAGATGAAGACAGAGTCTCCCCAGGTGGAGAGGTCTGCAGAGCTCCCGAACCTCAGCTAAATCCCTTATTACACTGTCCAGTGGGTGAGACTAGCTAGGTATCCTGTAAGTCCAAGGATCAGAGAAGAGCCTATTCCCCCCGGCCTGAGATATGTTAATGGAAGCAGAGGCTACCCTTGCAGTGTAATTTAGGCCTTTGGAACATGACACAGGCAAAGTGCGGTTTGCTTCCTGCCGGTTCCTGTTTGCTGCACCCTATTCTGTGACCTCAGGGTGTGCTCTTCACCCCAGATGGCTATTTCACACGCTATTGCTACTCCCCAGACGTGAGCAGAGCTGGGTGGGATGAACTGTGTAAATCCTCTGCCACGTGGGACAGAATCCTGGGGCTCGCCCTGTTTCCTCCTGCTCTGCAGGGGAGTGCTTTCTGAAAGTGTAGTGATGTGAACCTTCCTAATAAACGCAGGGTCCTCAAACTTTTTAAACCGGGGGCCAGTTCACTGTCCCTCAGACCGTTGGAGGGCCGGACTATAGTTAAAAAAAAAAAACTATGAACAAATTCCTATGCACACTGCACATATCTTATTTTGAAGTAAAAAAAACAAATGGGCAAAAGCACCCGCATGTGGCCTGCGGGCCCGTAGTTTGAGGACGCCTGGAGGAAAGATCATTGGATATAAAGGGAATAAAAAGACTGACATCAAAGGAAGTGAGATTTGTAGTTTGTTTTCCTTTTTTCTTTCAAAAGATCAAGGGAAATTGCCATAGCTCATCAATAAACCCCATTTATTTCTATATGAGATAAGAGAGATATAATACATACATGAAACAAGAGATTTTTTCCTCCTTTAATCCTGGAAAGAATAGCTCATAGCAGCCAAAGGACAGTTGAGGAGCTCATTTTCCTTTGGCTGACAATGAACACATGGCTCCCATAGAGGATCCTTACATCTTCCTCGAGGTAGAGCAGCCGTCGGGGCAGGAGAGTGTTTGGAGGGAACATAGAGAAGAACTAGCGCAGGAAGGGATTAGGAAAGTATTGCTGAGGGCTGGGAGGCAGGCGTCCTAAACTTGCAGGCGCACGCAGACCTTGTGGCACCGGCTGTCTCCACGTCTGTATAGTGAAGGATCTAGGCTATAAACAGGTGCTTACTGCGGACAAACTCCGATACTCATCCTATTGATACTATAAACTAGGAATGTCGGTTTCCAAATTTTAATGTGGATTTCTAACATCCTTGGTCTGATATTTTAATATAAATGTCGAGTGCTAAAATAAGTCAACATGGCCTAATATTATACAGGAAAGAGTTGCGAAGAGTTTTTATGTACAAAAATACTTTTAAAAATATTACTTTTTTTCTCAGATTCTTCTTGAAAGTTTATTTTCCTCTGCATTTCTTTTAGTCGATGTATGAGTCACAGGCTGTTCGAATCAGTTTTGAATGTGGTTCTGATATAGTAGCTGAACTACATGAAAGTGAGGGAGACCAGTCCTCTGCTCTGTGAGTCTGGAACAACTCAGCCAGACCAAGGCCATGAGCAGAAATGAGAATGTGGAAACGAGAAGAGACACAGAGCCATTGCTCCAGAAAGAGCTATTGCCGTCCTGTGAGTGGTCACCCTTACCTGACTTGTTATGCATCCCTTCCTGGGCAAAGCTCCAGGTCATGGTCTAACTCCTGCCCATATAGATCGCCAGCTCACTACTAGCTTTGGTGGAGCTTTTCTGAAAAACCTTGGACTTCAAACTTGAATAAATTCTTCCCCATACCTCCCACATCCCCCTTTAAAAAATGTGCTGTTCTTCTAAGAAGTAGAGCTACAAGCCTGGCAAATGAATGCTTTTACTCACATGACATATTGCTATGGGGTGTGATGAATCTTTACCCTGAAAGGGAGTTTTCAGATGTGCAAAGTGACAAGATTATTTCTGGACTTTGAATAGCGCTTCTGGTCTGGAATTAGGTTCTGTTACGGTGGAAAGGCAGACTGAGTTTCCGCATGATGAATTCTTATTTTTCAAAGTATGTGTCTCATTAACATCAACTATTTACTCATTACAGTAAGAGATTTAATTTCTTTGCAAATATTCTTTTTCGCTGCACACCCTCCCCCAAATGGTCACTTCGCTCAGAAATAACTAGTAGCGGGTGGCTAAGGAGTATTGTATTGTATTGTACTGGTTTTGTATTTTTTTTCTTTTTGTTTTCTTTACACTTTCTGTTTTCTTTTCACTTTGTGTTTTTTCCTGAGACTTTAGAAGGAATCTTTACACTTCCTTGTATGGGAAGGGAAGCGTGTTAGGTATAGAGTGTAGACTCATTGGAATGACCATGTTGACCTATACGTGGAGTCTGACCCAGAAAGTCTTTTCCTATAAGTCAAGGGTTTGTGGGGAGGGACAAGAGGCTTGCTGATTAGACACTTAAAGCAGAAACTGTCCTTAATACGAATGAGCACAAGTCGATAATTCCCCTTGTGTTTTCAAAACGTTCAGTCCTGGGACTGCGGGAGGACTGATGCCACCTTGTGGACAGTTCCAGTAAGACATTGAGAGACACCTTTGAAGTCTTCATTCCCTCGCTGCTCTCAGGAAATCTCAGAACTGGAAGGCACCCTGGCGAGTTTATTCTTCTGCTTCTTGGCCAGTCCTGAAATAGCCCAGTCACATGAGAATCTCTGGTGCTGTAGAAAATTTCGGAGAGTAATATTTGCTAGCTATTATCAGGAGCTCATGTCAAAGCTTAATAATAATAATGATGATGACAGCAAAATTAGCTAATGCTCCTTAGGGGCTAGGCATGTTCCAGACATCTGCTAAGTGCTTTACTTCTGGGAATTCCACGAGGCTCCTTTCTGAGGGAGACACTTGCACTGTCTCTATTTTACCAATGAAAAAACGGAGACAGAGAAGAAACTTGCTCAAGTTTACTCAATGAGGTGTAAAACCTTTTGGTTAATAAACCCTGGAGGCAGGATTGGAAACAAGATGGTAGAACCTGGGCATGTGCTTTGCAACCACATCCTACTTCCAGAAACTCAATTATTGTGAGTCCTTGGCATTAAATGCAACTCTGCTTTTCAGATTAAATCCCTAATTACTTGTAGAGATGGATAAACCCCCATGATTGCTCTCTGTTAATAATTGTTTCTCAGCAGAATGCAGAGTACTGAGTACACAGGATGTTTAATGCGGAAAATTATTATGCCAATCTAAGAAAGCCATACGTGTTTGTGAAATCCAATAGGCGTTATATATGTTTGGTTGACTAAATAAAAATATGAGTCCAGAAAATGAAATGGAAGAGCCAATTAATGTTTTTGGAAAGTAGTGTGATTGAAGTGTGTGCAGCAATGAGTGTCTGGAAATCAGAAAGATGTAATCATGATATTATAACTATAAAAGAAATTAAGGCTGTTTCAGATAATTAGAGAAAAATCAATGGAAAACGAGTCTGAGGAAGCGAAGAATGCAGATAAATCAAGAATCTTGGCCATTATGCATTAGTTGTTTTATAATTTCTGAAATATGATACATAAAAATGAGCACAATTTTATTATAAGAGAAAACAATAGCATATTAATGTAAAGAAGAAAGAAGTGATTATTACAAGAGCACCATTTAAAATCATTTTTAAGGCCGGGCGCGGTGGCTCACGCCTGTAATCCTAGCACTCTGGGAGGCCGAGGCGGGTGGATCGCTCAAGGTCAGGAGTTTGAAACCAGCCTGAGCAAGAGCGAGAACCCGTCTCTACTAAAAATAGAAAGAAATTAATTGGCCAACTAAAAATATATAGAAAAAATTAGCCAGGCATGGTGGCGCATGCCTGTTGTCCCAGCTACTTGGGAGGCTGAGGCAGAAGGATTGCTTGAGCCCAGGAGTCTGAGGTTGCTGTGAACTAGGCTGACGCCACGGCACTCACTCTAGCCTGGGCAACAGAGTGAGACTCTGTCTCCAAAAAAAATAAAATAAAATAAAATCATTTTTCAGAACTTCTAGCTAATTTTCCTGGAAAAACTGCCTAATTTTTAAATGAATGCAAAAATATTTATGAGACTACTTTGAAAGTATATTGTAGTGTAATGGCAAGAATTACTCTTTCGCAAAGGAAGAATTAGCAGGTTTCCCTTTTCCCATCATATAATGTGGAGGAAGACAAGCACACATGTTGGACTCTGGAATGGACCTGTGACAGGTCAGCTTGCACTCACCCTGTTTCCTCCTCTAGCATGACACATTTGTGGAAGTTGGGAAAAGCCTCAAACAACTTTTGAGGTTCCTAGTTGTTAAAGTTAATACATGTGAAAACAGGTTTGCAAATATTGTAGCATTTTAAAGTGTTTATATTTGATACATTAATGCTTTATGCTTTTAAAATACATACATAAATGAATGACCCTACATATAATGTCATTTGCAGGCATCATCTGAAGTCTAATCAGGAGTCTTTTATGAATGTGAGGATCAAGTCAAATAATCCTAATGGACCCCAATGTTATGCACAGCACAAGGGAGCATTGTGATTCCATTCCAAAAGGTTAAATCACTTCCCGTTCTGCTTATGAGTCTAGCTCCTTCTCCGTGGTTGTAATTTTAGACCCTTTAAATCTGAGAATGCTCCCTAAAAATTGGGGGGGGGAGCTACTCTGTGTCCAAAGGAGTCCCAGAAAAAAATGTCATGGGTGGTATCCTGATTCCTAGGTTGGAGACCAGTTTACAGGTGTTGGTCTTATAATTAAGCTTCATTCTTTTATATGCCATTTTTGTAAATTTCAAATAATACATACTGAAAATACAAATACTATGCAATAATAAAAAGAATGAAGGAACTGAAAACAATCCCTGTGCTCTAAACATCTGGAAAACATATTCGCTCAGTGGGCGCTGTTGAATGACTGACTGTCAAAAGTTTTGTTGAGAAAATGGATGTTTGAGGAAGATAACTAAGACAGTAGTTTTTAAAGAACTGTGTTCTCAGTCGGACTTCGCAGGCTGTGCAGTTGTGGGGTTGGAAGGGAAGAAGCTTCAGCAGGTTCGCTTCAGGTCCCTGCCATAGCATCAGTAAGACCCAGGGCCATTTCATCAGTTTTATATAAGATCCTGCTCCACAAAAAGATTTTATTGCAATTTTTTTCCCAAACCATTTGTCTAAGGAAATGCTATCCATTAGTTCAAAACTTTATGTATGAGTTTAGAACATCACAAAGCAATATATTCATAGTAGCTTAATTCATAATAGTCAAAACCTAGAAACAACCCAAATGTTCATCAGTAGATGAATAAACAAATTGTGGTGTACTCATAAAGTGGAACAACTGCTCAACCATAAAAGGCAGTGGACTGCTAACACATGCAACAACACGGGTGAATTCTCAGACATTATGCTGCGTAAAAACAGCCAGAAACAAAAGGCTGCATACTGCTATGATTTCATTTACATGACGTTCTGAGGGCAAAACTAGGCTATAGTGATAGATACTTTGGGTGGGGGGAGTACAGAGGTATGAAGAACCCCTTTCAGTGACGGATACATCCTATTCTTAAATGATTGTGGCTACATGGATGGTTACATTTGTCAAAATTCATCAAATCATGCACTTGAAATCAGTGTATTTTACTCTAGGTAAAGTATACATTAATTAAAAGAATGAGAGAAGTAAAACAATAAACCTGGAATGTTTTTACCCCTTAGACAAAACTCCAAACTATTGGAGTTTAATATAATACCTTCAAATATTAGATATGGGCAATTTAAGAAATGCTTATATAAACATGATTTATGTGTTGTCTGCAAAAGGCGCCTTGCAGAGAAGTTATCAGTCGTACTGCTCAGTGTTCCTATGAAGATCTACAGAAGGCATTCATTCTTTCTTGATGAATTGCTGTTTCCTCTTAGAAAGTGACAGCAAACACATAGCTTATCAAGTTTCCTTTTTGTTCTTTCTTTTGGAGACATCAGATCTAGGTTCTCCATTCCATGAATGCTGCTATCCTTAGCACACTTACCCACACCCCGGGTTTTTTTTTTTTTTTTTTTTTTTTTTTTTTTTGATTCTGTACTTGGCACAAATTCTCCCCATTGCCTTACAGGAAGCTCCCCTTGGAAAAGCAACCTGGTCATTTGCTGCTTCCTTGGAATATTTTCTTTACTGTAGTGTGCTCGAGAATGTCTTTAGCTTAATGTGTGACTCCTGTTATCAGGGTTTTATTCTGTGATTCGCCACAGGCTCAGTGTTGGAACTTGGGGGACAAATAACTACCAAACGCTTTATTTTCATCCTCTGAAAATAGCCACAATGAATAAGCTAATGCTATCATCCCTGAAAGTTTATGACGCTTACTTTCAAGACCTACGCAGATGGCCTTGCTGAACATTGCCCTGTCTCTAGCATGCGTGCATCCTCCAGGTAGAGAAAAGACACATTTTTCTGATTCTAATTTACTTTTCACCTTAACTTCCTTCATAACGCATTCTTTTGATTATGAGATTCTATGAATTTTCTTATGCCCATGGAAAGCTGAAATGAGTTGCCACTGTGTGGAAGGGTGACTGAACGATGCCATTGAATCATCTGGAATTTACGATTCTTCACCAAGTAAACTATAACTGTCCATGCTTCAAGTTGTTAAAGCCCATTTAAAGGCAGTTTAGTTACTTGTAAGCAGTTAAAGATCATGTTATAATTTTTAAGTAACTCCAAAACTCTTTTTTTTTTTGAAGAATACATGTAACAGTATATGTACTTCTAGACAAAAATATAGAAGCTTGATAATTTGCCTACCTTTTTAAGGGAGAAAGTTTTTCGTTTCTGGGACTAAATTTTTCCTTTTACAGATGTGTTTTTAAATCTGGTTATTATAATATATTATAGTAAAAAGATCTTTCTAGCTTGCCTCCTGTTTTCATTCTTGTGTTTGTGAAATAGGATGTACAATTTTATTTCTCCATCTTTGAGTCTTTGACTTGGCCTTGGGGAATCTGTTTTTGTTTCCATACTGTGATTGTTTCCATACTCTTTATCATCAGCAATTGCATTCTTAATTGCCTTTTGCGACTAAATTTTATGTGTCCTTTGTTTCTGAAAAAAATACTTTCCAATTTGAATTCGTGACATATAAAGGGGAAAGTTTTCAACTTTGTGAGAGAATCCATGCAAAATTATAAGTTTGAATGATTCTTCCACACATTGCCAATAAGAAGAAATCTAATGACTTCTTGGAGTGGCTCAATTATTGTCCATGGTTTTATTATGATCACAAATTTCTGTGGCCTTTGGGGCCATGTTTCGATTCTGTCTCCAGTGAGCTATTTGATAAATTTTTTGTTGGACATCAAAAATAGGTAAATTTAATTGGAAATACATTTTTGATTTCCAAATGTATGACCAACTTTAAATGTAATTTTATTTAAAAACAAATTACTACCTAAATATTAGCAGTATTTTCTATTCTTTTTTAATTTTTTTTATTTTTTAGAGACAGTATCTAGCTGTGGTCACCCAGGCTGGAGTGCAATGGTGTCATCATAGCTAACTGCAATCTCCAACTATAATGCACAGAGTTGCATTTTAACCAGCCTCCCAAAGTGCTGGGATTACACGCATGAGCCACCATGCATGGTCAAATATTTTCTATTCTTGATAAAATCACAGTGGAAAGTGGGTTTGAAATGTAAGTCATTTGTTACTCAAGCCATTTATCATTTATGTTTTTATAAATGAGAGTCTTAAGATGTCAAGAGATAATAATTAAGATTTTTCCATAGTAATAATATTGCCTCAGAGGAGACACTTCACTCAATGGGTGGACCAAGTCAATGATATTACCATTTATTAGTACTCACAATATCCCACCAAAGGAAGATGTATCTTTCTGGGTAAAAATATGCTGGCCTCGGCCTTTCCCCACCCATATGTTCTCTCTTTAACACACATGGCCAAAGACTTTTGTCACAATTTTTTTTTGAGTTATTCCTTTTGTTTTGAAATATGTTCAAATTTACATAGAAGTTGGAAGTCCTTTCACCCAGAGACTCCGTTACATATTTCCTTAACTGTTCCAGCAATAAGAACTTGATCCTGGATCATGCTTTGTATTTAGCTGTGTCACTTAAGTCTCCATTACACCAGAATAAGTCTTTCTTTGACCTTCATGACCTTGACACTTTTGAAAAGTACAGGCCTGTGATTTTGTAGAACGGTCTTGAATTTGGGTTTGTCTGATAATATTTCTTCATGATTGGATTAAAATTTTGCATTTTTGGCTGCAAGATCATCGCAGTGATGCCGTGTCCTTACCGCATCCCACCAGGTGACTTATGACATCAATTTGTCATGTCACTGGTGACGTTAACTTTGATCACTTGAATAAGATGGTATTTGTTGAGTCTCTTTAATATAGAGTTACTATTTTCCTCTTTACGATTAGTAAGTAGTTTGCTGGAAGAAACTTTGAACCTATGCAAATATCCTATATTTCATCCAAATTTCATACATTAATTTTATCATCCAGTTTTGTTTCCTGCCTGAATTAATTATTTTTTAAATGATTGACAAATGGTGCTTTCTAATTCTACCATTCCTTTTACATTTATAAGTTAGTTTTCTACTGTAAGGAAAAGCTTTCCCTTCTCTCTATTCACTCATTTATTTAAATCACTTTGGGTTTTATTCAATGAGATATATTGTACCACTACTTGTGTGATGACCAAATGGTCTCAGTTTGAGCTACAGAAAGTCCCATCAAGGTGTTTTCTGAAACACTCCCATCATTTTTTGACCACATCTTTACTTTCTGGTATAACAAGATGTTCCAGGCTCATGTTATATTTTATGCCCCAGCTTGGATTAAACCATTTCTTTGAGAAGCTCTGGGTCCTGGCATTTGGAAGTCAAGATCTGGACACTTGGTGTGCTTGAAGGTACTGGGGGTTGATGCCTCTAGGACCTCTCGAGAGACAGAGCCAGGAAATATATCTAGTATATACATACATGTATAATTAAAAATATGCAGACACACTTTAACTTCTATATTCATTTCTGTATTATCTACCTATTTATCTATCTATCTATTTATTGAAAACCATGAATTCACATTGATATATTCAATTCCAATCAAACACTCTAGGGCTCATTCTAGCTTCCTGCTTTTAAAACTTGTAACTCCATTTTTCAGCGGTAAGACACATGACTCCAATTAGCCTTAATACATTATTTATTTGACCAGTCTACCTGTAAGTTGCAGCCTCCTGTTTCTTCTCTTGGCCACATACTTCATACAGGCCCCCAGGATATATTCTTACTGCTGTATCTGCTAAACCATTGGACTTTGGTGCAAATACTTTCCCATGTCTGTTAGTTCATTTTACTTCTTGTTGTCTATCTGTCTGTCTGCCTCTCTCTCTACACACACACGCACATACACACTCATCACACTGGCAATTTAATGGGTAGAGAGGCACTGACTGTTTTACCCCATGGGTGAGACATAACCATAAACTGATCTGATACAAATTATATGGACTGTATCTTCAATTAGTGAAAAAGTTAAAGACTATAGTTATAGAAATGACTATTCTTCATTGTTTTCAGGATGTAATTCTTCTTCAAATAATGACAATATATAACTATAATTAATTCTTCCTCATTAAGAATCAGCTACCTACAATGCATTTTTTAACACTAGAAATTCAGTAATGAGTTTTGCAACTTTTGAAATAATGTATTTAAGGTTACTGGCTTTCCACAAAGGCAATTTCTTTTTTTTTTTCATAAAAATATCTGAAAGCACAAGAGATTCACAGGATGTGAGGAAGAGAAAACCCATAACCACAAATAATACAAAGGTTTGCAAGGTGTTTGCATAAGGCAGATGATATTATGCAAATGCCTAAGCCAAACCTTTACATTAACAGATAACACTGTCTATATGTTTGCTGAAAAATGTATTAAAATGCGCAGAGTTGCTAGACAACACATGGAATTGCCATATTGTTGTCAAAACCTGAGGTACGGCTCTGCAAGGAGTTTGCTCGCGGGCTATGACTTTACTATTTCTCTGTGATTAGTTGTTGTTCCGTGGCTACGTTGCTTTATTCTGTGAGCCAATATTTGCATTTACAATACAGACCACGATGTGAAGGATGTTTCTTATTAGTATAGCATCTATGTTGATCCTTCATTGCTCTGTAGCTTGTATCATGATTATGAGAAAGTTTAAACTCTGATGCTGATAATTCCCACCATGTTTATGAGCCCTTCTTCTTTCGTGTTTACTTCTCAAGATTCTTTATGAAACTGATGGCCCGAGAGAGAGGGGCATGCTAAATACTGGTAGGAGCACAACTGACGTGAGAGGTGTGATCGATGGCTGGGTCCTTAGAATCTTCTCTTTTCTGCCAGTTAGACTCCAGACTCTGCTTCTGGTCTCAGCGTTAGTGTTTACCTTTCTGACATACTAGCATTTAGGTTATGGAAATTCTATACTCAATGGTTCAGCTCGTTAATTCAACGAGTGTAATAGATCTTTGGCATGTTTGGATTGAACTTTTGGACAAAGAGCAAGTGCCCTGACGTATATTTTGCTTTGGAACAAATTTGAGTCCGTTAGGCTGTGTGGTTTGTGTGTGGGGGCTGCCACTTACTAGTGACTCAGCTTGGTGGACTCTCTGAATGGAGCCTGTCCCTCAGCAAAGCCGCATCCTTCCCTTCTGGTAATTAGGGTAACAAGTACATGGAAAAGTACATACTTAGCTGTAGTCTCAAATGTCAGATTCACAAAGCTTTTCTGTCATACCATTTGTTACGGTCGATGATCCAACACTGTAATTCTTTTTCTAATTCTAACAGTATTTTTGAATTGTTTATAGCTACATTGGAATTGTTGATAAATCGTGATGATGCCTTCTATTTAGTGGTTGGATATTTTTTTCTTTTTCCTTCCTTTCTTCCTTCCTTCCTTCCTTCCTTCCTTCCTCCCTCCCTCTCTTCTTCTTTCCCTCCTCGCTTTTTTCCTTCCCTCCCTCCTTCCTTCTATCCACCCTTTGCTTAATAAGGTTCTTGATCTCAAACCTGTGGTTTTATATTCCATTAAATCTTTTATCATCCATCCCATTTCATTTATTCAAAACAATGTTTTCTTTTGCTGTAATCAATCTTTGGTACACATATTTCAGTTTTGAAAAATCATGTATGTTCTTCTATGTTGGTTCAGTGCTTTCATCTCTGTTCTTGTCTAGTGCTTACCTTGGCTTCTATTTTTATGGCCATATTCAATTGCAGCACTAGTTGGCTGGGATATAATAGTATAGCAAGAGTCAGAAAGAACCGAGCTGAAAGTCAGTGCTGAAAACCACTAACTGTGTCTGTGTGTACTTACAACAGGGGGACAAGATTACTACCTATTTCGCTGGTTTATTGTATACTATATATTGAAAGAAATAATATATTACAGTGCTCATCCCAAACCAAATATACAGTAAAGAAAAATGGATAAATATTAGAAAATAATCTCTACAACAAGGGCTGGGATGTTTAACTCTGGCGTTCATAAGCCCCTAATACAGTGCCTGGCACACAATGAGCACAGAATAAATACATATCAGTGGTTGCTGTTGTTCTTATGCTGCTATAACCCTCCTTTTGATGCTTTGAAAGTGAAAGATAAATGACATGTTTATAAAGCACATAATAAAGGGTCTGGCGTAAAGTATTTGATTTAGCTAGAAATATATTTGTAAAGGCTTATCATCAGACAAATGATTGGTTTAGTGCTGCACTCTTGAGAAAACATCCTCAGAAAGGCTGAAGGTTTTTTTTTTTTTTTTCTCTTTCCCAGGCATCCTGTTTTCCCTGGTGGTGATGCTCTATGTCATCTGGGTCCAGGCAGTGGCTGACATGGAAAGCTACAGAAACATGAAAATGAAAGACTGCTTGGATTTCACCCCTTCTGTTCTGTACGGCTGGTCATTTTTTCTGGCCCCAGCTGGGATATTTTTTTCTTTGCTGGCTGGATTACTATTTCTAGTTGTTGGACGGCATATTCAGATACATCACTAAATCAACTGTTGCCACAAATATTTTCTTGAGAGATTTTTAAACAGAGCATACTTTTTTTTTCCATTTTATTTCAATGATCCCAGCATAGAATTAATTGATATAACGTTTTAGTTGCTATTTGATTGAACTATTTCATTTGTGATTTCCTCTGATAAGAAGATCCTAGAATCTCTCCAGACACCAGCATGTCTTCATCCTTGTCTAAATGTTGTCAAGGACCTAGTTCTTTAGGACATAGGCAAATGGGTCTCCCTTTCCTGGAACATGTTAGTGTTCATGCAAGTTGCAAAGGCTTGATAATAGCATAACACCATCACTTGGGGCAAATCTAGGTTTCGTGTAACACCTCCTTCTTAGTGTTCATGTCTGCTAATTAAAAAAAAAAATCTTTGGAGAATAATTAAGAATGGAAAACAAATGTTGTCAGAGGTTTTATTTCATTTCCTTCTTCACACACATACATATCCACGTATGCATTCACTGGCTCCTGTGAGCAAATGATTCATTTAAAAATAGACAGCAGTTGTTCTTGTTAGTGAGAGCCGTGTAGTCACCAGTTAAAATGGAGCAAAACAAACAAAACTAAGATCATGTACTTACTCTGCTTTCTTTCAAACAGTAGTTTGGTTACCTAATGTTATTCACTTAGTCATACATGCTTACATAAACTTTAAACTATATTTAAAAATAGCAAATCTGTAAACCAAATTATGTATAAAGCAGATTGAATTTTTATGAACTTAAAGTGAGTTAATTGTATAATGTAAAATGGTTTAAAATATGTAAAAACCAAGCACCTTAGCTTAGTACATAATTCTATTTGATATTCTAAAATTCCCATTAAAAACTATATTGGTAACATGTTCAGCATGTTAAAATTTATTGATGAAACATGCTTTTAATAGTCTTTAGCTATAAACTTTCAAAGTACTTCCATCTGAGCATTATAATGGCCTCACTTTATTAAATACCATGAAATATTAACTTTCCCCAAGATTTTATAGGTTTCAATTCTTCTGATCATTTGATTCCCTTAACTATTGTCCCTCAATTTCTTCATCTTTACAATAGATGTATTAACATTTAGAGATCTGCTATTTCCTTTAACCTCCTGGAAGAAAAGTTTTTCTGGGGAAAAATAATTCTTTATTATTCACTATCATAGACATTTTGCATATCAAAGATGTTCATTTGGCACGAATGTTGATTGAAATCAAATCCATCTGAGAGGCCTACGTTGTATTTACATTCTGGAAGCCTCCATCATGGAGAGTTTGGGGTTAGTGAGAGAAGAGAGAAACGGCATGGTGTGGGAGCTTGGTTGGAGGCCCAACCTTTCTGCAGCTGTTGTAAGGCATGACTCACAGGCAAAGGAGTCACACCTAGAAGATGTTCTAGGGTAGATGAACTCTTGCTTTCCATCCTGCTCTTCCCGTCACCCCAGTCTTCTCTGCACATCTTGTACTTTTCCATTAAGCCCTGTTTCAATGGGAGGGAGCTTTACAGGAATAGCAAAAGTCTACAGTATCTACAGAATCATAAGGGCATTTTAGTGACAGGACTTGTCCGTATTCATAATAATAATAAAAATCTCCAGGGGTTTAACTGGTTCCTCAAGTCAGTTCAATGGTATCATAAACGTTTTTGTGGTATTTCTCTTTGTCTTTTTCTGTTTCATTTTATATTGCTTCATTTATTTATTTATTTATTTATTTTTTGCTTTTGGCTTGATTATTAGAAAAATAATTATGAGTTCTGTTATGCATATTGACTGTGATATTAACTTATGACATGCCATTAAGTTTTCCAGATGATGCTGGGTATATTTGATTAGTTCATGTCATCTGTAAATACAATTCTTTTTTGTAGAACTTTGGAATGGAGCCTTTTCTGGTGTACTGTATGCCATTTAAATTTCACATACGAGCTGCCTTCACTAAAAGTTTGAATATTTATAAATTTCTAATGGTTACTCTCATTTTCTAATACACTTATGCAGCTACCATGTATTTATCATATGACAATTGGCTGAATAGCTGATGTGTGTGACACTTTTACACAGATCTACATTTTGGAAATATTTTATAGTTGCAATTCATCAATCACATTAATTATTTCTTGATCAATTTACCAGCAATCCTCGGAATGAATGAAGGTGAGTTGTGTTTGCTATGTTAATGAGTAAAATATTCTTAAAAATAGCAGAGATATGCAGTGTGTTATTGTAACAGCCTTATATCTGATTTGAGATGCTATGTTGCTAAATGTCTATGCTATGTTTATTTCTTTATTGGGTGTATTGATGAATTTTCAGAAGCACTCAAGCAGTGTTAAAATCTTTTTTAAAGTGTTGATTTTGCATCATAAAGTTTTAATTTAACAAATAAGATATCTTTTCAGTGACACTTCTTGAAAGATTGAATAAAGAGGGCAGTGGGTTATGCCCTTGGATTCTGGTGAAAGCTGTGATCTCTCCACATAGTATTTGTTTAATTGGTTTAGTTCACTCAGGCAGCTGATAGCACATACATTGAAACTGGCTGGGAAAACTATACAGAGGCTTAAGGATGGTGTCCAACTTGGAGGTTGATGGTAAGGCTTTCCAAAAAAAATGCTACTTAGTGGTCATTTGGTCATTTTTATTACTGATCTATTAAATATATTTATTAAATTCAGTTATTAAGTCCACTTATAAATACATGGTGGAGAAGGTATCAGTATTTGGTACTTATCCATTTATCTACATATCATCTATCTATGTGTCTATCATCAACATATATGGGTGCACGTCTGTGTATATGTTTATATATGTGAACATGTATGTGTATTGTAAGTTTGGGTAGAAATAGATAAATTGAATGCTATAAACCAATATATTTGAGCTAAACAAATTTTAAAATCAGTTTCTCTTGGGGTATAGCATTATACTGTGGTTGTGTTTCCCTGGTGCTACTTTGACTATTTTACTCACCTGATTTAGTTCAACACATACTTTGATTTATATTTGCATGAAAGTAAACTACATTGGACTTAGAAAGAGACTTAGAACATCCGAGGAGTCAGGCAAACATGGGATCCTATCAAAGCCAGCTGGACACCAATCTGCAGGTGGGTAGAATCCTGGAAAAGACCCACAGTGCTGGGGTTACATGGAAAAAAATATTAACAGGTAAAATCAAAACCAGATTTTGTTTCTGTAGGACTTCACCAGGAATGAGGGCTCATAAAAAAGAGATGAAATAGAAAACTAAAGTTTTACTGATTGTCTGAAGGAGTTAAATATATGGAGACATTTACTCAGTGATGATCAAGTGGAGGTGGAAAACTTCCAGCAAGAATTTAGGGTGACCGTACCTTAGATGTGTTATCAACCAAGTGGTGAGGGGAACAGTTAATATCTTTCATATTATGATAAGTTATAATTATAACAAGCTAAACAGAGAAACATCTAATCTGGTTACCAGGGAAATAAGGAAAGAAAGAAAAACATCCAGCTGCAGTTTAGAGTTTGTAAGTGGCCCCCCACAGCAAGTGCTAGGAGCTTTATCTTTGGGAATAGTAAGACCAGCCTGGGCCAGCCTGTGCACGCAGGTCCTGCCAGAGAAAACACGTCTGAAAAGGGAATGGGGATACACCAAGATGCCACTTCAGTTTTTTAAAGGTCATTCCCTCCCCGCCCCTTCCCCTCGCTGTTTGTAGCTGTGACTAAAAAATTGAAGTGGTAATTGGAGGGTTGATCTTTGTGGAATGATCCACTCCTGAATATAAAGAATCATATGGTATATCTAATAATTCTATTTAATTCTGTCTATCTAGATAAATTGAGCTCTATATAAATAGATTCTCTCTATATAATTTACCTATAAAATATCTATATATGTAACTAAATCAGAATTTGGGATTCTTCAAGTGATGATGGTTTTCCTGGTTCACACAAATGACAGGGCTAGTTTAAACTGGTTTTATGAAATAAACATGGTTGGAGTCATTGGTATCCTGTACTTATTCTGAGTATTATATAGATGATTTGGTGGAGAGATGTCTCCCTGGGTTAAAATAAGTACACACACAGCAAAGATTTTCATATTCTCATTCTTTGGAGCACAGGAGTTATGGTACTATAATTCAATGAAAACATAGCATGGTTTTACCTCCGTATGACAATTCCTTTTTCTTTTCTTCACATTTTTTCCCATTAATTCTAAAAAGCATCTACCTCTGTTTAAAAATTCACCAAGGCTTGCAGATAGTATTGGCATTAAAAACTATCTAAATGAATAGATGTTTAAACAACATAGACTAAAAAGCAGTGATGTGTAAATAATAATGCTTATTGCCTCATGTTTTGGTCCAGCATATACAAAGACACTGTAAAAAATATTGATATATTGTCATCACCCCTCAAAAACACAAGGGAAATATTTCTCAAGAATTTTGTGGGTATACGTAAATATCTGGGAGATATGCGAAGTAGAAAGTTGGATTAATCTGTTTGCATGTATATGTGAGTGTGAACCTATATCTGCATACCTATGCATGCATATTTATATGTATATACATCTGTGGTATATATGCATATTATATATAAATTTGGATAAACCTACATATATATATACACATATATATGTTTGGATACACATATACACATATGTACTCATATATGTGTACTTATAAAATATTTTGTATACTATAATGTATACATGCATACATATAAGAAATGTCCACATTATATTATATGTGCACGTATACATATCCGAATATCTATCTCAGCCATTCCTCTCTTAAGCTTTGCCGAAAAGTAGGGCACATTTCATCTTCGTGCTATTGCATGCCTGTCCTGGTGGTGAGCAAGGGGTGAAAGAGCAACAGTAAGTAACATTGTGGCCTTCTCTTCCTCAGATCCACAGCATATGTGGTGACACGTGGGCAATGGACTGGTCACATTCCTTATAAATACTCAATGGCAATGGCTGTGTCTTTGAACATCTGCTGGGTATCATCTGGAAATGGATAGCTGATGATAAATATTTATTTAATAGTTATAAAATTTGGGGGGCAAAAGAATTCTTTCCTAATGCAGTATTCCTTGGTAGATTTATTCTTTCAATCCCCCTGCAGAGGTTTAAGCCAATTGGTTCCCTGTGAACTCCTCATTTGGCTTTCCTACAGGGAGACTGTTACGATGTGGTGGGGAAGGTGATGAACCTGTGTCTGGGGAGGTGAATTTCAACCCTGGATTTTAAACTTATAATTTGACAAACTATGCCCCCTCCCTCTGCCTCATGTTCTTCATCCAAAATATTTGCTAGTTGATTCAACAAACAATAATTGCATGCATGCTACGTGTCACAATTGGTGCTAGATATTGGATACTTGTTACTGAACAAAACAGACGTGGTCTTTTTATTCTTCAATCTAGGATTCAGAGAAGGGATATAGAGAACAAACAGTGAACAGAAGATAACTATGAATTTATAAATTGTGATATATCCTCTAAACAAAAGTATACAAGCCATAATGAGTGCTGAAACCACACTTGTTGGGCAGTAAGAGAAGTTCTTTCTAAAGAAAGATTCTGAGTATTCTGATATGTAGAAGATATGAAAGGGCTCTCTGAGTGAAAAGTGGAAGCAAATGGAAGAAAGGCCTGAAAGTGGAAAAGAAGCTGACATGTGCTAGAAATGCAAGGCAGCTTATGTGGCTGGGCTTTGAAGAGGAGAGTTTTGTGATGAAGCTGGAGAAGTGTGAAGGGCTCAGTCATCTCCCAATGTCCATTATATTTATTCTGAGAGGTAAAATTGAAGGGACTTGCTGTGGATTGGCTATGGGATGGGGAGAGGAGAAAATCAAGAATGACTCAGATTTCCAGCTTAAGCAAATGGGTAGAAGGAGAAGACTGGGTTTGGAAGACAAGATGGTAACAGGCTTGGAGGAGAGAGGAATCCATGGTTCATGTCCATGGCGTCATGTTTGAAATGGGTGCAACATGTCCACATTGAAACCCTGGCAGGTGCTTGAAGTTGGCAATTAAGAGCTCAGAGGAGCAATCTGAGCTGAAGTGGCACATTCAGGAGTCACAAAATGCAAAGGCCACCAGAAATATGAGACCACTTGAGAGGATAGCTAGAGAAGGTAACTCTCTGCACTGACAACCCAACATGTGGTGGCATAGAAGACTGAGCCTGTAGAAACACCAGCAATGCATACAGAAGGATGGATGGAGAAGTGATATCAAGGAAGCCTGGGGGGGGTATATGTTGAGCAGAGACTGAGGTTTGATCTTTGCCAATGCTGCTGAGGGGATGAGCAAGGCAGGGAAAGAAAGGTGGCCTTTGGAGATGGAAACTTGGAGGTTGTTGGCTACAGTGATGACAGACTTTTGACATAGTGGTGGGAACAGAAGTCAGATTTGATTGGTTTGAGGAGTTAAGAGGATGTGAGAAAGTGGAAAAAGCTTGTGTAACCTCTAAAAGCAGGCTGTCATTGAAGGGGAGCAGAGAGTCATGGATCTAGGTAGAAGAGAATGTGGGGTCAAAAGAGAACATTCTTAAGACCTGGGAAAAGAAGAGCAAGTATGTGTATTCTGAAAATTATTTTGTGCAGAGAAGTTGACAATGTGGGAATGGACCAAGATGAGAGCAGAGTATGCCGACGTATGTGAGGAAGGACGGTCCTACCAGACTCACCTCAAAGGAAGTCATATATTTGAAAATACCCAGAATGTAGACAGCACTCATTAAATTCAGTTTGACAAAAAACAAACAAGCAAAAACAAACAAAACCCCTATTGTATATTTACCATGTACTAGTTCTGGCATTAGGTGTTGGGGTTACAGAAAGTCTGGCAAATCACATTTTATAGGTCAAATGTAATACTTGTCATTGCTTATCTGAAAAGCACATAAATAAGATCCCAGGGAGTCAACATAGCTGAAGGATAGGTCTGTTAAAATTCTGTGTAGTAATAGAATATGACAGCAGTCTCAGTCTGTTAGGATGTGAGTGTATATCTAGAAGATTCCATCTTGCTAGTGAAGTTAAATATTCCCTGGTCTGCTTCTCTAGACAAGTATTTGAGAAGAAAACTTCTTATTTATTTATGATAGTATTAGGTTTTTTTTTCTTAGAAAAGAAGTGAAGAAATTTATTTCAATAGCATGATCTCAACACTAGATTACAGAGTTTTTTCTTTCTTAAAGAGTTCCATTCACTGAAAGAAATTAGCACATAATGCATTCTCAATGAAGTATGCTTGGATTCACTTTATTTTAGATTTCAGAATATTACTGGGCAACAAATGTTTTGGTTACATATATTGATTGCTTTTGTACTGCTTGAGTCACAGTTATAAGTGTCCCCATCACCTAGATAGTGTACATTGTACCCGTCAGGTATAATTTCACCCATCCTCTACTTCCCCTCTCACCTGCATGATTTATGTTGAGTTTTACTTCCATCTGTGCACATTAGTGATGAGTGGTTAGTTCCATTTAATAATGAGTACATGTGGTGTTTGTTTTTCCATTCTTGTGATACTTCACTTAGAAGAATGGTCTCCAGTTCCATCCAGGTTGTTGCAAAGGTATTAATTACCTAGGAATATATTTAACCAAGGAGGTGAAAGATCTCTACAAAGAGAACTATGAATCACTGAGGAAGAAAATTGCAGATCATGTAAACAAATGGAAAAACATATCATGCTCATGGATCAGCAGAATAACCATTGTTAAAATTTCCATACTACCCAAAGTGATTTATAGATTCAATACAATCCCCACTAAAATACCAACATATTTTTTCACAGATCTAGAAAAAATAATTCTATGTTTCATTTGGAACCAGAAAAGAGACTGAATAGCTAAAACAATCTTTAGCAAAAAGAACAAATCTGGAGGCATCACATTACCAGACTTCAAACTGTACTACAGGTCTATATTAACCAAAACAGCATGGTACTGGCACAAAATTAGATACATAGACCAAAGGAACAAAACATAAAACCCAGACATAAAACCAGCCACATATTGCCATCTGATCTGTGACAAGTAGACAGCAATATACACTGGGGGTGGGGGGAGAATCCTTATTTAATAAATGATTCTGGGAAAATTGGTTAGGCACATGTAGAAGACTGAAACAGGATCCATATATTTCACCACTCACAAAAATTAATCCAAGATGAATAACAGACTTAAATCTAAGACATGAAACCATAAAAATTCTAGAAGAAAATGTTGGGAAAACTCTTTTAGATATCAGCCTAGACAAAGAATTTATGAAGAAGACCCCAAGGGCAATCATGGCAATGGCAAATATAAATAAATGGGACTTGATTAAATTAAAAAGCTTCTGCATAGCCAAGGAAACAATCAACAGAGCAAATAGACAACCTACAGAATGGGAGAAAATATTTGTATACTATACATCCAATAAAGGGTTAATAACCAAAAATCTACAAAGAACTCGAGCAAATCAGCAAGAAAACATCAAACAACCTCACTAAAAAGTGGGAGAAAGACATAAACATAAGCTTTTCAAAAGAAGATAGACTAATGGCCAATAAATATATGAAAAAATGCTCATCACTAATCATTAGAGAAATGCAAATCAAAACCACAATAAGATATCACGTGACTCCAGTGAGAATGGCTTTAATCCCAAAGTCCCAAAATAATAGATGCTGGTGTGGATGAGGAAAGAAAGGAACACTTACTTATACACTGTTGGTGAGACTGCAAACTAGTGCAACCTTTATGGAAAATAGTATGGAGGTTCCTCAAAGAACTAAAAATAGACCTACCATTTGATCCAGCAATCCCACTTCTGGATGTTTACTCAAAGGAAAAAAGTCATATTATTGAAAAGATACTTACACTAGAATGTTTATTGCAGCACAATTCACAATTGCAAAAATGTGGAATCAACTCAAATGCCCATCAATTCATGAGTGGATTAATAAAACATGGTATTTTATGTATGTGATGGAGTACTATTCAGCCATAAAAATGGATTCACTTTTAAATGAGTATGTTTAAATCCATTAAAATGAGGCCTTACAAAGGCAGTGAAGAAATGTCATTTAATAGCATGATCTCAACACTGTTTTAGTTTTATTCCTATCTATTAATAGAAGAATCCCAGTGACCGTTATACAGCTCTCTAGTGGTTTAATGGGAATATTCAGCTTCCTGTTTAAGGACAATCCAAAGACTTGCCATGATACTGCACTTGACTTGTCTGTATTATTTAAGTTGTTCATTTTTGATCCAGGAAAATACACTACGATAAAAGGAAAAGTGCAATTTATGAAAGAGGGTTGATAAAGTAAAAGGATCAAAAAGAGGGTTTTAAAAACTGGCTCAATTTGGATTCTAAGAAATTCTTGCATTTAATTCATTAGTAGTGGAAACAGAGGAGTTTATTCTTAAGAGGTAGTATAGAAAAAGAGTGGTTTTTACTACTCTTTATGTAATTGGCCCAACTGATTACCAGCGCAATCAGTGATTACATTTTATAACTATACGTGTACTGTAGTTTTTGGCTAATCTCAGCAACTTCAACAGTTTATAAGTTTTAATACTTTTATCTGTCCACAAGAATTGTTCACAGATAGCAAGATGTTCCAAACGGACCTGGTTGCTTCATCACATTGTTGTTTTAATAATGAAATAGTGAGCCCCAAGGTCAAAAATTTCACTATCTATCAAGCTTTCAGAAAAACACATAGTATCTAAGATCTGTTATTGCCTACACAAAGACACAATAGGGCAGGAAAGAAGATGTTACAGAAATCTTTTAATTTTCTAAGCTGTTTTTCTTTACAAAAGTAATACATATTCATTAGAAAATTCAGAAAGTCCACAGGAACAAAAAGAAAGAAACAAATTTCACTCATAATTTTACCACTAGAGTAAAAAATCCTATTAGGAAAATAAAAAGCACTCTCTAAATTTCCACTGAACAAAAAGTGAAGACAAGAGTCACAATGGTGACAGCCCTGATTTTTGAGCATTTCTTACATGGTCTGATGGTATCAGTCCCATTGGAGAGTTGAGGGAACTGAAATTGAGAGGATATGTTACTTGCCCAAGGCCACACAGCTAGGGAGGGGTGATGGTGGGTTTCCAGGTGTTAGAACCTCTATGTTCTTTCCATGATACCAACTGGTTTCTTCCTAATAGTGGAGGGAATATGTTTTGAACATTGTCGAGCGAAAACAGAAAAATTTCTTAGGGCTCCACGTTAGATGAGTTGGATGAATGAAGAACCCAATTGCACAAAGCGAGGCATTACATGGAATGATGCAGCATGTCGAGTTCCCTGGGACCTGCTCAATGACCTCAGGGACCTAGAATCTGGTGCAAGGCAGTAGGGAGTCTGAACCACTCTAATGGTTATGTGCCACTCTGAGGGCAAAGTAGAAAGTCCCCCATGTAGAAAGAAGTGCTGCCTGTAGAAACAGCTCCCTGGTATTGTTATTGGCACCATTACTCACGGTGTTTATGGGGCTGTCCAGCCATGTGGTAGAGTGGGCTTCTGCGTCTGCAACCTACCTGTGTGCCCTCAGGCAAGTTACTCAGCTTCTTCACTTTATTCCAAATAATGTAACTGGGCACAGTCCCCAGTGCAAATCTAGCCTGCAGTTGGCTTTTAACAAAGTTCCTACTTACTGCTGAATAGGGTGGCTGGGGCACTGTGGTTAAGACAGAGGGCCCTGGAGAGAGAGAGGCAGCCGGGGCTGGGATCCCAGTGCCACCACTGGCAAGGTGATGTTGAGCATTGATGTAATCTCTCTGTGGCCCACCCTCCTCATCCACAAAGCAGGGACAGTGAAATGTTCATGGGATGTGTTCGAAACAGTGTCTGTCACAAAGTACTCACTAAATGTTATCTACCATCGTATCGCTATTCTTCTTCTAGTTTTCAATTATTATACCATGTTTCTATAATTTATGATCCAAGATTTCTTACCTTCCTATTCAGAGGTCACTGGATACAGTTTTTTCAGTAACATTTCTTCTTTCTTTTCTTTTTTTTTTTTTCCATTCCCACACTCATCTTAGAAACATCTTGCATCTCACTGCCTCTGCTTGTCTAGGATTGCCCAGGAGTGTTATGAGAGCCAGAAAAACTTGAGGGAGGGATGATAATGGTAATCTATGTCCCTTTGGAGAAAACAGTCCACGAAAAAAGAGAAATCATTTCAGAAATTACTTGGGTGGGTTTCCAAATATGGTTGGCCAACCAAAAAAAAAAATACAAATTTAAATATATAAAAAAGGAAACAGCAAGATAATGAAAACCGGCTCCCCTGCACCTCAGCTTTTTTTTTTTTTCTTTGCCCTCTTGTTATGTGGCTTCCCTTTGAAACAGATCGCTCTCATCACAACACGTAGCGTGCTGCCAGCCACCACATGGCTATTTGGCAGCTATTTATAGCACAGATCATATTACTGTGCTGCAGCGCCAGGCACCATGTTCCAACTGGTATACCACTGATCTAAACAGAAATCAACTTCGGGTCCTTTTCTCTGAAAGTGGATGGGAAGGGGTGATCTCTATGATCTTTTCCCTTTCTTTTTGCATTATTTCTTTTTGGAACTCTGTCTTGCTCACACCACTGGGGAAATTCCAGGAGATTGTCAGTCTGATATACTGTATTATCAGATACGCTAGCTTTTCCTCCCTTTTACATTTGCTTAAGAGCTTATAAACCACAGAGAATAAAAATTGCTAAATGGAATGAAATGACCTACCAAGGGGAGATGCAGCGTTTGTGAACAACTTCAAAAAAGTCATAGTTCCAAGGCCCTCCAGGCTGAGTTTCTGTACCATCTCCAAGACGAGCTTCTTCTTTCTTTGCTCTCTCGTCCTCTCACTCCTTTGAACCGAAGTACTTTGCGCATCCTTGATCTTGGGAGATTGTTTCTTGAAAAGAAACAATTTGGCCCCTGCCTGAGAACTATGACAAGATTTGGAAGTGTGGTTGAGTGTTGAGTGTTAGAAAAGCAGATATAAACCTTACCTTTTTATCACGCACTAGGCTATAATTTCACAGAATATTCAAGAAAGACAGACAAGCAGCTTCCACAAAGATTTGGCTAACACATACACTAGATATCAGTGACTTGTGGTTTTAAGTTTAGAGATATAAAAATGTTTTGGAACGTGGCTTGGTTAGGAGATATGACTCTCTGCAGCTATAAACCAGGGAAGAGAAATCAAATCCCTACCTGATGAGTGATCAAAGAGTGCTAAATGTGTCTCAGATCGCCTGTTAGTTAACCCCTGTTGGAACAAACTGATGGGATTGCTAGTACAGTTGACCCTTGAACAGCATGGGTTTGAGCTTCTTGGGTTCACTTATACAAGACTTTTTTCAATGAAAATGACACCAAGTGTGTCTGCCTCTCCTACCTCTCATTCCACCTCCTCCACCTCTTCCTCCTCTGCCACCCCTGAGACAGCAAGGCCAGCCCCTACTCATCCTCCTCCTCCTCAGACTTTTTAACATGAAGACAACAAGGATGAAGACCTTTATGATGATCCATTTCCACTTAATGAATAGTAAATATATTTTCTGTTCCTTATGATTTTCTTAATAATATTTTCTCTTCTCTAGCTTACTTTACTGTAAGAATATAGCATATAAATACATATAACACACAAAATGTGTTAATCAACTCTTTATGTTATCTGTAAGGTGTTCTGGTCCACAGTAGGATATTAGTAGTTAAGTTTTTATAGAGTCAAAAGTTATGCGCAGATTTTCAATTGCACTGGGTGTCAGTACCCCCGACCCTTGCATTTTTCAAGAGTCTGCACTTGAGGGAAAGTGAGCATGGGGACACTGTTTGTACTCGTGGCTGATATTTGTCATAGTGTTAGGAAAGACGGTACTTGTTTGTTCCTATCTGTGAGATTGAAATAGTTATTTAGAGTACTTGAACATCAAGATAGCCAGCTCAGGTACCAGCTTATTGCATGTTATATTTGCAAAAAAATTCATCAGAAAACTGGTTATGATTTTGACGTCTCTTCTGGTTCTGGTACAAGATGACCTGTTGGTCATAGTACTGTATCTCGGTCATGGGAGTTAACTCTTCCGCATGATCATCAAGGTAAGCGAAATGTCACTGATAGTCTGCCCAAGATTGCTGAAGCCCTGGCCTCTTCCCCTCTCTTTGGTGGTGAACCTGCTTGGACCAAGTTTCCGCACTAAACTGTACTGCAGCAGGCACTCAATAGGAGCTGGTGGAATGAATGATGGTGTGAAGTGCGCGGGTCACCCTGCTGTGAAGTGTTGGCAAGGTCACTTTTATTGATAACTTAGGAGAAACTGGACAATGAGAAATTAAGGAGTGACATCTGAAAAGTCTGTACTGCTAAGCTTTTAGCCTGAAATTGCCTGAGAACCAATTTCCAGGGGATAAGGGATCTACAGAGCACCATGTGGATATTTTTGTTAAGCAAATATTATGTAGCCCATTTATCGTTATTTAGATAAATAAAGAAATAAACAGTTGTTCCTTTACAGAGTTGGAACAGAGCAGAGGTTAGCAAATACTCTGAGTTCTGCCTTCAAAATGTATACTGATGAGCCTGGGAGGCTGAGGCGGGAGGATCGTTCGATCTCAGGAGGTCCAGACCAGCCTGAGTAGGAACAAGACCCCATCTCTACTAAAAATAGAAAAGTTAGCCAGGTGTGATGGCGCACACCTGTAGTCCCACCTACTTGGGAGGCTGTGACAGGAAGATTGCTTGAGCCCAGGAGTTTGAGAGTTTGAGGTTGCAGTGAGCTATGATGATGCCACTGCACTGTAGCCTGAGGGGGACAGAGCAAGACTCTGTCTCAAAAGAAAAGAAAAATATATACTGATGAGCAAGTTTATCCCAGCATGAGAAGCTTAAGTGGAAGGATAAGGTTATGGGGTAGTGTTGTTCCCAACCAGGTAGTACTAGTTCCTTCATTTACACTGAACATTACTGGATTTTATTTACTTATAGCACTCTGTTGAAATTTACTTCATAATAAAAAATGTTAATAGTGTCACAGACTTTGCTCCCGTTATGTTTTCTAGGGAGCCGGTCCCCAGTTTATGCCATGTGATCCGTACAATAATTGCATCAGGGTGGGACACCTGACCCGAGGACAGCCAATGGATAGCCTGCCCAACTACTGATGAGTTATGACCAATATCTGAGGGCCAGAGGAAGGTGGAGTAGTCAGGTTCTTTTCCTTCTCTTTTCCTCTGTGTTTCTTTGTTCTCCCCAATCTCTTGCCCTGACAGCAGTTTTTACTGGGGACATATCATAAGGTATTGCTAAAAGTAGAGATAGAAAACAGAAGGATGCATCAACATTCTCCTTGGGAACAGTAGAGACAGTGATGGGTGATACATGGGCAGAAGGCTTAGGGGACAGAGACCACTGGGAAGCACATGCACTTTTGCCAGTAGGTCAGAGAGCCATCCACATGGAGAGTGTAAAGAAATCTCTTGGATGCCAGAGGCTGTCATGAAGCCCAGAGGTTTTTGCTATCAGAACTTCCTTGCTTCTACCTTCAAGATCCAGGCAGCCTAGGACTTTATGTTTCCTGTTCTTGGTCTTTTGTGAGACTATTCGTTCTTGCATCATATATTGCACTTGACCACCCAGCTCTCCGAATGAAAATAGATTGAGGGTGTCCCCATTCTTGGCAACACAAAAAGGAAAATTTAAGGTCAGTTTTCCCCCAGTGGGTTAATGTGCATATCACCTGTGAGAATAATAGTTGAAGGGCAGAAGGAAGTATGCCTTTATTGCTTATATACCACTGAGGAATCGAGAAAGCTGTATCTGTTGAGAATTTACGTTTCACACAATTCTATCTAAGAGCTTATGTCTCTTGCAGTGTATTTGATTTCTACTCTGTCCCCCATTCCTTGTTATGGCCATAGAGATGTCATATTATTTTTGCTGTTTTAGTGTGTTTACACCTTTACCTGTTCTTTTCAATACCAAAGTACTTGGCCTTAATGAACAATCACTTTTTGACAACATTTCATACAAATGACCATGCTTACCCTATGGACTTGACACTCAGTATTCATTCAGAAGTACTGGATTATTGGCATTAAGCACTGAAGGTATGTGAACCCATGGGGCTTCTAGCATTTGAGTTTTGAGCATTCTGTATATAAATGTGGTCAAGGATGTGATAACAGCTCTGATCATGAATTTTGTGGGCTAAGCTGGAAAGTAAGCTTCATTTACAACACCAGAGTTTTAGGGAAGTACGTTCTAAGTTTTAACCAACAGACAAATGAAATTTTGAAACACAATGATAAACAGGGTTCATCCTGCATATATGAACACGTGCATGAACATGCAGTCATGTTAGAAGAAAGGATGTCAAATGCAGAACTGCTTGTTCTTAGGATGTGCTTCTTAATGTGGGTTTCCACCGTGGCTTATTGCAGACGTGGTATGTCCAGCCACTACAGTGCTTGTAAAGAAAGCCTGGGCACAGTTCCTGCAACAATGCTCTTTTTTCACAGGACAAGAACTACATTTTCTTATGTATTATATAAAGGTGAATTGTGTTTGCCAAGTAGAGAAAACTCAAGAAAAAAATGGGAACTATTAACATATTTCATATCACCACATTCTCGTCTCTCCATGACCAGTGTGACAGAGCGACAGACGGATGTCCATTCTTGGTGGATGCAGTGGTCATGCATCTCACTGGATTTTATCTTCTACATCCTTCATCCTGCTATGTTTCCACTTTGTACATGATTAAAATATTCCAGGGATGAATTTCTGGACTATGGATTAACTCTTTCATTTCAATAATTCTCCTCAATGTTCCTCTAAATTCTATCTGCCGAAATTACTTCCTATTTTTGGTGGTTTGGTAGTTGCTGTTGCCCATTTTTACTGGAATTTGAACAGGTGTGTCATGGTCATTTCACGATTCTGAATGAAAAAGGCCTCGCTCAACTTACTAAAGTGCAGTGTCATGAGTATCCTTCTTCAAAGGCCCGTGGAGCATTTCATCCCAGCCTTTATTCTTCTCGAACTCCTGACCTTGAGCGATCCTCCCGCCTCGGCCTCCCAGAGTGCTAGGATTACAAGCACGAGCCACCATGCCCGGCCAGCAGCCTTTATTCTTAAAGAATGAAGATATTGAGGGTAGGATGTCTGAGCCAAAGGCAGCATCATATACAACTGTGCTCAAGTCCAGCACTTAAATAAAAGCCAGAAGAAGTTGGAACTATTGCAAGCACATTTATAATATCATTTGAGGGACAGCTGGGGTCAGTGCTAAATTTTAAATTATCAGATGCAGGGAGGCAACTCTTGCATAACAATAAGCACAGGCTGTCACATTGAGTGGAAAATAACCACACTTTCACCTTGGAAAATATATTCTAAATAGGACAGTAATTGTTTTGAGAAAGCTATTCAGTGACTTACTTTTTTTCCTCACTACACTCAAGAATTGCCCAGGAATAAGGTAAACTTTTTATCATAATTTATACAATGTGGTAATTTTTTTGAATAGTTTAGAATTTTTATAGCCTGATACAGATCTGCCAAATTGCACACAGTCATCCTGCACTGGCAGGGAGACAGGCTTGGATGACCTGCTGGGTCTTTCTCATCTCTAATGTCTGCGAGTCTTTGAAATACATCCCGGAGCTTAATTATGACAGCAGTCTTTAGTATTCTGAGCCCCTAATGGCACACTTCATGGGAACAATGTAAAAAGAAAAGAGTCGGTGCCTTTGCAGTGGTTTACACAAAAATTGGAACATGCTATGATTTCAGGGAGGAGCTTCCCCTTTTTCAGGCAGGTGGGAGGGTGGAGGAGGAGTGGTGGGTTAGGGAGAAGAGGGCTGCTGGCAGGTGCTAATCAGACTAATTCTCAGTTATTTGTTCACAGTCTGGTATAAATCAGTCGTGGAGATACTTTTTGCAGGAATAACAACCATGCTAATTTTGAGCTTTGCATCAATTTAGACAACTTAGATATCATCTCCCTCCTGCCACCATATCTAATCCTGGCTCTAACTTCTCCCTGGAATTGTTGTGCATAGGAAATAGAAAATCAAGTCAAGCACTGTGCTTAAAATTTAACTTTTTATTTTGAAGATAAATGCAGACTAACAGAGGAGTTGCAAAGAGAATGGAGAGCTCCCCCCTACCCCCCCCCACCCTTCCTCATTCTCTTCAGTGTTCACATTTCTTGGAACCATGGCACAACTCTCAAAACTAAGAAATTAACCTTGATACAATGCCACCAGCTAAACTACACACCTTATTTGGAATTCACCAGCTTTTCCTCCAATATCCTTTCTCTGCTCCAAGATTGGGTCCAGGACCCCACATTGCATTTAGTTGCACTGTCTTCTTTGTCTCCTCTAATTTGTGACAATTCATCTGTCTTTCCTTGTCTATTATGACCTTGACACTTTTGAAAAGTACTGGTCAAGTTACCTTGTCAAGTGTGTCTCATTTAGATTTTGTCTGATGTTTTCATAGATTGGAGCCATGGATTTGGGGAAGGAATACCACAGAGGTACGATGTCGCCTTCCCAGTGTATCATGTCACAGGGCACACAATGTCAATAAATCCTACTCTTCGTGATGGCAGCATTGATCTACTAATCAAGGTGGGGTTTGCTAAGTCAAATACATATAACTTGTCCCATTTATGTGAATGGGACCTGAGTCTGCAAAGGAACCTAGCTAACCTCATGTGGTCAAATAGCATATGTGTGTCTTGAGCAAGGATTCATTGGGTGGACTAACATTTTTAATTTCCCTTCTCTGTGACTAGTATCTATGAGATGTATATAGGTCTAACTATATAATATCTCTGGGAATACAATGGCTGCTTGTAGCCATCAGTGAGTCGGCCCCTGGCCTTACTTTGCCTTGGCCCTAACTCTAAGGCTGAAGGATTATCCACTGATGAGCTTCATGCCACAACAGTCCACATAAAGACGAAGCCCTCATCCACTTACCATCTTAGGGTTTGACTATTTTTATCTGCATATGCCACATGTATCTTTTTTTTTCTCCTTAGCTTCTCTTGGGATTCTCTACTAAAGACAGGAATTCAGAGGATGGGGACTGGTAGAAGTAAAATGGAAGGCAGGAATACCAGCCAGTGCCCCCAGTCTCCAACCCTCTGGCAAATGCACGGTCTTGTTTGAACAGACACAGGTGAGCCTTGGGAGTCGGCAGTGCAGAGACAGTGTCATCTCCACTCTACAAATGGAGAAACAAAATAAAACTGATGCTTACAACAGTTCAGGGACTTGCCAAGGTCATATGGCTGTGACAGTGTGGACTCAGCTAGAAGATCCGTGGTCTCTGAATACTTAGTCTGCTGGTTATTCAAGGCACACCAGCAAAAGAGGCTCAGGGCTCTGGCAGGTCCAGAGCAGTCCAATATATATGCAGGTGGCTCGAACTCTGAATTTATTACCAACTTATTACAAAAGCCAAGGATCATTAGTTAATCATTCTGGGCTTTCCACTTGGTGGTGGTTATCTTAGGAATAAAATATTCCTGAGGTCTGTTTCTAATTTAATGCCAAAATGCAAATTTTGCCTCACCTGTTACACCTGAGGTGCTATGTATGCCCAAATAACACCTCCTGGATGAAGACTTATCATGCCTGTTTCCTCCTTTAAAAATTAAGGATAATAATAGTAATCAGCTGCACACAAAGCAATTGTGGGGGATGAGGTGGGAAAGGCTCAATAATTGTAACAGCTCACAGAAAATCTAAGATCGGGGAAGAGTGCTACGGAAGTGGTAAATGTGCTAGTGAGAATTATGACATCTCTACGAATTCACCACCAGAGGCCAGGATAACACAAATGCTTATCAAATGTTAACATCTTTCAACAAATATATATTCGCTACATACGACATCAGAATCCAAAGCTAGAAGGGGTTTTAGATAACAATAACCATAGCTCTATTTTTTAACAGACTTTTTTTTAGAGCAGTTTTAGGTTCACAGCAATATCGAGCAGAAGGTACAGATGTGTCGTATCCTCCCTGTCCCCGACACATGCACAGCCTCCTCCATTATCAACGTCCTCCACCAGAGTGGTACGCTTGGTACGACTGATGAACCTATACTGACACATCATTGTCGCCCAAAGTCCATAGTTTACATTAGGGCTCATTCTTGGTGTTGTACATTCTGTGGGTTTGGATAAATGTATAATGATATGTATCCACCATTATAGTATCATCAGAATTGTTCCATTTGCCCCCCAAATCCTCTATGTTCTTTCTATTCACCTCTCTCGCTCCTCTGACCTCTGACCCCTGGCAACCACTGATCTTTTTACTGTTTCCATAGTTTTGTCTTTTTCAGAATGTCATGCAGTTAGAGTCGTGCAGTAAGTAGTCTTTACAGATTGGCTTCTTTCACATACTAGCATACATTTAAGGTTCTGCTATTTCTTTTCATGGCATGATAGCTCGCTTCTTTTTAGCACTGAGTAATATTCCATTGTTTGAATGGACCAGAGTTTCTTTATCTATTTACTACTGAAGGACATCTTGGTTGTTTCCAAGTTCTGGCAATTATGAACAAAGCTGCAGTAAACATCTGTGTGCAGGTTTTTGTGAGGATATAAATTTTTAACTTCTTTGGGTAAATATAAGAATCACAACTGCTGGATCGTATGGGAAGAGTATGCTTAATTTTGTAAGAAACTGCCCAATTTTCTTCCAACTTGGCTGCACCATTTTGTATTCCCACCAGCAATGGATGAGAGTTCCTGTTGCTCCACATTCTCCTAAGTATTTGGTGTAAAGGGAAGTTCAAAGAGGTTACATAACTTGCCCAAGGTTCCATAAATAGCAAGCACAAAGCTGAGTGTTCAGATGAGCTCTCCTGGAATGTGAAGCAGCCCGTGTCCTTGTGGCAATGCTGGTCTTCTTGTCTCCTTTTGCAGAGGAGGACATTGACTGCAGATCTGCAAAAGGACTCACTCATAGTCACATGGCTATTTAGAGCAGGACACAGGAAGAGAACTGGGTCTCCGTCAGCGGTGTCATCTATACCACATATATACAACTTCTCAGCCATCAATCATGCCAGGATTAGCCTCCCATAGAGAGCACTGAGTCCTTGGTTTATACTAGGAATCCTGATATATGATGGCTATTCCAAGCTTCTCTCCAATCCAGTGATTATTTTTGAATGCATTTAATTTAATGCTCAAATTAAAGACAGGATCTCTCTTGTGTGCAACACATAAAACTTAGCATTGCCTTACAATCTAGTTGAAATATGTGGCCTACCCTGTGCACAAACACCAGCTGAGAGCTCTGTGTTATTACGGCACCTCCCTCCAATGTTAATTGTTTTCTTAGGTAGTTTCCATTCCCAGTTCTCTGATACCCCGTGGTGTTTCTAATTTTTTCATATGTCATAGAGAATTCTTAGAACATTAGTTCCAACCCAATTCGATTTTAAAAATGAACATTAGACATAAGAAGGTGAAGTTTGTGCATCTTTTTCTTTTTCGTTCAATTTGGGGGTTGTAATTCCAAAAATGACAAGAATTATAAAGTGGTTCATTAAGACAAATAAGAAAAAAATTATTTGCCTTTAACTTGAACTAGAGAACAGAAAAGCACAAACAGCAAAGTGTTGATTAGATTCTACAGATATATTGTACAATGATCTGCTATTGTTAATAGAGTGGTGATTCTGTTCTAGAAAACAGATACAGGAACTCTCAAACCCAACAGCAGAGTTGCGGGGGTCGCAGGCCAGTGCTGGCCTTGTAGAATCTTTCTGTACCGCATGAGCAGCGCCATGTGGGGTGCTCCGTGGGATCTGGGGGATCCTGGGCTGCTGCAGTGCCACCTTGATGCAGCCACAGTTCCTGCTAGTGAAACGTGGTTAATAAAGTAATGGTGGGTTCTGGAGCAGAAGAGCCAAGGTGAGCTGCTGCGGAGCTGCTTGCTGGGCTGCACGCTAACCAAGAAGAGCAGCGTAGGGGCTGATGGGCCCTGAGTGCCTCAAGTGGATTCAATTCTAGCTGCACTTTCTCCTGCTTCTCCGAGACTCAATCGCGTGCAGGCTGATTTTGTTCCCTCTCTCTGCTCTGGGCAAGAGACTTCCAGGAAAGTTGCTTGTTTAGGGAGGCAAACATGGTTTCTGAGAGCTCCTCACTGTAAGACTGTCTATGAAATTTGTGGGGCTTAATGCAAAATGAAAACATGGGGCCCTTTGTTGAAAAAGTATTGAGAATTTCAAGAGGGTGGTTGCAAAGCACTAAACCAAGTGTGGGGTCCTTCTAAGTGTGGGACCCTATGTGACTTCACAGGTCACACCCACCAAAACTGGCCTTGCCACTGTGTTAGTGTCTCTGCTTATCCCCGTACCAAATCTGTGGCAGTTAGGAGACAGGTCTCTGTTTTAACCTAAATCTTCATTTTATCAGAATAAAATTAAGTACAAATGAATCAGGCAAATTGCTTCAGCTCCTTATGTTTCAGTAAGAAGAAATACCTAGTAGAAGTCCACTCATGGGCTATCAACCTTTTCACAGTCAAATGAATATTAATAAGAGGTACATTGGATGGCTGTTTATAAATTCATGAAGCCTTATTCTCTTTTACTTGATAAACTTAATTATCCAATGCTACATGAATAAAAATTTTGTAGTTCTTAAGGTTCAAAACTGGAAGCTATGAAGCTCTATCACCACTTTTGAGGGACAGCTATAGTTTTAACTTAGGGTCTACCTTAGTTGATTTCAGGAAGTTGTTATTCTTGTTTTTCTTAGTTCCATGGCCGGTGCAGTGGACTACAAACATGAGTAGATGTTGTTCCTCCTCTCAAGACCTCATTTTCTAACTGTGTGTGGAGCACATAACTAAATGAGTGTAAGGCAGTGTGGTATGTACTAAATGTATTTCTAAAATGTTAGGGCCATGCAGAGAAAGGAGGGCTTAGTTCATCGGCAGGTGATCAGGGAAGGCTCTGCAGAGGTCTTCCAGGTGGAAGGATCTAGGTTCTGCTTTCACCTATCCACTTTGCTTCTTGGCAATTCACAGTGCCTATTTGCCATTTCCCAAATGTGGAGCCCTTCTCATTTGTCAGTAATAACATCCCCAGGAATCCAAATTTTGAAAACACACTGGCAACTGTTGTATTGGACAACAGAGGGTCACCAGTCATTTTTAAAGCAGGGAACAGATCAGACATACAATCTGGGGCTCTGTGGAGAATGGATGAAAGGGCTTAGTGTGAAATGAATGGGAGGATTTGAGTCCATGAGTGTCTCACAGCTGTTCAGGCAGAGAGACCTTGAGACCTCAACCAAGAAATTAGCAGAGAAAGAGCATCAAGAGAATAAATTTGAGATACATTGTGGAAGTGAAAAATGAAGGAAAAAGAGGGAAGCCAAGGATAGTTAAAGAACTGCCATCTTCTCCTGTTTCATCTGAGGGAACAGCATACATTCATTATGAGTAACACCCCATATAGCATCAAATCAATTGTAGTAATTGTGCTTGTGTTTTTATGTTTCTGAAAAATACATTCTCAATATATTTTTATCTATGTGTTTTGCTCCCTTCTGCATTTGACCCCAAGCACTAGGTGACCAGGATTCTTCTTTTTGCCTTTGTTTGTTTCACATGGCATAAACAGTGGGTGCTAAATAGAGGCCATTTTTCTGACTGATTATATCACCAAAGAGAACTTCAAGGCTGTTTAAAGGGCTACTTGGATTTCCTCTATTGACTGACACGCTTAAAGTAGAAGGAGATGTAGCAATTCTCACATCCGGGTTAGCACCAATTTCATATTTCTTTGCTTTCAATAGCTTCACACGATGAGCATTGTGAAAGCCTGAACTACTTGTTTTACATTGAATTGACAAATAATAATTGTATATATTTATGGGGGACAATGTGATGTTTCATTATATGTATACATTGCAAAATGAGTAAATCAAGCTGCTAAAAGAGTAGAATTTAAAGGTAAAACTTGCAGCACTTCCTAGCGCCCTAGCTTAAATTTTCAAAATTTGTCCTTTCTAGTTTTTTTGAGCACTATAAAAACAAAAATGTAGGTATTAGATATGACCAACATAACGGATGAGATGACTTTTTTTTGGTAAATAATGAAACACCATGAAACTCAAATGCAGTGTAGCTCCAGTTCCTAGTCAAACTGGAAAAATAGTCCTGTGTAAGGAGAGTTCAGAGAAGTGTGTGCTAATCCACCTAACGGATTGCCAGTGTGGTGTTACCATTCTCAGCATGCGACTCCTGAGGTCAGAAGTCCAGCATTGCATCCCAGATTAATTTTCTGGCAGCCAACACAGGAGAATGAGTCACACAGGTTATAATAGACAAAAGAAAGATTCTCAGGGTTGCTGCGAACTGGGGAAAGGAGTGTAGGATTGTTTGGAGGGAAAGCAGTTACAAGGATCGGTACTTCCATCAATTCATAGTGAGAACTAGCTCTGGGTGTGTCATTTGGAAGAAGGAAGCAACTGAACCAGCGTCCTCAAAATCATAAAAATACAGACCGCAACCTTTAGAGTTGCCACTAGAGAGCGCAATTCATCTATAAAGAAACCTTGCCGTTGAAAACCCAGGAACTTTCCAAAAGGCTTTTGAGCTCCTCTCAAAGGGCGATGGGGGTTGAAGCAGGGAGGCGAGGGAGTGGTGGTGGTGGTGTGTGTGTGTGGGGGGGAGGGTAGCAAGAGATAGAGAGTTATAGCCTTGGATACCTTTGAGGAAAGGTATGTGCCTAAGTGTGAAGTCACCGTGGCTTATGGATGCTGTCTTTTCTTTTCCCGACTGTTGTAACCGCAACACCGACAGCACGTATCCCAGGGAGAAATTAAAGACTAGTCATTTCCATACAACTCTCCCATGGAGGAACCCAGACTTGGTGACTGCTCCATTGTTCTCCAAAAGGCCCCTCCACCTAAAATGGGGTCACGACCCAAAGTAAATATGGAGCGATGGGGGGTCAGGTGGATGTCACCCAGGCACAGCGAGCAGAGGGGGCGCTGAGTTAGTATCGGGCCATCTCGTTGTCATAGAGACGCTGTGATAAATGCTGAGGGACTGAAACAAAAATGAAGAAAGGTGATTTATAAAGGGGTATTTGACAGACAGGGTATAACTCTGACTCCTTTCGCAGAAAGCAAAATATTCCCAGAAAGCAGAAAATTCCCAGCGATAGGGGGAGTTAGAACTCAAATAAGAGCTCTGATTTTAGGCATTCTCTGTTGGTAATCCTTCAATTTTTATAACGTTTTCTAGATCTGCCACTGCATGAACTACATAACTGACAAATCTTCAATTCACATTATATTTAAGTGGTTTCCCCATCACTTCTCACGGTTAAAAATACATTACATAAATTACTATCCTGCCTAGTGAAATATGCAACGGTTCTGTTGTCTGCCGTTTATTTCTAAAACATTTTGGCACTTTCCGAGGAAGTCGTCTTGTTCTCAGTTATGCCAGGGGACTTTTTTTTCCCCCCATTTTACTTTGTTATTAAGTGCAGGATCACAGAGATCCGTGGAGAAACAAACAGTGGTGTCAAGGATGGCATGCGGTGGCGGGAACTAATGGCTGCAGGCAGAGGCAGAACAGTGAAGTGGAGAAGAAACAGGGCAATAAGATGATGTCGCTGTCCCCTGCATATGCCAGTCCCACGGAGGTCTCCTGCTTTGGACCTGGCTGGAACACAGGCCCAGCTCCGAGGGGCACCAGGGTCTGGGCGTCAGACACGTGGCAGCGCTCCAGTCCCCGTGTAATGGACCAACAGCCGCGTGTGGAAGGACAGGGGACAGCCAATGCCTGATGGCTGTGAGCCCTGCAGACCCCTCTTCCCAGCCCTGGGAGCTCTCCCGCAGGGGACCCGGGCCTGAGCAGCTCTTTCTGCCCACCAGGTGTCACTGTGGAGTTATTAAAGTAGGGGAAAGAAAAGGACCGGCTTCAACAAGCTGAGCCTCAAAATAAAGGACCTTGAACCTAAACTGCGCCACAGGCTAGGCAGCCATGACATACAGGAATTTTTAACACTCCTTCCACTGACTCCAACGCTGCGACTATGCAATGTCTGTTACCTTGAACTGTTAAGTTCACCTTATCTTTCAAGTTTTAAAAAGTAAATTAGAAACAGAACAATTCTCCATAAGGACATTAAGAAGATAGATATCTACCTTTCAAAATGGCAATGGAGATATACATTTTTGTCCTGTTTGGACAGGTATTTTTGTTTGTTTTAATGAGGGGAGGTAATACGACGTCATGGAAAGAAAATAAGGGATCCACAAATCTGGGTTCAGATTCTCGCTTGGCGGTTCCTATGTGTCTGTTTCTTTGGACGAATTATGTAATTTTGAGCTTTAACACTCAATTCCATGACAGGGTAATTGCGAAGGTTAAATAAAATAGTATTCATGAAGGTGCTTAGTATGGTTAGTTAATCTGAATCCAGATGCATCACTGAAAGACTGTAGAGATTTCATTACAGTTTTAATACTTTAATTTCATTTTGAGTAAATTCTGTTCACATAGTCATTACCCATGTGTAAAGTATAACCCCTAGGAGGATGACCCTTTTGTCTCCTTTGGGATCAGGTCTGTATCCTCCCAGTGACTACTGACTATCTCTGCTCAGATGTCCTGCTAGGACTCAAATACAAAATTATTATCTATATGCTTCCATGTCCCTCTCTTTACTTTATTCTGATTGATGGTTTTTTCCCCTTTCCCTGAGCCTTGATCTTTGGGATCACACCAAGTTCTCCTTCATCATATCTTCCATATCCAAACAGACCCTTGACCTGGCAATGCCATTTCTGATGCTGTGCCTGCCGGCTGCCCCCACATAGCTCCTTGGATTACTAGTCTGGCTTTCAACTCAGTGGTTCCTGAGTATCCTTTCCTCGGCCAATAATTCCAGGGCTCCACCTAGATCCACATCATCAGAAGTGTTGAGGGGCCCAGGATGGCATGGCTTTAACATGCATACTGGATTTTATTGGGAATCACTGTCTCAATCATCTCTGACCTCAAATCAGTCAGATCTACCTTTCAATCTGAAGTGCACTTCACTGACAGATGCTTTAAGAAAAAGCCATCTTTTGATTTTGTTCCTTCTTTGCTGCATATCCTTGGGATTTCCTGTTTACGAGAGAGTGGGCAACTTCATAGTCAAATGATGTTATTGGCTTCTAGGAGTATGAAGGCAGGGACAGTGTGCACTTGCTCATCCCAAATGACACACAGTAGGTTCTTTGTTTACAATAGTTCTCTCTTGGTGGTAGCCAGGATCACAGCCATTTCCCTTTCTCCTGGGACTGTCCTAACATACATAGCTGTTGATACAGACTGTAGGCTTTTGACCCAATGAGTAC
Source organism: Cheirogaleus medius (assembly GCA_008086735.1). Classification (NCBI taxonomy): domain Eukaryota; kingdom Metazoa; phylum Chordata; class Mammalia; order Primates; family Cheirogaleidae; genus Cheirogaleus; species Cheirogaleus medius. Next base: position 97,685,232 of record VBSM01002608.1, on the reverse strand, counting down.
AGACAGATGCTATTTCCAAAGAATATGACATCTGAAATGGAGAGATCCTGAGATGAGAGGTCATGGACACAGAGTCACATGAATGGCAAGGCTGCTGAGGCTCCCAGACACACCCAGGGATCTGCCCACCTTGAGCCTTGGTTGCTCACGTCTACCCATCATAAGACACAGTGACACCTCCCAATAAATAGTCTCTTTTCTCCCTTTTAATTCAAGTCATCCAGAGTCGATCTCTCTTACTAGCAAATGACAGAGCATAATCTGATACATTGTTGGGGATTTAGTGTGGTCATGATAGCTACCTAATTCATGTTATTCCCCACAGTTATCTGTGATAGTTTCTTCTCTAAAATCAGGCAACTCTCTTAACAAATTTCACTGTTCCCTATGTGGAATTTACTCTCCTGTTACTCAAGCCTCTCAAATCCCTTACATCCCAAGTGTAAGTCACAAAGCCCTTAAGTTTCTTCCTGAAATTTCTTCAGCCATCAGTGCTGTCCTACTCCTCCCAAATCCTTATACCCCTGCTGGGATGAACCATCCAAGGAACATTCATCCTTTATGGGCTTATACTGTCATTTATTTTTATACTTGCATATATTGCATCTTCCCCTTTAGTTGAAAACCACTTGGAAGCAGAGACCAAGTCTTGCATTTGTTTTTTAATGTTTTTCTCTTAAATACTTAATGCTGAAATGTTTCTGTACTACTCTTATTGCTAAATGCTGATTGTTTAAATGTTTCTCTCCTACGATACCATGCCTCATAAATATTGATCGAACGAATGGATGAAATGCATACCTGCTTATATTTCTAATTAAAGGCAATTGGGAATTATAGTATTTGTTTTTCCAAAAATGTTTCCAATTACCCATTCCCTCGTCAGTTCCCACATAGCATGGAAATGCAACATTCCCTTTGTGGAAAGTCCCCCTTGTAATTGCTCCTGTCAGGGTGATTAATGGATAGTGGTTTGTGACCAGGAACCTCTACGGTGACCTGGTGGTCAGCAGAGGCCACCTTGTCGTAGATATTTCTGTCCCTGCATGAACTTTAAAAAAAATTATGACATTGGAAAAGAACTAAGGTTGCAATATGGGTACATTTGCATGCAGATTCCCAGAGCCTGTCAATAGCTAATTGCATCCAGGCGGGAGGCCTGATTTGCCTGCTGGTCCCTTCTGACCAGGAGATGGGATGGTCACTCCAAGCTGGAGCCAGGCCAGTGCCTTGGGCCAAATGTGTTTTCATCCTCACGGCTGTCTGTCTTCTTCCTGGGCCTGCTTGCCCTCTGCTGACACCTCAGGCTGAGGATGACTTTGCTGGCCTTGCAGGGCCAAAGGTGGCCAGGGTTGGGGGGGACCTTGGGGAATGGGGGTTCCCCACTCCTCCTGCCTTTAGTGTCCAGTCACTAAGCTTAAAGGGATTCCTGCCCCTACAGTTATATTCCCCATGCTGCTGTTGGGAGTGTCCTTGTTTCTCTTCTTCTGAGACTCCCAAGTTACTCTTGGCTACACCTGTCTGTCACTTGGTTGGATCAGCCATTGCCAATTTTCTCCTCAAGGAACCAAAGGTTGGAAGAAAGCTCAGGTACTGGGGACAAGGAAGCCTGGCTTTGCAATGTGACAGTCAAAGACCCTCTAGGAAGGTCAGAGGGTAGTCCCTGTTGTTGTCCCTGTCCTTCCTTTCCAGTCAGTGTCCCAAGTCTTTGGGAGCTACTAGTGTACCGGTATCCGTGTACCAGTGCACACTAACTGAGCGAGGACTGTGCCGTGTTGTGCATATTCAGTGGGTTTTCTCACTTAACCCTCACAGCAACCACTTGAGGCAGGTTCTCTTAGTAAGCTTATTTTAACGAGGCAGAAACCGAGGCACAGAGAAGTTAAATAACTTGCCTAACGCTGCACAGCTTCTATCCTTATACGCACTCTGATAAGAGGAATGAGAGTACTCGTGTAAGTGCTCTTACTATTAATAATTACTCTTTCCTAGTGATCATGTCAGTCCTGCAGTTATATTTCAGGAATCAGTTAAGCAGGATGCTAGCTAAGAGCTTCCTACTTGATCATTCAACAGTTATTTATTGACCACCTATTAACATGTATCCCTATTCTACCTACAGGCTAAAGAAAATGCCAAAGAAAAAAGTAAGTGCTTACAATATAGTTTAGGAGAAAAGATCTTTTTCTCGGTGCGTATCCCTTTCTTGTTGTAGGTGGACCTGCAGCTGCAGGCGCTGTTGGAGGTGTTGGGCGAGCAGACCAGCGCAGGGGTAGGAGAACGGTCCCCAGCTTGCTCATGTTTGTCCACAAATGGCTCCATTGCTCACTAGCAGTGTGACCTTGGACATTCATTTAACTTCCCTATATCTCAACTGTTGCATTTGTGAAGTGGGAATAATTATAATTCCTAATTCCTCATGACTCTTGTAAGGATTAGAATAATTAATATTAATACACGTCCACTGCTTAGAATAGTGCTGGACCCGGTGTAAGCAATCAGCACACTGCAGCTACCGTGGCCCTTATCATTTTTCATCTCTCAGTGTTTCTACAATTGCCTGCTAATTTGGAAAAAGACAGTTCTGCCCGGAAGCTTCCCGTAACACCTGACCCCCTCTCAGCACCTTCCATCCCTCCTGTTGGTTTCTGTAAAACTGTGGATGTTTTCTACACAGTGCAAATGCTTGCCCCACAGATTAATTCAGGACCTGCCATGTGCCAAGCACATGGGAAGTGACAGGCACCCCCCACCCCACCCTACTGGATCTTAGGATCTCGTGGGAGTGGTGTTTAGTTATTAAATATTAAACAACTACTCTCACTCACCTATACATCTTGAAAACCCAAGGATCACAAGATGTTCGGGGGCCTCACCTTCTCAGAAGCATAGTTCCCTCAGGTAAAGAAAGGCTTTCGCCTCTGCTGACGATGAAGCCGAGAGGGGAAGGTTAAGCAGGAGTTGGCAGCCTGTGCACTTCGGGGCACAGAGGGTGCGGAGACCCGAGTCAGAAAGGCCCACGTGGGCAGCGCGGGGCCAGGAGTCATCCTCCCAGCAGAGGTTCACCCTGGCCCTGTAGCTATGTGACTGAGTATGTCCCTTCTGGGCCAGGGGTGGCTCCATGTTGCCTGTGCTTAGTTGCTGCTCCTGCCGGGTTATTTTTCTCTGAGCACTTTGGAGAAGTAGAATCTCCTGGATCCTCACAAGCTTGGTATGATGTGTGTGTGCTTTAAAGCTGAGATGAAATAAATTGCTCCAGTCACAGAGTTAGTAGATGACTGAGCTGGAATTTGTACCCAGGCTATGGAGCAGGGCTTTTGCCTTTGGGGTGATGATAGATCAGAGTCACACTTAAAACAAGAGGCCAATGAAAGGCTCTACATTAAGTGTACAATCTGACAAGGAGACTTCTCTGAGAGGTGGGAAGCAAACCCGACTCTCCTCTCTTGGGCGAAGAGAAATGGTAATTGGAGGAAATGGAGAAGTGTCCAGTGATTTTTCGGCAACTTTTTATCACCTGAAGTGATCTTCTTGATTCAGAAACATAAAATGCATGATTAACCAGGAGGGTCACCACTGCCCTGATCATATTTGGTGTGTTTACTTAAGGCTCACCCCACCCACCCCCAAGCAAAATAAAACAGAATGCCAAAAACTAAGAAAAAAATTGAAGAGGTTTTTTTTGCAGCTATTTTTAGTGGAATTTCAAAAATTCAGTAAAAATTTTGATTACATTTTCTTATTCTTCATATCTCTAATATTTTATAAACCAATGGTTACATTATGATGGCCAAAGTTCTTGTTCTTTTGAAGTTCAAACCAGGAAATCAAAGCAGACTGGTGCCTGATTTCATGAGAATGCTTTGATTTGCTTTATGTATATAAGTAACATCTTATAGTGTGAGTGCTGCTCTTTTGGAATTTGAATACAAAATGTCAATTTGACTTTCAGAGTTCAAATACTACATTATATCATTATCAAAGATAGTTGATTTTTGCCCCCTAAGTACAAGGGAAATATATTAAGATGTGCCAAGGACTTAGATTGTTTAAAAAGAGAAGTAAACATCTCATATGTTTGTTTTCTATCTGTCTACATCATAGAAATGAACAAAGAGAAATATATAAATTACAGAGAATACAGTGTTTTTCACTGGTAAAGCCTTTAACCTAGAGGAGGCAAAATGGACTCCTAATATTGCTAGACTTTTAAAATGGAATTGCGAGTGCTTTGGTTAATAAAGTTGCTACTGTTTCAAGAGCCAACTCACTTTTATAGGATTTGACAGTGTAGCATTTACAGAAACAAAGATGACATGAATAGCAACTATTATGGTAAATATGTATGTCTTTGTGTGAAGACAAAGGTGATATGCTCAAGAAATTTTGACAAAAGATGGATTAAAAAACACTATTTTTATATAACATTTTATTTAATTTAGAATCATCAATCCTTTGCCCTATAAATTAGCAGACTTAAACTCTTTTTTATTGAAGATATTTTCAAATACTATACTCAAGCTCAAAGAACAGTACAATAAATGCTCCATGTGACCAGTTCCCAGTTTCAAAAGATTACCAGCATTTTTCTATCTTTTCATCTATTTCCAACTTTACTTTTTTCTGGAATATTTTAAAGCAAATCCCTGATACAATATCATTTCACCAGTGGATACTATTTAGTAAATGAAGCACTTCCTCCCTCTAAAAAATAAACCTGGGTACCATTATTAGCAAAATTAACAATTTTCTTAATATCATTTGATATCCAGGCCCTAACCGATTGTCTCAGATTTGCTCAAAAATATCTTTTTATAGTAGTTTATTTGAATCAAGGTCCAAATAAGACCCCAACATTGAGTGCATTTCGTTGGTCTCTTAGGTGTCCTGAAGTACATAGTTCCCCTCTCCTGCCTGCCTGCCTGCTGCCTCCCTTTCTTTCTTTTTTCCTTCCCACCACCAATTTGTTGGAGGCAGTGGGTTATTTGTCCTGAAGATTTGCGCATTCTGGGTTTGGCTGATGGGATCCCCCAGTGTCAATCCGCGTGTAAACTGATGATAGATCTGAGATTTCATTAGATTCTAATCATTAGCAAGAAAACCTCCTAGGAGGGTTTGTTTTTGTTTTAATAACGCTCTCCCAGGAAAGACCACCTGATGGCAGTGTTAGGCACAACATTTCCTTCCTCGGCGCGTCCCCTCATTACCAGGGACCTTGCCGGTCCTTTCCCTGGGACCGGCCGTGGCGGCGCCTGCGCCCGGGGAAGCGACGGTCCCAGCCACTGGCCGCGCGTGGCCCGGGCTCAGGTCCCCGGGGGCCACTCCGGGCGCGGAGTTGGGGGAGGGGGCGGCTGCTGCCATGCTCCGACCGCCCGGTTTGCCTGCCTTGTAGAAATCACCAGTTCTCCTCCAGACGAGCTGGTTCAAAAGTATAAGAAAGTTTTTTGGTGGGAGACTGAGAGTTTTCAGTTTGAGTTAAAAGAAGCAAAAACGGTTTTCACAGTGCTTTAGACAGCAGCTAATTGGATAGAAATTGGTGGCAGCCCAAGGTGTCTATTTCAGCAATGATACCCTATCCCACTACCCCGCAAAAGATAGACATCCACACCGTTGGTTTGACCTTCAATTACTGAGACGGTGCCCGTTTTCTCATTCGAATATCAGGCAACTCCTGGACCAGCCAGATACATCTTCCCCAGATTGCTTCATCGGAGATCGGGGACAGTGATGGGCACAGCACGGAGATAACAGCGTGTACTTGGACGTGGCGTCTACGTTAAGGCTTTCGTACCAAATTACTAAATCATACTTGACCTTGCTTTATTCATTTGTGGAATGTGAACAACAATCACTAAGTAATAAGAATTAAGAGAGTTAATTGGTCTCCTTTCCACACTGTTATATAGTCGTTGTTCAGTTAGCATTAACGTAAAAGCAAGTGAATTCAACTTAATTAGACTGGGTCTTCAGAGTTGGGATTTGGTGAATTTCAGGCTATTTTAAAATTTGAGTCATCACGCTGAATGAGAGACCTCATAGTATAAACGCATGGTACAAACCCTGAATGATCATTCTAATGGAGTAGGGCAGCGTTGGTACTGTTGTAAAATTAATTGATGAAGAGAAATTAATTCACTAATAGGTGACTAGTGCACACTCAAGCTCTAAGCCAGATACCTGAAATTTGTTAGTTAAAATTAGGTAAGAGCTATTTTACCTGGAGTATTTCCTTCCTTGCAATTTAAAATTAAACCTTCAGCCAAGGCAAGTAACTTTAATTTGAATGAATTTCAAACTCTACTCTTGTGATTCTAATTTGTCTCTGGGTCTTTTTGGCTGTATAGTCATTGTGCACTAGAGCATCTTTCCTGATGAGGTCAGTTTGACAAAGTGATTTATTTCCTTAACAACTTTGAGTATATTATTTAGAGCATTTAAACTACTTTAGGGAAATTACCAACAAGCACATTTAAATCCAGAGCCAGGTCACTGTAAAGAAGAAAAAGATGAAGAAGATAAAAACCCTTGTTTGACATCCAAACACCATAATTGTCATAAATAATCATGTGCTCCTCTAATAAATTATTAGGCCATAAGCCAATATAACTTGCACAAAATCATTTAAAACATTTCTTGAAGTAAAAATTAAAAAAAAAATCAATCATATGGTTCTTTCTGTCACATTTTGGGTTTGAACTAATTTATTTGATGATATACCAATGATGAGAAGAAAACAGGAATATTTAAGAAATTAATGATATAGTGCCATGAGTACTTTGCCAACCACTTTTAAAAAGAAGCCAAAATATTAACGGTATAAAATATGTTTATATACATTCAGAATTTTAATGAGATTCTCTTGATGTGTTGTTAAGTTAAATGCCAAATTTATCTGCACTTAAGCAGATTATACAGGTATTAAGGAGAATTTGGGTAACATATATGAAGGCACACTTAAAAAACACATTCCTCTGCTGAATAGGTAAAATCCTTAGCGATTATTCAGCTTGTATCCAATGAAAAACAAAAGTTAAGAAATTTTATGGTTAACTGTGAAATGCTATGATGTTTTTCCCATAGACTCCCCTCCCATTTAGACTTTTGTTGGATGATTCTCATTTCTACACTGCAATTTCCAGCTTATCCTAAATATAGACTCTGGATTTGAGCCATCCTAATTAAACTGTGAAGTTCTTTTGTAGTGAGTTCTGATGCTTCGAAATCAATTTCAAGGCTTGCACAAGCAGTGCATGTTACCTTCCTTGTTTTCTTTCCCATTATGAATTTATCTAGAAATGATACATTTCAAATAATAATTTAGTGGTATATTTGTACCATTTTTTTTAATCTAGGCTGTTTTAAAAAAATGATAATTATAAACTTCCTTCTGTTTTGCAGGGATTTAATTCATTCTTTCAGAAGTTTCCCACCTTAACGTACCTATCCCCCTTTCTGCACAAAGTCTTTATAATATAAATAAAGAAAGTGAGATAAAATGATTTTGCCTACAGCTATCTGGAGAAACAAGTGTGGGGTCCTTTTGTTGTTACACAAAATTCATGTTTTTTTCTTGACACACAGCTGTTAGAGATAATGGGATTTTCACTAAGGGAATAGAAAGTGAGAATCAAACACAAAAATTTCAGCACAAACCAACCCAGAGGATAAAGCTGAAAGCTGGGGTGTGGAGGAATGCTGGGTGTTGGCTCAGGGGAACATGCTTCTTCATGATCTTCCCCCTTGGCTGACCCCTGCTCCCCAAGATTGCATCCTGGAGCAGTCACTGGGCTGCAGTCCTTGTGCTGGGATTATTGGAGACCAAATTTGCTCTGACAACAGCTTGGAGCAGGAACTAAGAGAGGCAATAAAAATTCCCTAAGGAAGTTGCAAACTGTCTTTTAATGAAACTCAAAGTCTTATATCTGTTGGAGGTTCAGTTTGAGAGTTATTTTATTTTATTTTATTTTATTT
>VBSM01002608.1:97661626-97674780 GCA_008086735.1 Cheirogaleus medius | reverse complement strand
CTGGGTGGTCACGTATAAGGAAGTAACTTTGATATTTAGGGTATAAAAATAAAACGACTGGTGCATTCAGTGCTTCAGTCTTGTACCGTCTTTATGTGTGTCTGTGTCTTTCTTTGTGTGTTTCTTTTATGTTTTGTGTTCATCCCCCGTCCTGCAAATGGGCCACGACAGTTAGAAAAGTTAGAAAAGAGGGTAAGGGGCATAGAGTTTACACTGTAAAGTTTCAATATATGTTTAATTGGAATCCCACAAGAAAGAGGAGGAAATGGGACAGAAACAACATTTGAAGGGACAGGGGCTGCCAGTTGTCTACAGATGGAGAAACTATTGAACAATTACAAAATGTGTGGTTTTATTGTTTTATTAAGCATGCATATAACATTTTTAAAAATTACTGTATTTAGACTGTAAAGCAATATTATTAGTTTACTTGGGCTAGACTAGGTATATTAGTTATCTACTGTTTTATAATGAATCATCCTGTAACTCAATGCCTTATAATACAAATATTTGTTATCTCATGGTTTCTGTGGTTCAAGAATCAAGGGATGGCTTAGCTGGGTGCCTCTAGCTCTAGGTATTTCACAAAGACTGCAATCAAGGTATTGGTCATAACTGCAGTTATCTCAAGGCTTGACTGAAGGAGAATGTACTTCCACAATCACTCGCATCACTGTTGGAAGGCCTCAGGTTCTCTCTGGCTTTGGGCCAGAGACATAAGTTCTTTGTCATATAGGCCTCTACATAGGACATCTCACAATGTGGCATCAGGTTTCCTCAGAGCAAGTGAACAAGAGGGTGAGAGAGGGTGCCCAAGACAAAGCACATCATCTTTTTCGATATGTGCTTTTGAAAGTGACATTCTGTGAATGCTGTGGCATTCTATGCAATAGAAGCAAAACACTAATTCCAGTCCATACTTAGTGAGAAGTAATCACCCAAGGGAATGAATACCAGGGGCTAGAGGTATTTGGGAGCCATCTTTCAGGTTGTCTAACACAATCTTCCCTCTGACCCCCAGTGGTTCCTGTCCCTCTCATATACAAAATACATTTATACTCTCTCAATGTCCACCAAAGTTTCATCCCATTATACCCTCAGTTCAAAATTCAGAGTGTCATTATTGGAATCAAGTCCAGGTGTGCATGATTTTCCTCAGGTACATTTCCTTATGTAAAACTCCTCAAGTGTGGCTCCTCTTTATCTGTAAATCTGTGAAACTAAGAAAATAAGTTATCTGTCCCTGCACATGCCCAACATACAATGATAGGACAGGCATAAGAAAATTGCTATTGATATTCTTGTTCAAAAACAAAGAAAGAAAAAAATAATGGAGGCCATAAATAAGTCACTGGTCCATAGCAATTTTGAAATCTATCTGAAAAAAATATTGGAAGCTTCTTAATTAGGTTTAAAGGCCTGGAAAATATTTTCTATGGCTGTTGATTCCATCCTGTAAGTCATTCTTCTTTTTCATGAAATGTAGCACTTGTTTGCAGCTGAGTAGTTTTCTCAGCCTGTTTCCTGCCATTAGAATTCTGGGGGTCCAAATGCCTCTTTTATGCTGTCTGACTGCTTCAGTCCAAACCGATAGTCCTAACATAACTCTCAAAAACTTTGTGGGCCTCCTTAGAATTTCCTTGCAGTCCACTCCATTAGATAATAGCCATACCTCCAAATCCTTTTCAGATATGCCCTTAAACTTTTTAGAGGTCCTGTTGTTCACTTGAGAGGATATTTGAGGTGCACCCTTAATCTTTTTAAAGGCCCTTTGTGGAACTACCTGGTACTCTGGGTACCAATTTTCATCTTTCTTAAGTCTGAGAAGATTTTATAATCCCATCCAGGGCTCCATCTTTAGATCATATTGTGCTGACTATGCCCTTGATTTGACTTTTACTCTGAAGCCATTTCTTAATTTTAGCATCATTTGTCATCTTTAGGGGTTGAGAATTTTCAAATTCAGAAAGTCCTGGTTTCTTTGTGACTAACAGTCCTTCCCAAAATTTAACTCTCTCCCTTTGCATTTTACTATGAGCAGCAAAGGGAAACCACATGATACCTCAACAATTTGCTTGGAAATATCCTTAGTTCATGTGACACATGTTCTACTTTCCATGTTACTGCAGGTGATAATGTTGCAAACCTGTCCATCACTATTTAACAAGGATCCTTCTTCCTCCAGTTTTCAATAACTGGTTTGCTATTTCCTTATAACTCCTCATTGACTGTGTTCTCAAAATCCGCAGTGCTGCTAACAATCTGTTTAAGGAAATTTATACTTCTCCAATATGTTCCTAAAAATCTTTCCAGCCTTAATCCACTGTCTGTTTTCAAAGCTACTTTCACATTTTAAGACATTTGGTAGGCATTAATGATAGCACCCCATTTCTGGTACCAAAATGTGTTAATTAGCTATTGATGTATAATAAATTACCCCAAAACTTAGTGTCTTAAAACAATGAACATTTATTATTTCACAGTTTCTGTTGACTCAGAGTTTAGGAGTGGCTAAATAGGATGGTTCTGGTTTATAATCTGGTTTATAACGAGGCTAAAGTGAAGCTATTTTCTGGGGCTGCAATCATTAGAAGGCTCAACTGGGGCTAAAGAACCCCACTTCCCAGCTCACTTACATGCCTGGCTCAGAAGATCCATTTTCAAACTCACTTGTCCTGACAGGCCTCAGTTCCTCACCATGGGGATCTCTGCCTGGGCTTCCTGGGCCTCCTCATGATATTGTAATTACTGATGAGAGATAGATAAGATGGGTGGAGGAGAGACAGAGACAGACAGACAGAGAGAAATAAAAGAGAAAACAAGAAAAACAGATGGTGGTGAGAGAAGATGGACAAGATCAAAGTCATGGTCTTTTTGTAACCTGATTTCAGAAGTGCCATCCCATTAACTTTGCTGCATTTTATTTTCAGGAAACAAGTCACAAAATTCTCCAAGTAAGGGATTACACAAGGGCATGAATTCCAGGAGATAGAGATCAGAGAGCTATCCTAATATCTTCCCACCACACCAGATTATTCTGTAGTCAAAATGACCCCAAATGACATTAATATTGCCTTTAACCCTTCTCCATGTCTTCTTCATTCCATGGCTCATGCTGGCATAGCTTTGTCTGTCTAGAACACTGACAATCTTTTGGCAGAGGGAAAAGAGATCTCAGAAATATCATGTCACTGCCATGAACATTTGGCTGCACAAAGCAGATTACATTGCTTAAGGCCTACAGCAGCAGTACAGAAAGTAGACTTCTGCTGCAGAGAGGGGCATCAGAGGCAGGGAAGTACATGTTATGAACAATAATGTAATTTTACACAGCAAGCCTCAGGGCTTTCAAGGATTAAAATTATGCAGTATATATTTTTTAGCATGATAGATTAAGCTAGAAAGCAATAACAAAAAGATAATACAAAGTCCCTATATGTTTAGAAAAAATACAGTTCTGGATAACCCATGTACCAAAGAAAAATAATAATAAAATTAGAACATAAATTATAAAATTATTATATATCAAAACTTGTGTAATACAACTAAAGCCATACTTAGAAATGTATAGCCTTAACTACCTATTCTAGAGAAGAGGGTTTAAAAATCAATGAATTAAACATTCAAGCCAAACATTTGAAAAAAGAAATCACCAAAAAACCCCAAGTAAATTGGGGGAAAGAAAAGAATAAAGAGCTGAAAATATTTTAAACATAGAAAACAAAAGCAAAAAATAGGATAATTAATAATTAAAATAGTAATAACTAATAAATAATTCATTAGAACACACTTGTACCTTTAATAACACCTGTTGAAACAGATCTAGAAAAAATGGGGAAGGCATAGACAGCAATAATAGGAATGACAAAGGAGACCTCAATAAAAATCTATAGTCATGAAAAATATCATCACTATATCATAAACAAATTTATTTCAATAAATTTGAAAATTTTTATGGATGGTTAAATTTTGGGGAAAGTGTAAGTTACCAAAATGACTAATGCAGAAATACAAAACCTTAATAATCCTTTTAAATAAATTGAAGAGTAATTGTAAATCTTTCCACAAATAAAACTCTAGGTCCAGATGGCTTACCAGTGGGTGTTACCAAGCATTTAAAGAGTAAATATTATCAATCTTTAACAAATCATTGTAGAGAATAAGGAAAAAAAGAGGAAACCTTTCAGAAAGGGTTTTAAGATGCCAGTGTAACCTTGTTATTAAACTTGTTAAGGGAACTGTGAGAAAGGAACATTATAGGTCATTTTTACTCAACATAGATATAAAATTTCTAAATTAAATAATATCAAACTTAATCTTGCAAATTATAAAAAGTATAACCTATTATGATATGTTGGGGATATTTTAGGAGTCTAAGTTGATTTAACATTTGAAAACCAAGCAGTGTAATTTATCATATTAACAGAATAAAGGAGACAAATCATAAAATTAACCTGCATAGACAAAGAAATTTCTGAATTTCTGAAATTTAGCATGCATTTATAATTTTAGAAAAACCCAACAAACTGAGAATAAAGAAAAACTTTCTTAACTTGAAAAGAATCTATAAAAATCCTACAGAAAATGCCATATTTAGGAGTAAAATGTGAATGTCTTCCCTTTGAGATCAGAAAATGACAAGAGTTTTGCTGTCACGATTTATATTCAATATTGTACTTGATGTACTTGAATAATATAGTAGGGTAATAAAAATAAATAAGGGGTGTACTAATTGAAAAGGGATAAATATAAAAGCCATTATGATGTGATATAATAGGATTATATATGAAGAAATTTTAAAAGAATCTTGGATAAATTATTATAATCAATAAGTTAGTTCAGTAAGAGAGCTGAAAAGCATATGTATGTCTTAGTTCAGGCTATTTTAACAGAACACCACAGACTGGATGGCTTACACAACAGTCATTTACTTCTCACAGTTCTGGATGCCGGAAGTCCAAGATCAAATTGCTGGCTGATGTGGTTCTTGGTGGGGATCCACTTCCTGACTTACAAAACAGCTGCCTTTTCCTTATATGCTCACAAGGCCTTCGCTGGAGCTGGATGCCTCTCTCTCTCTCTTTCTATTCTTTTAAGGGCACTAATCCCATCAGGAGCACCCCGCCCTCATGACCTCATCTAAACGTAATATCCCCCCAAAGATCACACCTCCAAATACCATCACATCGGGCATTATGGCTTCAACATATGAAATTTGGGTTATTCAATCCATAACAGCATACAAATATATAGCAATAAATGTGCAAAGTATGTACATAATACATAAAATATTTATAAATAAATTTCATTTTTACTTATCCTCAACAAATCATTAAAAAATTACAATTAAAAAGATAACCATTTATAACAACATAATATCTAAAAGTGCATCTAAGAAAAGATGTCCAAAACCTTTACACAGAAAACTATAAAACCTTACTGAGGGGAATTAAAGAAGTGAATGGAGGAACATGTCAAGTTTGTGGATTGGAAGGCCCAATTTCATAAATATGTCAATTGTTTCCAAATTGATTGATCTAGAGTTTCAATGCCATTGTAACCAAAATTCAAATTTTAGTTTTGTGGAACTTTATTGTTTTATTTTATAATTGTTATGAAATGCAAACAGCCAAGAATGGCTAAGAAGTTATTAGAAAAGTAATAGCAAGGTAGTAGAACTTACTAGACATCAAGACTTTGTAAAATTTAAGATAAAGCATTATAAAAAGATAGTGATATGATTTAAATAGAATAGAGTGATGATTTTAAATTTAAAAAATTCTATTTTTCAAAATCATTCAATAAGGGATGAAAATAAATGTCACAAAGTTAGAACATATATTTATAATACATGTAACCCCCAAAATTTTATATCAAAATATATGAGGAAGTCTTATATGTCAGTGGGAGAAAGACAAGCCAATCAAAAAATGAGTAAGAGACTAGTAAAACCTCCTCTCAAAAGAAGCTGATAAATGTATTAAAACATTCTTAATCGCATTCATGATCAGGGGCATCCAACAGACACAGACACACACACACACACACACACATACACACACACTAAAATATACCGTGCACATCATCTCCAGAGTGGCTGAAATTTAAAAAGACTGATGATGTGTTCAAGGAAAAGAAGGAATATTAACTCTTATACACTTCTAATGATGGTATTATCTTGGTAGAACCACTTTGGAAAATGCTTTGGAATTAGTTACTAAAGTTGAACATAAACCAAACTTATGATCCAGAAATTAAACACCTAGAAATGTACCCCCTAAATGTATGCATATGTACACTAAGAAATATATATATTTATATATATTTTACATATATGTATACTGTATCCATAGATACTTATATCTATGTCTATCCACACAACACAAGAATGTTTTAACAGCATTATTATTATCTCAGACAGAAAACAAAAACCCAACAAATTGTCATCATTAATAGTATGGATAAATTAGGTGTATTTATATAATGACATAATAAACAACACTGAAAATGAATAAGTTTATAGCTAGAAACAAAAACATAGATAAATTTCACAAACATAATGTTGAGAAAAAATGTGGCAAAACAGGTGAAACTAAGCCACAGTGTTGGGGGATGTGCATGCTCACATGGCCCAAGTACAGGCAGACAAGAAAGAGCTTTCCATGAAAGTCACAACAGTGGGTTTCTTCCATGAGGGCAGAGAGAAGGCAACTTACGAGGGGGTGCTATGCTCTATTTCTTGATCAGTTTGTAGTAAATTTGTTCAAATGTGTTAAATTATACATTTTTAGTTTCTTGCACCTCAGAGCAGGAAGCCAACTTCGTATGCTGCCTTCTAAACTTTTTATGTCCCATATAAAGAGAAAATGGAAACTGTTTAGGCAGAAGGCAGGTGCAATCATCAACATTAAAAACTGGTTTGTACCTTGGAGTCACATTCCACTTTGATGTCACTCAGGAGTTTCCCTACAGCTGGTGTTGCTGTAGCACCAGCTCAACAAAGGTCATCTTTGCCAATGGTACTATTTTCCACAACGCCTGCTAACGTGGAAAATAAACTAGTGGGTTTTAACAAGCATTTAAAAAATAAATATTCTTCTCCTACTATTTCATCACCACTTTAGAGCACTGCTGGGATAAAGTGAATATTTTGTGTTTAGACACCTAGTAATGATGTGATTACAAACTAATGTGTTCAAATTCCAGATTGATAACTTCACATCTCATATTTAGATTTGAAGGCCTAATCTTAAATTATTAATTTAAGGCCTGTATATATCCTTTTAAACAATGAAATGAAACTGTTCCTCTGTACAATAAAGGGATGTGACTCTGGAGAGGTGACTAAATAATTTTCCCCTGCCAAATAGCTATTTTACATGAATTGCTTTACCCATCTGTTGAAAAAAAAACTGCACTAGACCATCAATCAATAAACACTGTGTTACAGAAAGCTCGGCACTTGTCTCAGAACAAGGACAGGTGGTTTGAGGAGAAGGAAAGAGAAGTTTATTACTTTGCCAGCTAAGGAGAAAAATGGCAGGCTATCATCTCAAAGTCCAAATTCCTGTACATAAGCAGAAATACAGAGCTTTTAAAGGGAAGGCCCTCAGTTCTAGGCTTATAGTTAATAATTCTAATTGTTCCATCTCTGTTGAAGACAAAGCTGTTTCCTCTGCCCACCTGGGAGGCCCACTCAGACCTCCTCTGGCCAGCAATGGAGCTGACCATTTACTGAGCTGAGCCATCTCCTGCAGCACAAAGAACAAAAGACATTCCCCTGTCCCTCCTCATCACCTGCCCAGGGCAGAGATGCAGGTCTCAGTTTCTAAAAAGAGTGGGGGAAGTTTTAAAGAGACAGAAAACATCTTTTGCCATTTTTTTCCACCAGGAAATTCCTTCTGTTTCATATTCCCCACTCTCAATTTTATGCTTTCATCTCTATGAGAGGAGGGGTGACTACTCTGTTACATGTTCTTGGTACATGGAAAGTTTGGTGCTGGATGCTATGGAGAAGAGGAAGAGAAGATTATCCTTATTCTTTCAAGGGGTCTATAGTTTAGTCAAGGAAACAACAAATACAAATGCAGTTAGATACAGTGTAGACTATGATACTTTTAATACCCTATTTGAATATAGTCAAAGTATCTAGGTTCACCCATATAAATGGGGAAGCTTAGTAAGCCTTTATAGAGAAGGGGGCTGGTGACCTTGACCTTGACCTTGAAAAGTGAGGAGAGAAATACTGTAACATGGTCTTTAATGGTCTCCAAACTCCACTTGATGCTAGAATTTTTTAATTCCATAACTCTGTAAGGGGAACTTTTTATAAACAATAGTCTGCAAGCAACAATTTCATTTACATTGTGCAAATGAATGAACTTAGTCTGCAGGGACAAGTTGCTGCCACTAATGTCATAAAACTGGTTTAATCCAATATTTTAAATAACTATCTGCAACCCCCTGACAGGTGCTGCAAGGATCTAACACCTCAGTTTTTGTTAAGTTACTCTAATAGAGTAAAAATGATGACACATTAATGTGATAGGAGATGACAGATATTTGAGCATGCAATACACTGGTCCCTCAATCTGTGTGATAAAAAATGAGTGCTGATAGGACTGCCATGAGATAGACATGCAGCCTCTCCAGGTCCCTGCATCTAGAAGGAAGGTTTAGGCAGTCTAGCATGGAGATGCCTTCAACAATCACCCTGGAATTCTGCTGCAGGGTGAGGTGTCCTCTCACCAGCCCAGGTCATGGAGCTGTCATGGTAGGAAAGGACTAGGACCACAGGGGAGCTGCAGGAATGCAGAGGGGCTGGTCTACCCACTGGCAGTTCTTTCTGGGGAAATTTAAATCGAATAATTTTCCATGAACAATAGAAAGAGGCCTAAACTGGGAGTCGTTAGCCCTGAATACTAGTATTTACTTTTCCATAATCTCTGGTTACTTTACTTTTCTAGGTCTCTGTTTTCTTTCTATAAAATGAGAACTTTGGATTAGAAAAATCAATCATTGCAATTTCAGATATGTTTAAAGCCAGGCAGGTGATGAAATGTGTAAAGCAGGCCTGCCGTATATGGGAGGGGATGCTGGAGCCTGGGGCAGAGTGGAGCCATGAAAGCCCCAGTTAAGAGTTAAAATTTGTTTTAAACACTATGCTGGTTTTTGCAAATGGACATCTAGTTTGTAAACCTCTACTTCACATAAACTATAAAATTTCTTCCCACTTGACAATGTAAATTCAAATTTCCCCTAAGGCATTTGGTAATTACAGGACATCTCCACTGTAGCTATACAAATCTGGTGTATTAATTAGCATTACCTTTAGCTGCAAGTAAAAGGGTCATGCTCTACATAAAATGGAATAGTATTTCTCACTCTCATAAGAGTGAAGAGATAGGCAGTTTAGGGTACCTCTGGCCCCCAGTGTCCTCAGGAACCCAGATACTTTTGGTCCATTCCAGAGGTGTGACTCTTGTCCCCATGGTGTTTGTCCCAGGTTTTAGGATGGAGGAAGGGGAAGGGATGAAGAAGCAGGGACAAAGGGTCGTTTCCTGAAGAAGATTGCCAGAAACATCAACATCACATGGCACTTCCTTTTCCATCTCATTGATAAGAACTTAGTGACCCAGCTTCAAAGGGGGCTGGGAAATGTAGTCTTCACACTAAACAATCACATACTGTTAGGAACTGAATTGTGTTCTCCCACCCCCACCAAATTCATATGCTGAAGCTCTAACCCCCAATGTGATAGTAATTCAGAGATAAGGCCTTTAGAGAGGAGGTAGTGGAGATTAAATGAGGTCATAAGATTGGAGTCCTAACACAACAGGATTGGTGTCCATAAGAGAAGAGATAACAGAAAGAAAGGCCATGTGGGGACACGGAGAGAATGTGGCCATCTACAAGCTGAGAAGAGCCCTTTCTTGATATCCAGTTTGCTGGCACCTTGATCATGACTTCTATCCTTGAGAGAAAATAACTGTCTGTTGCTCACACCTCTCACACTGTGGTACTTCATTATGGTAGCCCAGGCAGACTGACACCCGCACCCAACCATGTTACTAAGTTGGAAGAAGAAGAGCAGATACTAGGAGATGA
The DNA here is from genome assembly GCA_008086735.1 of Cheirogaleus medius. Classification (NCBI taxonomy): domain Eukaryota; kingdom Metazoa; phylum Chordata; class Mammalia; order Primates; family Cheirogaleidae; genus Cheirogaleus; species Cheirogaleus medius. Next base: position 97,664,673 of record VBSM01002608.1, on the reverse strand, counting down.
TAAGCAGTCACTGCCATAGCTGGCTTTGGGCTGCCTTTGGTGCTGCACCTCAGAATTACCCCAAAATGATATTGCTAGATCCTGGGAAAACATCGTGATGATAAATATCTAGAATGTATACTCTGGTGTAAGAGGTTGTTAATTCTCTCTCTCTCTCCCTCTCTCTCTCTCTCTCTCTCTCTCTCTCTCTCTCTCTCTGTTGAGTAGAGGTCATTAAGAGAAAACACTATGAATCAAAGAGTGGATTCTGATTGATCTTCACTGTTAAAAATCTATAAAATTTCACATGAGTGATTTATTAAGTGCTTTTATAGCAGGTTTTTAAATCCCCATTTGAGTGGTAGGTACCCACTAAGATGGCCCCAGTGATCCCTGGCCTCACTTCCCTGCATAATTCCCTTCTTTCGCATGTCCTCTGGGTTCAGTGGTGTCAGCCAGACTTACTGATTTGTTTCCACTGAATACAGCAGCAGTGGTAGTGGCCACTTCTGAGATGAAGTCATCGAAAAACTGTGGCTTCTGCCTCGGGTTCTCTCTCTCTCTCTCTTTCATCCTATGGCGTGCTCTGACGAAGCCAGCTGCTATGTCATGAGAAAGCCCTGTGAGGGGACCTGTGTGCATGACTTTGGGGAGGGGATCTTGGGAGTCTTTCCAATAGCCCAGTGAATGAGCTTGGAAGCATAATCTCCCCTAGTCAAACCTCGAGATGACTTCAGCCCTGGCTGACACCTCGACTGCAGACTCATAGGGTTTCTGAGCTAAATCTCTCCTGGAGTCCTGATTTACAGAAAATGTACAATAATAAATATTCAATTTTTCCAGCCATTAACTTTTGTGGTAATTTATTATGCAGCAATAGATAACGAATATAATGTGTTTTACAGTATATCTGCATACAACACAAAAAGAGCTGTTTCAATTTCAGGAAGCCATGGACATATTTCAAAGCCCAATATGGGCTAGGAGCTTTCCTACAGTTTGGTCCTTATTACTATTATCATTCTTATTATTGTTTTGATCACTTTTCTATGTTACTGCAGAGGTACTAAAGAGGTGAGATATGACTCTCGTCCTCAAGAAATTTATGATTTAGGCAGAGAAACCCAAAATAATAGTATTTATTTTATCATCTTGGGGGACTGCATTGGATTATGAGAAATCAGACCCCTTGTGCCTTAACGAAATTGAGAGTTGCATCTTTTGCTAGCGACAGGAGATAGGGAGATGGGCTGCTGGAGTGGAGGCTCTGTGATACCTTTGGGAACCCAAGTGACTCTCAGCTCCCTACTCTGTTGTCCATACCCCACAGCCCTCTTGCCCACGATTGTTAGTAGCTTCTCCACCTCCACCTCCTATGCACATTCATCTGGGCTCCAGGCAGGAAGAAAGGGAAAAGGAAGGCCGAAGGCACATGGCAGCTGCAACGACCTTTATATCACACTCGTGCAGACATAGATTTAGAGAGGTGAAATAACACCTGGCACTAATGCCAATATAATACTTTGAGATTTGTGGGATTTAACAGTTACATTTAAAGTGCTACGTATTGTAAAATATCGTAAGTTTGCTTCATGATAATTTCTTGTTTTTCTCATTAATAACACTACAAAGGCAAAGAGATACATTATTTCTATTCAAACATAATTTTTCTTTTCAGTGAAGAAAATTCAAATGACAGTATTATTGAAATTCAGAAGAGACTCAAGATTAAAAGTAGGAAATGTTAATAAATTTATGATATACAAAAACACTAAAACAATTTGGTTTGTAAAAAGCTTTTACCTTTGAGAAATGTATGCAAATTCACTCAAACTGGAAGTTAATTTGTACATACTTGGTGGAAAGGAATGAATGCATAGTAAGGCTCACAATTTCCTTTTAACATATTTCTTTTCTCATGGTCTCTTGTTTGTCTGAGGGAAAAAATGAAAAGATGCTTGAGAGACAGTGGTTGGATCTGATGCAAAAAATGTGAGTTATAAATGGGTCATTCTGGAGGGCTGTCCGTCACTTGAGTTTTCTTACATGTAGTTTATCCACCTCCATAATTGAAAAGTAATTTTTATTTGTGTTAGCTCATTTAGATTTATTTACCTATGGCAGTGACTAATTATTTTCTTTTAAAAATCATCACTGCCAAATGTTTATTTTTGGCTATTTAGAGTATTTAGATTGTTTTACATATTTACTTAAGCTGATATTCTAATTGATCTTTTCAGGAGTCATAAACTTAAGTTTTTCTTCTGTATTTCTGAAAGATTTAGCATCAGGTGGAGGGAGAAAAGAAGAAAAACAGCTATTTGAGCCTCTCCCAGCTAAGCAAAACAGTGGGTTCTTTGTTTTCCTCATGTAATATGTCTGCTAAATTCAATGGAGGGAAAACTTTGAATGCATCTTAAGGCTAATGTTGAACAGTTCCCACTGTAGAATAAGTAGACATTTTATAAACTTGACTTAGACTAGATTCAGAGGTTAATTTTTCTTCAAAATCATTGCACTAAGGTCATGCTTATGTGGTACTGACAATACTGGAATCCAGTGGATTTTATCAATAAAAAATATTGAAATTGGTCACTTGATATCTTGTAGACAACCTATTAATTTGAATAAAATTTTTCTTTCCATTTTAAAACAAATAACCAACCAATTATCTTGGGATCATTCTGAGTCAGTATCAATCTGAGAATTGTAGCCAAGTTCGATTTCACCAGCCACATCTACATTCTCTTGGGAGCCATTCCTGATGAGCCTCCCACATCGACAGGGCCAGGTAATGATGGGAGAACTGAGAACAGAATAAGAGTGAATCCACCATCCACATCACGGGGACAGATTCTTTAACTTCCATGTGCCTCCATTCCTTCTTCAATAAAAAGCCTTGCAAGCTATTGTAAGTCAGCAAGATACAGGATAAAGACGACAGCAACAATAAGGATGGGTGACATTTACTGAACTCTTACTGTGTGTCAAGCACATATCTGCACCAAATCAGTACCTTCCATCTCTTCCCCTCATTAATTTTTGAGGGAAGTCACCTGCAGGAAGAA
>VBSM01002608.1:97537447-97657485 GCA_008086735.1 Cheirogaleus medius | reverse complement strand
AATTGACATCTAAAGGAAATATTTGACAAATTCCTGAAGAAAAACATTTGGCAAATGTACCCAACAAGAATGTTCTATGTATAAAATAAATACAAGCTTAAGAAATACCCACTTTGGTTTGATAAAACAAAGCATTTCTTCATGATGCATGAGCAATCCTTAGTGGGCTCACTAATAAGCGAGCTGGGTTAGACACTGTCAGACCAAAGGAAAAATTGAGAAGAGCAAATACAAGGTGTCTAAAGAAAGTCTGTTTTATAAGAATAATAATTTCATAATGACAAAATGTTATACAAAGGTGAATACAATGCATATTAATTCTATACAAGTTTTATTAACTTTGTTAATAAAGATTTCGTATTGACTTATAATTTTGAAAATATTCAAACCCACAGAAAAGTTGAAAGGATAATGTAATGAACATCTTTATGTCCCCCAACTAGATTCACCAACTCTTTGCATCTTGCCATGCCGATTAATTCTCTTCCTCGCTCTCTTTCTCCCCTTTTGTCAAACCATCCAAACGTAGCTGGCAGATACAAGGACAAACTGCCCCAGGTATCAGAATCCCCCTGCTCAGCAACTTCACCATGACCATATTCCAAAAAGTCTTTGATGTAAAAACATGATCTAATACATAGTCCATACCCGAATTTCTCAATTGTCCTCAAAATTTTTTAAAGCCACTTTACTGAGGTGTGCTTGACATCAAAAAGATGTACACATTTATCATATACAGCTTGGTGAGTTTAGAGATAAGCATACAAATAAACCATCGCCACTATGTACGCCACAAATATTATCTACCACCTTCAAGAGTTTTTCTCTCCCTGCCCTCTTTATTTGTTATTTTTATTATTTGGTGATAAGAGCACTTACTGTAAGACCTATCCTCTTAGCAAATTTTAAAGTATATAATACAGCGTTCTTTATTATAGTCACTGTGATCTAAGTAGATCTCTAGGACTTATTCATCTTGCATAACTGAAACTTTGTACTCTTTGACCCAAAACTTCCATCCCCTCCTCTACCCCAGACTCTGGCAACCAGCATTCCACTCTCTGCTTCTGAATTTGACTATTTTAGATCCCTCACATAAGTGGGATCATGTAGTATTTGTCCTTTCGTAACTGGCTTATTTCACTTAGCATAATGTCCTCAAGGTTCATCCATGTTGTCTCAGATGGCAGGATTTTTTTCTTTTGAACGTCTGATCAAATGTCTTTATAACTCTTTTATTTGTATCATTTTTAAATTTTTAAGTTTAATTTTTTTTTTTTTGAGGCAGAGTCTCGCTCTGTCACCTGGGCTAGAGTGCCGTGGCATCAGCCTAGCTCACAGCAACCTCAAACTCCTGGGCTCAAGCAATCTTCCTGCCTCAGTCTCCCAAGTAGCTGGGAAATGCTACAGGCATGCATCACCATGCCCGGCTAGTTTTTTCTATTTTTAGTACAGATGGGGTCTCACTCTTGCTCAGGCTGGTCTTGAACTCCTGACCTTGAGCAATCCTCCTGCATTGTTCTCCCAGAGTGCTAGAATTACAGGGATGAGCCAATACACCAGGCCTTGATTTAGAATCTAATCAAGACTCACCCATTACATTTTGACTGCTGGATTTTCTACTTTTTGCCAATCTAGAACATACTCCTAACACCACTCTGTGCTCTTTAAGTCATGGAAGGATTTGCTATGTCCTGCAGAACATACCACATTCTGGATCCAACTGACTCTTTCCTCATCGTGAGGCAAAGGTCAGTCCTTTCTGAGGAAACCACCCTCCTTGTGCTTTTGGGAAGAACTCTTTGCCCCACCTCAGCAGGCACATGATGCCAGGCTGACTCACGATTGGCAGTGCTCGCCAAGCTCGATGACTTGTTCAGCACATAATTGCCAGATCTTTCCATTGAGAAGATGCATTTCCCCATTTCTGATTCACAGCTGATCTGTGGGATGATATTAATTCACATACTAATTCATTGTTTGTATTAGTCAAACATTTTGTCAAAATTATGTATGAGATACTTTACATTTATTTATTTTAAACCCATGTGTATTCTGTACTTACAGCACATCTCAATTCAGATTAGTCACATTGAAAGGGCGCATTTGGCCAATGGCTACCTTATTGAACAACATTGCCCTAGAACAACAAGGAAATGTGAAACAGGGGGACTTACTAAAGGAACAATGAAAGCAATTGCCTGGCACTCACAATAGTACCCAGCAAATTATAGCTGTTAATGGTAATATTTGTACTGGTAATTTTATTTTCTCAACCTAGGTCTTTAGGACTTTGGGTTTCCTGAAGGTAATCAAATATCAACTAACTACTTGTAATATTTCAAAGGTCAATTTAATATTATACATTTATCAAAAAAATAGGCCATCAGACTAAATGCAATGGCAGTGATGTCATTAAATAAGTGAATAATCAGGACCAGCATCAAGGGTGTGTGGTCGATACATTCACCTGGGCTCCGTGCTGAGAAGGGGTTTAATGCTGGGATCACCACCTTGAGTTTCTTACAATTTTATGTTTGAATTTGTGTTTTGTAAGTGAAGTGAGGGGGGACTCTAAAATGTGTGCTGGTGATTGCCTGTTGCTGCCCCAGGAGGCAGTTCCAGGGCAGGTTCCAGGCTGCTGGCTTCCCCTGCACCAGGAGACCTGGGCGTGGCTCGGGGAGGGGCAAGGCCAGGTGGACACACCTCACATGCAGAGTTTTCTGCACTCACAGTGGCAACTATCACAGTGCCGGAGATTACCACATTAAATGACAACCAAAAAACACCTTGACAGCTCAAGAGTGCGGTAATCAAAGAACAAAAATAAAAATCTTGTTTCCTGTTGTTTGAAACAAGGCTCTACATTTTCATTTTACACTGGACCCTACAAATTATGTAGCTGATTTTGTGCTTAGTGTTGGAGAAACTGCTTTCATCCTCATTCTTATTGCTATTAACTATTGTGTAGCAATTGCCGTGGCTGCCCCTTTAAAAAACAAAATGAGCAAAATAATTATTTCTTCATAAAGGCAGTTTGGTAGACAAACTCCTTGAAAAGCTGTGGTACATAGATAATATATTAAATTGGATATATTTTGTTATGAGAATAATGTAACAAATCGGGTCTTTGATGTACAAAATATTGGGAGTCCCTGATGCCAACTCAGGGTATATTCTAAAACAACTAAATCAAGTGAGTCATTGTGTAGATGTTAAAGGAAGAAGGTTGACTTTTTTGGATTTTGTTTTACATGAAGTAATCAGTTCATTGACTGAATTTTTCACTATTTTGGATCTTGCTGTGGCATTTTATAAACATAGTCTGACTAAATAAAAAATTCTAGTTAATGATATTTGGCATTTTATATATACAGGTATTCTGTAACCAGATCTATGGGCCAATTTTTAAAATTGTGATCAGTAGGGAAGAAAATAAAACCAAAATAATAAAATGCTATTAATAAATATGATCTATTAATCCAAGAGGGCTGGGGATGCATTTCAAAGTCTTTGGATGCAAATTGGCAAAACCCTGATTTGAACAATTTCAGGAAGATAGGACTAGAGTGGAGTTCTGGGAGTTGTGCAGTGTCTCGGCAGTACAAATAGTGTGCTACCACAGGTGGCCAAGTATAGCTACACCTCTGCCTCTGCGTGGACCCACGTTGAGCAGGGGTTCCTTTCCTTGTAACCCTGAAGATCCCTTTCAATTTTAAGTTTCTATGATCCACAAAGAATATAAACAGAAATGTACTGAGAATCTGGATCATTTTCCCAGCACATAAAAACTTGTCTCTGTCCTACTAGCATTATCTCTGCTTGAGATGTAGAGAAAGAGGCCCCACACTTATGAAAGTCCCCGTGGGTTTAATATCTACCCATTAATTTATGAAAGAGAATCCTGGGGTGGTAAGTTTTTTGTTTTCTTATTTTTATCCTATGGTTTTCCTTCGTTCTCCAACTCCTTTTTGTCATTATTATTTTTTAACGGTGACTAAATGCCTGATAATTTGTCAGCACTGTTTAGACTTTCGGTGAATATCCCCATTCAAGGCACTGATTCCAGGCTCTCAGAAACCCGGGACACGGGATTGCCTGTTGCTTCTTCAGCCTTTGTACCTGCTTTGCTTGAAGTAGTTTATAGTCCTTTGTTCTATGGTGGCATCTGTTTTCTCCATGATAGTCTTTATTCCATGCATTCTTTGGGAATCTAAGTAGTGAAATTAAGCTGGCAAAAGAATGCCAGTAACCTCCAGAGAGAGCTTGTCCGCCAACTTTCATAATCTTCATCTTCCCGGTCTCTAGACATCTTCTCAAACACCTGTATCTATTTGAAATTCTTTGAAAAGAAAGCTTAGAAATTAAGGGTCAGCTTTTATTTTGGCGATTGAAAAAGACCAAGTGATGACGGGCTGATCTTGGGGACTTGACTGAGCCCTTTCTAGCTGTGGCTGTGAATGCTCCGGCTATCAGGCATTAGAGAGTTCTGTCACCAGGCACGGAGCACGGCAGCTCACGTCCTCCAGGGCTCCTGATAGACACAATCCATTTTTAATGCCTTGTGTCAGGCATCCCTGCTGCCCTCTAACCATTCTTAATAATAAGACAAAAGTGATATTTTAGGGTAACAGTTAATAAATAATGTGACTTATCCAATCACACCTTTCAGTAAAATATTATTATCTTTTGGCAGCTTCATTACTGTAGAGACATCAGGATCTGATGAAACATTCTCTAATTCTACCACTAGTACATTTTCCAGAGTTGTCTTTCTTTTAATTTAATTCTCCCACTCTGAAAGCATACTGTCCATTGCAATTACCGAATGAGCATTTAATCTCTCATAACTAAGGCATTTTAATCTTTTCTTATGGAAAGACGATTAAAAGGTCCTAATATTGCTATGATACGGATACGTTTCATTCCAACCCAGTGAATCAAAGTTTCCTTTGTTCTTTTAACTACAAGTTAAGACAAACCGAGTCTCCAGGCACTTCACTGCAATGGATAAGCCACCTAACCATAAGGTGTGATAAATTTTTCAAATCTTTCTATTGATTGAATAGAAAGATCTCCAGATCTTCCTTGGGCAGAGGTGAGCCTGGAGGTAGAAAATCACAAAAGAAGTTTTTATGGTTGTTATGGTAGCTTTATTGATAGTCTATTATATTTGTCCCGAAGCAATCAAGTTTGCCACATTTTAAATGTTGTGTGGCTAAAAGAGATATTGGATCACTTTAAAACCCACAAAGGTTGATTTCGTTATACCACGTCATCACTACATTGATCATTTTTAATTTCTTATGTTAAAGTATTAGTACAATACTAACGTAAAATAAAAGAAAGTTCATGAATTTTTAAACTTTTTCAAGAATCAGTACCATTTCCTGAGTTTTTGTCTTCATGTCACTGTTCTATTTCCCTGGAGCACAGCATATCATGTTAAAAGGATTGTATATCCTGAATGTTTGCAATGTACATAAACCTTAGCCTATTATCAACTCCAGTGAAAATATGTAAATATAAATATAAATCTGCAATGTGTTGTTTATCTAAGAAGGTAATTTCCCCATGACTATTTTCCCTGGCCTCCAACCACTGAGCCTGGTTTATTTCAATTGTACTGGTCACTAGTTTCTTAGGAAGGACCTCACACTGCATTATGCATTTTCATAATACCCTGGGCTTAGTTCAGAGGTGTCATATCTTTCTCTTCAACCTCTGTTTCTTAGCCACATCCATTCATGACCTAATTCTCCCCTTCAGAATTGTGGTGATGTAAATGGGTCACAGATTAGCAAGTTTACATTTGGGAAACCAGGCAACTCCAGTTTATCTTTTATTATGCATTTATTCCTCAAGGATCATTTCCTATTTATTGAAAGTTGGAAAAACAACAATTTCTTCCAGACTGATAGTGATCTGGTAATCAATGTGAAATATATTTGTAAAACAAATAAGGATTTACCTATTTCTCCTGTGAAAACTTTCAGATGGCTGAAACAGCCAGTTTAATGGTTATACTGTAGTTGAACTTTTGAAAGACACCATTTTAAAAGATGACATGTTTCTTTGATTCTTCTCTGTGTGTTGCTTTGTTACATTTTATTATGAAGCCTCTTTTATAGTTACATAAAAGGTTTATTAAGGAAATGTTTGTATTAATGGCATCGACTGGCATAGGAAACTGTTCATAAATATTTCACGTTTTTTTGGCAATGATGATAGAATCAGAAATTCACAGAAAGAATATCTAAGACATTTTAGTCATACATAAATGCATAAGGATATAGATGTACTTTGTTTGCATATTATTTCTTTATTAACCAAGAGCTGCTTTGATTATTTGGGCTGAGGTGTTGATAGCCCAAGGTGTAGTCCTTGATTACGTAGGTAAAGAAATATACATTAAGCTGAATAGAAAGCTGATAGCAATGTAGGCTGAGTGCAGTTAATTAGCTGCTTATTCAAATACCCTATTCATTATTTCTTCCTCTAAGAATGAGATTGTTCTGTGTGTGTGTGTGTGTGTGTGTGTGTGTGTGTTTGTGGTGGGATGGGAGTAGGAATGTGATATACTGGTACAGTTTTTGGAGTCCTGGGGAAGAGAAGAGATAAGAATTCCACTTAAAAAGATATAAACAGTTCAACATTTCCAAGGGGACGATAATGGTTGAATTTATTTATTTTATGGCATTTCTACAATGATAATTTGAATTTTTGAGTTAAAAATTTTCTAGTTAGTACTACAGTAGTATAAAAAAGAAAGCCATCATAATTTCAACTTGCCACTACGGAGCTCTAGTGGTTTAGAAGAGTTTGCTTAGGTGAAAATGGAGGTGGCAACCCTCCTCCTTAATCCCACAAGATTCCCTTAAGGTGGAATAGAATTGCGGTAGAAAGTCACTTGAAGTTTGCAGTTTTGTCTTTTAAAATGTGGCTTTCTTATTTCATAAAATTAAGAAAAATGAAGAAAAGGACAAGGTAATAAATATCTGATACAGTATTTTTTTTAAAAATCATCCTTTGAACGGGATTGTCGGGAGGGAAATGCAAATCTCATTTTGTTAGCTGAGTCAATACGCTGCAAAAATATAATTCAGTTGAAAAATTACACAATAATTTTTTTTTCAAGTCTCATTTTTATTCTGACAAAAACCAGGGCGGAGTATCCCCCCCAGTCCGGCCGCTGCCTCCAGACAGGCTGCCCAGTGGCTGCCACCGGTCCCTGGCTCACAATATAATTCAGAGAAAGACATTTGAAGTCAAGATAGACTTATATTCAAATTCCAGCTCTGTTGTCTTAATGGTTATATGACTTCAGCAAAGGTTTTGAAATTTCCTGACTTCTAGTGTATAAAATGAGAATGGTAATGAAAGATCTGCTTCATAAGATTATGTGAAAATTAAAAAAGATATAACATACATAAATCTCTTAGAGTACCTGTATATAATAATAATTCAAAACATGCAGCCTAAAAAAAATTAAATGTTTGAGAAAAACAAACATTTTGCCACTTGTCATCTACTTCAAACTGGGCCGTTGGTTTTCCTTTACAGCGACATAGCTATTTCTTTCTTTCTTCTGTCTGAAAAAAAAAAACAAATGAAAAAAAAAAAAGCCAAAAAACATTTTAGGAATAAATGACCTGTGAAAAGTACAGAAAAACCATGCCCTGACCTTGAAGTGGAGTTTATGAATTCTGAAAGGGTGAAGAAAAACATAATAATTAACTACATACCTGCCCATCCAAACAGTTACTGCGGAAGTCCTGGTCCATCTGTTTTTATAACAACTTTGCAGGTTTCAACAGGATCTGCTGCATTTAGCGGTTCGTCCAATAGCCTTAGGGAGAGGGTGGCCATGTGCAAGGCTGAAGTCAGCCCCGGACAGTGTTTCTCCTTCTCACACTCGGGGATTCAGAGTCTTCTGGAGGAACGGAAGTTCAATTGAGCTAAACCGTTTGCTTCCCACTGAATTAGCAGTCATAAGGGCTGATGGTGCAAGAACACCTCCTTCAAGCCACATTTTTGGCTCAGGGCTCTGTTTGAAGCATTTTGTGACTAAAGTCATGCGAATACCAAATCACACAAAGACTGGACCCAACACTCCTTTTGTTTGGCTGAATTGCTGTGTATTTCTGTGAACATCTGAGATGTAGAAATTATGGAACTTGCTTTGCACAAATACTATAATTGTGTTCGTGTAGACATTGTCAAATTAGGAAACATTTAAGAGAAATTTCCCTGGACTCCACCCTGTGTAAATAGGCAACTCTCATAATTCCCTTTGCATTTACCACTTCCCAATATACCTTAAATTTCTCCCATAAAGACAGGGACCAGAGTCTCTGATCAGATGCTCTGTCACTGCTGCCTTGCACTGGACTGATCTAAGATAACATGTCATAAATCTACATTGGTAGGCCCACTACAAGGAGAGCTAGGGATCTTTTGTATATGGATCTAGGGCAATTTGGAATCTATCTGATTTTGAAAACAATGTTTCTCCCATTCTTTCTTCCAAAGGAAGACTCTGTGGAGATTTTTCTGTGATGATGACTTCAGAGGGTTTATTGATGCTACTTTGAGACAGGGCCTTTAAGGTTTTTTGTTGTTGTTCTTGTTGTCATTTTTAATTTATAAATACAATATGTGTCTTTTCTATGTCTTTGATTTTAAATGGCTAGGAAGAGAATCTAACAGCTTTCAGTCAGAATAGGGATATACTTACTGACTTTTAACTATATATTTGATAGATCTTATATTTTCATTTGAGAATTTATTTTTCTTATGGGACACAAATAAGTGGTAGATAAATGATTTTGAAAGAAGGGATATTAACATATAAAGTATAAAGACTCACTTTGACTTTAGAAGAAAATTCTCTCCTCTCTCTCACACGCACACACGATAATTACAACTTTCTAATAAATTTAGTTAACATTGGACAAGTGCAATTAATTTGTGGTTGTATAAGAACCTTTCTTATTGCCACAGCTTTTTAAATATCAGACACCTGATTTAGAAGACATTAAATGCCGAGGTAAAATACAAAACCTTTTCTGGAAACCAGGACAAGAATTTTTAATTTTATTTAGTGCTCCTGACAAATGAATCTTCAAATTTTTATAATGGTAAAACTGCATGCATGGGACTCTGTTGACAGAAATCACTCCGTTTCGTGGAAGCAGATTGTTGGAATGGCCCCTGTGAGTGAGGTGAGTGAGGTGAGTGAGGTGAGTCGGTGGGCTGGGCTCTGGCTGTGTCAGGTACAGGAACCTGACTGAGGGTGCTCCCAGTACACACGTTCCTTCCAGGCCTTTCTGTTTCTCATCAGCAGTCCCGCCTTGGCAGGGTGATTGCTGGGAGCCAGGGAGAATCTGGGTGGTTGGCATCCTCTTCTTCCTCATACTCACTCTTTTGCCCTCCCTGACTTCCCTCCGTGTCTCCAGTCTCTTGCCCCCTTAGAAAAGAGAGAAGCCAAAACACAATTAAAGTGGCTTTTTCTGAGCCACTGGCCCATAAGGGGTCTTTATAGGAAAGCTGAAAACTCAATCCACTTTTAAGAAAAAGAATTCTTTCTCTATACAAACACGATCTGGCTGGCTGTAGGTGTTCCAGGAGAGAACAAGCACTCAAAATACTCAGAAAATCGTCTATAAAGGATTGAACAGTAACCACCAGGATTCAGGAGATTTCCTGTGGATTAATGAGTAGCTGGGAGGAATTGCTGGCCTTCAACTGTACTCTGGGCAGTTAACCTCAGCTAGTCAGTACTTCCGAAGAAACACCTGCACTGGGGCGGTGATCGCTATTGTAGCATATAAACACAGAAGAACACTTGCAGTGTGATTTTATTTCAATGTGCCCTTTGCTTCTGAAAGACTGCAGCATCCAGCGGAGCATTTGGTGGCTAATAACACAGCACTCATTACCCTACGATACACTCCTCGTCACATTAAACAAGCTGATTGGAATAATGTTTAAGGAAAAAAAAATTAATATTTTATTGTTGCAAAAAAATCTTGTAGAAAACATTCTAAAATATTAAATACACAGCCCAGATTGCATTGAGATTGGAGCAAACCAGGAATGATTTTTATCACAAGTACAATGATAACATTTATCTCAAGAGTGAGGATTTTTTTTTTCATGGTGATAAGATCACTTCAAAAACTTAAAAAAAAAATCCTTTTGTCCCTTTCTTGTTAATCCATATGCTAGCAAAATAGTTCATTAATTGAAAGATTCATGACCCAACTTTAATTTGGTCTTAATTACAACGGAGTAATATGGGAAAAGATTATTTTTAACCTGACATACTTAACTTTTTTCCACTTCTCATTGGGAGTCCCATTCATTTCATCTTTATGGCACTTATTTCAACAGATTGAAAACTGGCTTTGTCACTTACGTTGTTTGCCTCTTAAAGGAACGAAGTTTGAGGTGACCGGCTGGCACTAAGGTTGGCGCTAATGCCAGTCTAACACTCCAGCGGACCTAGGCTGCTCATGTTTGGACGGCTCCGTGTCAGTGCTTACCATTGGGGATGATTAGTGAGCTACTAACCTGCATACCAGGTCCTGAAGCATCAGCAGTGACACTTCCTTTACTACTCACCTATCACTTTGTCCCAGAAAGTCTATGAAGTCACCATTCCGGCTGAGAAATAAATGGATTGGAGGTATATCCTTTAGTTCTATTTCCTAATTGAACATAATTTTGAAATAATTGGTTCTGGGGGAAATCACACACAGAGAAAGTGAAGAAATGTGTATTTCCAGATCCCCCAGCCCCTCCCAGAAGGTCAAGTGCCAGGAGGAGACAGGCCGGAAGTTCAGGAACTGGGGTGTAGCCTGTGGGGGCAGGATGGTAATCGGAGGTCAGAACAGATGGAAGTGAGTGGTCCTGCAAACACAGGCCTGCAGGTGGACGTGGAGACAGAGCTCGGTGTCCTGCGCCTTGCTTGGATATTCCTTGGGTGTGCTCTGTGGATGGGCTAAGGGTCAGAATAGGACAGGGACTGAATGTTAGAGGCAAGACAGTGATGTTCTTCTGTCTCTCCAGAAGGATCAGCAAAAAAGAAATACAATAGGGCTTTCCTGGAGCAAAGGCATCGTCCCCTTTTCTAATTCCACGATATGAAACTCATGTGTTAAAGGGAGTACAACAGTGCTACAGAGTTAGCAAATTTTGAAACTCATAAATCTGAAGCTGGAAGTCCAAACTCATTCACTCAGTAGATAAATAGGAAGAAAATCAGAAAACAAGTAGCATTACTAAAAAACTTTGAATGGCTTCAATTAAGATCCATGGAAATCCAGGCTCAACAGATCATAGTATAAACACTTGTGTACTGTGTAATCCACACTGGGTTCGACCATGGTTCCTGGTAGGTCGGGCTCACCATAGGTGACAATTCCATGAACACAAAGAAGGGACAGGGAGCTGTAATGGTTAAGCACATGGCTCTGGAATCCGAATCTCCGTAACTGAACCACTGCTGAAAGTTTCTTTCCCTCAGCCAGAGCAACTTGATCCCTTGAGATGCTTTAAAAAACAGCAACAAAACCTTCCATTGCCACAGATCTTTGTTTATATTTTTAGTAACAAAGAGGTGGGTATTATCAGGTAATTCTTACAGTGAAGTGGTTAAATCATAAAGGATTATTTCTTCATCCACCATTGATCTACCCAAGACCAAATTCCATTGTCATTCTCTCTGTTTTTCAAATAAGGAAGAGCTGGCTTGAACGTATTTCACTGCTTTGGTATTTAGTGCAAAGTTCTGAGATTATCTACACGCTCATTGTTTTGTACATGCCCCTGGTGCCTGGAGAACACTAAACTCAGAAGAGCCAAAAGGATGATTCGGAGCAATAGGTAGGTGGGCAGTCTTGAAAACTGGTGGCCGAAGATGCCCTGTAGGCCAGTAATTGTGGAGAAGTGCAGGTGGCCTCATTATGTTGTTAATGATTTCCCTCACAGAAGTTCTTAATCAGGCTAATCTGTTACTAGCTTGAAATTCATTGTTTATTTTTATTTCTGTTCTTTTGACATTATTCTTTTTACTTTTGATGCCATTGCTTTTGTATGTAAATAAATTGATTTTTTAAAAAGTTTACCCTTTCAGAACATTGCACATTAATAAAGAGACTAGAAGAGGATAATTAGTGCAAATTAGCCATTCATGTAACAGACAGTGTTTAAAGAGGCTTCAAGGGAACTCAGAGTCCCATTTTCCACTGAAAAACTATAAACAGACCGAATGTTAGTGGCAATTTTTAAATGATGTTTTAAAAATAGTTTTAGTATTCTTAAGAAATATTCCTTAATTGTTATCACTTAGCACAATGATAAACATCAGTGTTGGACATATCGCTTTTATGGCAATATTCTAGTTTCCACAATACTATTCCTTAATATTACAAGACTCCATAGGACACATGCAATAAAAACCTGCTACGTGAGGTTATTTCTTTTCTTTGTCCCTCCTTCCAATGTACAGCCATGAAAATATTGACTACACAACAAGGCAGAATTCAAAAAAAAAAAAATCCAAAATAAATTGTGCTACTCTTTCTCATATTTCTTTAGTAAGAGTTTTTGCCTGGAAGCTGTTCATAATGGTAAAAGAGCTGGGATTTTGAAGGCAGGGACTCAAATTCTTGCTCTTCCATTCAAGACCTTTGTTGACTTAGAAAAGATTTCTCACCTCCCTCAGGTGCAGTGTCTTCATCTGTAAAAGGACAAATATCTAGGAGAACACCTGGAAAGTACACAGCAGACACCACTAGACACCTTACTCTGTTGCCTAGGAATAAATTTACCCTGGCTAAGGGTAGAGTGTATCTCTCCTCCACACCTTTCATTTTCTGCTTTCTCTTTGAAACACCTTAGGGATAATTATTAGGAATAAATACTAATAAAAATAGCAACAGCAATAAAAACAATTGCAATAATAATACCAATAAAAAGCTAATATTTACTTACGATGTGCCAGACACTGGCTCTGCTTTACACAGGATTCCTTCTTTACTTGTCACGACCGTTTCACAGGGGAACTGCTATTAGCATCATGCTACTGCGAAGAAACCCAAATGGGTTGGGAAACTTGATCAGGATCACACCTTCATGCTACTAAGTAGCAGTCAGGATTTGTTTCACAGGATGTCTCAGATGGATACTAATGAAGCCCTTTGGATACATAAAGAATAAATTATGGTTTATTTCAATTTCAAATTGAAAATAACTGAAAGGAAATAAGAGAAGAAAATTCTCAATTATGGAGCTAACTAAATAAAAGAGAGTCCTATAACCTCTGGCCAACTGATTGGTAATTTTCAAGTAAGGCATCAATTCAAACTGAACATAAGATTGTCTATACAGCTGTTGTCGATTTCTCACAGTCAAATTCTGTGAGCTCCCTCTTCTTGGTGGACACGTAGGATTGTTTCTTTCAAAGTTGTATAATTTCTGCCCCCAGTCTAAAGGATAGTAATAGAGTATACCGACAGTGAAAACAAACAAACAGATGTTTTAGGTCTTTTCAATTCTTTAAATTGTAATAGAATAGATGTTATATAAGCAATTATAATTTAAATTTCAAAAATTTGAAAGAAATATTTTACACAATTTGTGATTATAGAGATGTATTCTAGATACACGAATAAACTAAATTCTTTTAAAAACCCAATTCCATTCAGAGATGCATTTAATCTTTTTTGGTTTGTGGTGTGTTTTAATAGCTTAGTGTTATTGAATATGTGCCCTTAGGACCTGTTCAGTTAGATAGGATTAAAATAACAGTCCTCCTTATTTGAACAGTGGGTTCTGACCCTACAGATAATTATCCTTACAAGGGGGTTGCATATATTTTAGAAGGGGGCTGCATATATTTGAATAGAAATAACATAGCATCTTTATCCTCTGGAAAAATCTTAAAATAATGCAAAGAAGATCTTTGAAATATTGTAGACAAAACATGTGATATTTAAAGCAAGGCATATTCCTTCTTTGAATCATTCAGGTATCAGGAAGATTCCAGTGCATTATGGGAAAACTGTTACAGTATCTGAATCTTAAATAGTTTTTGGTTGAATGTAAACATGACAACATTTGACAGAGTATCTGAAGGGCCTGACTTGCTGTGACTTGCTGAAATTGAACTTCTTTATTCCTCACAGAGCCCAGGGGACAGGCCAAGGCTCATTGCTTGTATCAACTAGCAATATCAAATTCTGCAGGTATACACAAAGAAATTCCATCTTACAAAGTTTGATCAAGTCAATATTTCACATCTTCAGTGAGATACATATTCTGAGAATCAAGGTCTCTTGTCATCATCAGATAGAGAGCTGACTCCAGGATTTAGGTACTGTATTAGTCAGCTTAGGATATGTTAGGTGGTAGCAACAAACATACCCCAACTCCTGGTGGCTTATAAAAATCCAGATTAATCTTTGGGTCATTCTACTCTTCCATCACAATTCAACTACATTTCTTGGACCCAAGATAAAGGAGGAGCTTCTCTCTGGAATGTTGCCAGTTTCATGATAGAGAGTAAAGAGAATACGACAGGGCAACAAATGAGACTGCAAAGCTTTTGCTCTATGGTGTCACATGCCACTTCCTCTGACATTTCCTTGGCCAAAGGAAGTCATATAACCAACACTGATCTCAAGGGACAGAAATGTATAATCCTTTTATAGGGAAGGACATTCTAATTCTTGTGGCTAAACCTGAGGTCTATGAGTTGAAAATGTATGATCATCCCACAGGAAAAGGTAGTATATATTTTGAATAATAATACAACTCATAGCCAGTATCCTAACCTGTAACAGATAAGCAAGCTAAGGGGACAAAAAAATGCTCTTTCAGTCTCTGCACAATTAGCAGATAGCCCTGTGGGCAAGGGACAAGCCATCTAATTCTTTGAGGTAGAGACCAATGTCTCCTTTGCTGGTGGAATGCTCAAATGAAAAACTCTTCAGTTTGGTGGCTGAACATAAAGGGAGACAAATAACTTTTCACAAAGAGCTATTACTGACTTGATACCTATTAAGCCTTAGCACCTGTGGAATAACCTGGAAGCAACTGTTATACATCCATGTATTTTGTGGACTTGAAGTAAAATGCATAGAACTCAGCAGAACATATTAAGTCAGGGCAGTGATACAGAACCTGCTGGAGAAGAATGCCAGAAGGGACTCCATCCAGAAGGAGGAACTTCAGACCAGCTCTGTGGAGGGGCCACTGTTCTACTCTCTGGGGACCGCTCGTGGGGAAAGTATGGAGGATCAACACGGTTGTTGCATACCCTGCAGTAGAGAGTTGTTTTTGCATGTCTTTATAATATTTCTCTGGGTTTGATGTGGTCAATCTATTTAAAGTGGATATTTGATAACCAAGTACAACGTAATCAGAAGATTTTACTCTAGCTTAGCCAAGGGTCCAAACAAAGAAATGTGATCCCTCTCACCTCCTCTGTCTTCCACAGTGCAAACATGGACTTGTGGACAGTGAATGTCTCTGGCACACGCATAGGTTCTTGCAAACTACGACTTTAAGTAAAACACCATGCAACAAAACCAGTTTTATCCTGGGCTAATTGGTATAAAGAAAAGTTAAGTTCCTATGGTATGCTTATGGTCACAAAAATATTACCAAACTTCTAAAGAAAGACCACAAGACTTCTAATATTAAACATTGAGATAAGTGTAAGCTAGTCATACATTTATGAAAGATTAATAAAAACAAGGAAGATAATCATTGACCTGCTTCTTCTAGTTCAGCATTGTGGGTGGCTGGAGCCTCTCCTGGCAGCTCAGGGTACAAGGTGGGGGCCAACCCTGGGCAGGACACCGCCCCGTCGCAGGGCCACTCACACACTCACTCACACCCACTCAGACTGGGACTATGTAGACATGCTGATTCACCTCGTGGGCTCAGTGTTGGGATGCGGGAGGAACATGGAGTACCCACATAAAACCCATGTTGACCAAGGGAGAATGTGAAAACTCTGCACAGACAGTGGTATCAGTAGGAATCAGTTTATTTTTTTCTCATCAATGTTATAAAGAAATGACATCGAATAAATGACATTATTCAAGGACCTGCTGCAGTTTGTATATTTGTAATTTGTACATTTGTATATGATTAACTGTCACCTTGCACTGGATTGTCTGTTTACATATCTGTCTCCCCTAATGAACTAAATATGCATTTTATGTTTTCTTCTTCAGAACAAACTACATACTTCTATATCCTGAGATAGAGTCCATATCTTCTCAGTTTTGTGTCTCCAGCATCTAGGTGCTCAATAAAAATTCATAGAATGAATTAGCTTCTAATTTGCTTGTGTTGTAACTATAGTACTAAAAATATGTACATATATTTCCAAGCAGAGAATTTTGTGTTAAGTAATTATTTCTTGAGTACTCACCAAAAACTGTGTTCAATCCTTTATGTATGCTATTTCATTTCATTTAATCCTCACAACATCCCTGTAAACTCAGTGTTAATGTCTCTATTTTATTGATTAAAAAATAAAATTGAGGATATGAGAGGTTAGGTACTAAGAGAATTCACAAGTCTCCAAATATTCTATCTGAGTAAAGAAAAGTAAGAAGAAATTAGACTGTGGCAACTTATGAAGACACAAATTATAGTTCCTGTCTTGAGCACATGCTAACACTTCTGAATACTGGATAAATACCGACCAAAATTTTTCAAGAGTTCTTTCCTAGTGTTGTGGAAAGCCTCTGATACATAAGCATATAAGGTAGTTAGTGGGGAAATATGCCAAAACTTCTTTCTCAGAATTATACAAGTGTTCTGGTACCTCGGTTTTCAGAGGTCTGTCCCACAAAATGAGCATACTATATATCAATTAAAGTTCAAATACAGGATTGAATATCTTTATATGCATTTTCATCTCTCCATATATCATATAGGAAATCAAAGGTGACTGGTTTATCAAATAGGTTGCACTTGATAGATAGGCAGGAAAAACTCCATTATTTCTCACCATTACTTCAAACAAGTTCTGACGCAGGACGACAGAGCAGGCAGAGCTCGCATCTCGGCTGTTCACCTTGCCATGTTAGCAGTCGGTGCTGAGGCCTAAAGCATGTCCAGATCAAAACTTGAACCTGGCGTTCTCCAGGGGAAAAGCACCAACTCTCTCCCTGGCTCCGGCTCACTGCACGCTTGAAGCCTCAGAGAGGAGGGAAGGTGGCTTGTTGTGCTTTGTTTCTTCTTCCTGTTTCTCTAAGCTTCTGTGCTTGTACTGCTGCTTCTGGCTCCTCTAGAGTTGGGCTGGAGGTTAAGGAGTGACTTCTTTCTTGGCCAGGCTTTAGCAATTGGAGTGCGGTATCCGCCCGTGTGGTAGATGTCAAGTGCTGGAGTTTTCTCTCACAGGACACTTTTATGGGCTCTTTGGAGACCTCCTATGGGGGTTCCTGTACTCCGTTGCTCACCAACATGGCTGCTGTGTCTTCTTTCTCACACCTGTGAAAGCCTCAGCTTGCCCTCTGTCATATATCTTCTTTCTGCTGGGGAGCCTTTTCTGGCAGGTGTGAGGAAACTGTGTGATCCGCTATTGTTAAGCGTGCAAGGGCCACCCACTCAGCCTCTCTTCGTGGCTCTCTGGACAAAGGCAGCCTCTTGCCTGCAGACCTCCAGGGGCGGCGTCTCTGTGCCTCTCAAAGTCCAGCACACAGGTCAATCCCCCAAAGATCCTGATCATTCTCCAGGCCACAGAGCCCCTGCCCTTGACTTGGGGTGGGAGTAAACATACCTCCATGCCTGCCCCTAGGGAAGACACACTCATCATCCTCTATCTCTTTCTTTTTTTCGTCTAAACAATTATGCTGAAGAAGCCTCTATATCTTCAGATAAACCTCCCACCCCCATCAGCTTCGAGTCTTCTAATTTACAAGCTAGAGGATGGTAATTGGCAAAGTAGTCACAGAATTGGGTTTTGGCCAGCCCTTAGCAAGACGTGGATGGTGTGGTACAGGCAGAATGGCCTCCCGAAGATGCCCATGCCCTAATTTTTCTGGAACCTGGGAATATGTTATAGTATATGGCAGGAAGGACTTTGCAGTTGTAATTAAGGTGATGAACCTTAAAATAGGGGCACGATCCTGGGTTATTCCAGTCTGACCAATCTAATCACATGATCCCTTAAAAGGAAAGAGTTATCTCTGGCTAGAGGCAGGAAAGATGAGACAGAGCTGAGGTTAGAGAGACTCAGAGTGTGAGAGAGATTCAACCTGTTGTAGCTGGCTTGGAAGACCAAGGGAGCCACTATCCAGGAAATGAAAGTGGCTTCTGGAAGCTGGGAGTGACTTGTGGCTCGCAGCCAGCAAGGATGTGGGGGCTGCAGTCCTACCATGGCAAGAACTGAATCCTGCCGATATCCTGGATGAGCTGGAAGCAGATTCTCCCCCAAAGCCTCCAGCTAAGAGCCCAGCCCGGCTGCCATCTTCATTTCTGCCTTGTGAGACCCTAAGCAGAGAACCCACCAAGCCTGCCTGGATTTCTGAGTGACAGAACTATGAGATAATAAATTCATGTTGTCTTAAACTGCTAAATTTGTGGTGATCAATGACAGCAAGAATAGAAAACTAATATAGATGTGTGGCCACTCTTTTGATAATAAAAGAGGTGATTGTCTCCATATTATTCTCTCCTTTTGGAGAGCTGAGACCACCAGGAAAGTCCTATTTAATATCCTGTTGCGTATTTCCTTTTCCCAAGTCAATGCTTGGCCACTGGCTGCTTCTCCAGAGTCTAACAGAGGCCAGCAGGTGCATCAGGGGGAAATTCTGGGCGATGGGCAGGGAAGAGGCAGGAAAGGGGCAAGAGATTTCTATTTTGTGTATTTCTCCTTAAAGAGAGCTAAATGTTCACTCTAATACACAATCATCCTCTATTTCATTGAGCTACACATATAGAGAGTGGAAATGGATGCTTACATTTATGTTCAGGAATTATGTTCCAAACCCATGGATTTTAAATACAACCGACTCTTCGTTGCACAAATTCTCAACTGCCTACATTTCTCTTCTGCTTGCATTTCCCTATTTCTCTACAGTAAAGTATACAAAGGGCAGGAGGCAGCATGCAAGATTAAATTCGTTATCATTATCTGGTTGCTATTTGATGTAGAAAGAAGTGATCAAATAACAATTTCATATACTAGTTTGGGGGTGGAACTAGACTCTGCCAGAGAGAGAGGGATAAGGTGGGAGTCAGAAGCCCATATTAAAGTGAGACATAAAATGAGCTTTCTGAATCGCATTTTGAGGACTATAGGATCTGTGCCCTACTGTTAATCTCCCGCTTTGAACAACCCCTACCCTGGAGTAATAAATCCAGCACTTAGAAGGTTTCTTGTGTGTTGACTCATAGACTTGAAGGGTGTGGGACACTTTGCTGAATCAGCCAGGGGGGCTATGGCAACAAATAGTCCTCACATTTTTGTGATTTAACTCACCAAAAGACTCTGTTGCACTTACCTTGCGTACCCACGGTGGGTCTGCCAGGGCCTGAGCTTGTTGTGGTCAGTTAGGGACCCAGCTAGGTGCTTTCTCTACATTTACTCCCAGAATCACTGCAGCAACGGGATGCGATAGTGTTTAATCCTACACTGGCTCTTAAAGCATCCACCTGGAAGTAACATTCCTGCTTGCATGTCATTGGCCAAAGCCAGTCACATGGTCATGCTTACTTCTTAGCAGGCCGGAAGTGGGATTCTACCATGTGCCTGGAGGGCAGAGAGCTGGGCATTATTTGGTTAATAGCATTAATCCCTGACACTTGGGATAAGGGGTAGGTTTGGGTTGAAAAATTTTATTTGTTTTCAGGCATATAAGGTAGCTATTCTTCATCTTTCTTCTTTTGCTAATATTTCATGGTGAGTTTTATTTTGTAACTCTAAAGAGAGTACCAAGAATATATAAATTTTAATGAAAATGCAGTCAAGATGTAGTGTTTTATTTTTGTCCCATTTTATGAGAAAAATATTGATGTGATAAGAAATTAAATATGTTTCTACTTTGAACCCTCATTAAGAAATATTAAGTATTGCTTCACATGAGAATGCTAACAGTTTACTGTCAGTAATACAAAACATGCATTCCGTGTGCCCATCCTCTGAATATTTGATTCAGTACTTTCTGGTAGATGCTTATAACTACATTTTGAAAACAACTCCCCAGGTGAACCTGAATAACACTCCTTTTGAAGCATTTATGTGCTTATTATTGAAGCATTTTGAAGTATTTATTATGTTAAAAAAATGACACCAAAGCAGAAACGTTTAACAAATTAATTTTTAAAAATCTATTAGTAATTAAAGGAATGAGGTATGGTACATTGCATCTTGAATTTAATTTGTTTGATTTTTGTAAACAAGCTTGGGTTGTTGTATCTATCCTCTTAATGTATCTCAAAGGAAAAAGTGCCATGTGCTACTTCAACCTTTTGGGTCACAAGATCTTCTGCATGTCCTTGGGAAGAGGCCAACAGCAATGGTGACTGACATTTTACCTGCAGTTTTGGTGTCCTCTGAGCTTTCCTCACATACACCTTCATGGTGCTCATCAAATACATCATTTATATAATCTTTACCCTAAACCAGCCTGTGCACTCCAATATGCTACCAAATTCTCATTTGACATTGAGTTATTGCTTAAGAGAGTGATTCCCAAACTTTTGAGGTAGGAGAATTATTTCTGGCCAGGATTGGGTAAGAAGCTGGTTGCTGGCAAGTGTGATTTGCTGAGCCCCCTGGGAGACCCCCAGCCCAGATGTAAGTACCTTACATCCCATCCTGCCCCAGACCTTGCCCTCCCTCTAAGCTATTCTCTTTAATCAGGCATGGGGCTTCCAAAAGGGCTATAAAAAAAGGCAAGTCTCTTTTTATTTCACAACTATAATCCTTTGTGAAATAAGAACTAATGTGTCAGATTATTCCTCTTCTTTATTGTCTATTGTCTTCCCCACTAGTGTATGAGATCCTTGCACACAAGGATTTTGTCAGTTTCACCCACTACTGTATCTGACATGTTGGAAGAGTGCCTGGCACAGAGACGACATTAAATAAATCCTTACTGAATGAATTAAGATCACATTCATTTGTAGGACCATCCTGAGAAATGGGGACACAGGGAACACAATTTAATGGTTCACATTGTGGATTTTAGGGAAAAATAGTCCTAGGTTTCCTTTAGTATCTATGTGTCCTTAGACTTGTATCTAACCCCTAAACTTTAGTTGCTCCTTATATAGTAGGAACTCTCTCCTGTTGGGAGGATCCTAAGAGATAATGTCTATAAAACAGTCAACTTGGTGCCCAGCACACAGCAAGTGCTCAACAATCTGTAGGTATTGTTACTGTTACTACCAAGTGAGGGAGGAGAAGGAAGGCTCTGACTTTAAGTCTGAGTGTGGGAGGTGCTGGGACAAGCCATAATGAGTGGGGAATTGCTATACTACAGCACAGGGAAGCAAAGGAGACACCTCAAAACTTCTCTACCACGTTCAAAGTGGCTCTCTGAATTGGGTGGCTCTCAGGAAGGACTGAGGCCTTTGATCTTCAAAGACATATTTAAAAACACACATATATGTATAATGTATAAAATGAACATTTTCATTTACACAAACATATATGTAGATGTATGCAAAAAGTGAATTGAAACCGTTTGACTTTGCAACCATTTAAACAATTTGAAAAAGGCCTTGAGGTCCCACGGGAGAACGGGGAGTGGGAGAGATGGGGGGAATCCTGGAATGTCACAAAAACAGAGAGCGGAGCCTCTGTGCTCTGAGCACATTATCCAGTTATCTTCATGTTTAGGCCACCAAAGCAGTTGACTATGATATCTCCTGCTACGTTAACTGTTTATCAGCCTCATGGCTAGGTGACTGATCTGAAACAGAGAACTTACTACCTAGATGCAAAGTTGAAAAATGCATGCAGTGTTGGCAGCGAGGACAGGATTCTGTGAAGGGGTTTGTCTATTTCAGACACGTGACACAATCTGTGGGAGAGGACAGCTGATTGTCCATATTTTGATACCTCAAAGACATAAGCCATTTCTAATTATATTAATATGCACTGGCCTTAATGAAGCAGCCTGACTGAGGTGACTTACCTTGTTTTAATCAGTGTACCTGGTGGAAAGAACTCAAGAAGGGCATTCTATTCCTACACTGCCAGTACTAGTAGCAGACACAACTTTGGGCATTAATTTACCCTCTAGTGTTTCAGTTTCTCTCCAGGACAAATAGAAATAATACCTTTGGTGCTTATACTACAGAATTTTTGGAAAGATTAAATAAAATGATGGATACAGAAATAGACCAAACAATTTGAAGGTGCCGTAGAATTGTTTGCTTTGCTTGTCTTACTGGTTGTGCTTTTTGACTTTCTTGTTTTTTCTTCCTGTTTACTTTCTCTCCTCTCCCTTCTTTCTCCCACTTGCTCTGTTGGGACTTGTGTCCCTTGGAAAGGAGAAGTTGGTGGACGTTGCAGTTGGAGACAGTGACTTCTCAATGAATTGGCTTTGCTCTTTCTGTTTTCATAACGTACAGGAAGGAGGGTACCTCAGAGATCATCTAGTCAAGTTGCTATTTAGCTGAAGAAACTGTTTTTAATTCTCAACAAATCTTATGTAGAAGCTGGTATATAAAATAGATTGTTTAAAAAGAGGAGCTCTATTTTAAATGGAAATACAAGGGTGGGTAGTGCGTTTAAGCACCCCTGCACAGGACTTTCCCAGAACCACTAATTTCCACAGAAAATGATGTAAAACAAAGTTTTGTTTTTCCCTCAAGTCTCCACATTTTACACAGGAGGATATAGAAGACCTGATATAATGATTTGAAGCTAAAGAAAGAAAGAATATCTTTCTTTCTGAAGCTAAAGAAAGAATATCTTGTGAGCATGTTTGCTTTGATGACTGAAATGACCATGGAAATTCATTACCTGTTGCCCAAGTTAAAGGAAAAGAATGATTAGAATGCATCATGCCATATGAAACACCATAAGGTTGTGAAATCTTCATTCTTTAGCTTGCTTTGCCTAGAGTAAGGCAACCTCTTTCTGGGTCTCCATCCTTCACTTGCAAAATGAAGGGGTTGATGAAATGAGCTCTAAGTCCTATCATTCAGGACCTCCAGCTCTCCTCCCTCTCCTCTTCATCTTCTTCTTCCTTAATGAAGAAAGGCTTCCATAGAAGCAAAATACAGTGCAGCAAAAGACTCTTCAGATTGTTACAGCAGGTATAGTTACCCACAAATAATTTTTGAGTGGCTATTATATCCTAGCCACTGTTTTTAGGTATTTGGGAAAAATTAGTGAAGAAAGTAGAAAAAGTGCATTGTTAGCATGGAACTGACAGTCTGCCAAAGGACAAGGTTGTTCTTTTTTTGGTGCCTATTTATGCCAATGAGGTCCTTTTGGCAGATCAACTACATCTAATCCACTGACAGTGGTCATCTCCAGTAAAAATAATGAAGACTAATTATTATGCTGGGGGATTTATTCCTTACATTAACCCTGTAAGATGGGTGTTATTATTCCAATTTTACAGATAAGGACACTGCATCTCAAGGCATTCACAAAAGCTGCTTTAAAAAAATATGAAGAAGCTGGGATTTGCCCCAAATTGCCTGACACTCCTTTTGTGTCCTCATTCTTCTCCCTCAGTGACAGATGCCTTCAGCCAATGGAAAGGTCAGAGAGATACTTCCACAGAAAAAAATGGGTCATTGTCATGAGTTGTATTTAAAGAAAACCAATTTAGTAGTTTATCGAAGTGATTTCAACAAGTACTATTTTATCAAATCTAGAAAATACTGTGATATATATGTCCCTTTGGTTTTGGAGCTGTGATGAATAAGTAATATTCCTGGGAGTGAAGGAGCCTGAAGACATAGCATCACTTGGTCTTCACAATGTGACAACCTCCACTGGAATCCAATACTGACTTGATGTTCAGCAATTGTAATGCATGCATAATATCTGCTGTCCCAAGCCATGGTTTCATTCCTTCATTCCAGTTGCCTGACTTCCCTGCCTCATTGTCTCTGAGTTGAGCATGTTGGTTTGCTTTCATGGTCTTCTGTGTTTATTGATCAGACACTGTCATTGCCGAGATGGTCCTTACATGCAATTGAACCCTCCACCTTCCAGACCCTCTTACCCGCCTCTCCACAACCTCTGGGCACCCTTTCACCTGGGCTGTCAGAATAATGAAGGCTTGATTTCAATACTTTCCCTCATTTCTCTGTTCACTGCTCTGCGGGTTAATGCAGATTCCAAACTTCAACAAGCAGCTGTTAAACATGTCATTAACACTGCTTCGGCTGCAAATGAGACTCTGCTACTGGGATTACTCCGTGAGCTATAGTTTTGTGATGAGCTTTGTCAATCACAGCTGACCTGCTGTGTACCGAATGGAACTCAGATTATCTTCTTTCTTCCTCCGACTCTTGTCATTTTTTTTCGCAAAGAATTACTATTCTACTCCCTGAAAGATTGATTACTTGCACAAATAAGAGAGTCTGAGACATTAATACAAAATTCACAGGCTTTTCTTTATCTCAAACCTGCAACTCCCTCTACATTTCCTCCTGGTAATTATATTAGAATTGTGTACACTAGGAATTGCCATCTGATTATTATGAAACTAGTTTTGTCATGACAAAAATGAGCTTAAGTCTTGTTTTTTTGGAAAATGATCAGTACAGTGCACTGGATGAGAGAGAAGGAGATTAAATCCAACTTGCTTTCATCCATGAATGCTTTCATCTCTTTTTCAAACACAGGAAATGATTACCACTGCTATAAGCTGTAGTTCATATGAGTGAAAAGGATAAGGAAATATTGAAAATTCTGTAACCAACAGTAGGACATAATATAGGTCCCTGGCACCCACTGAGCGACATGTACTTTATTTTTCTATACCGCCAATGTCAAGAGTTTCATATTTGAAAGGGGAGTCTTACCTTGAGGTGTGACATTAGGGGCTGAAAAATGAATAAATTGACTTTTAAAAAAATTTGGACAATTTTTGTAGATGATTAAATAGAGGGTAGTATTTGCAACATCTAAGAACTAATAGCTATAGTGAAGCATTGGCTCATGTTTACGATTTACAAGTGAGAGAAGGGAGAGCAGTCATCCCAACAGAGTATAGTGTTCAGTATGTCGTCTAGTAGACGACAAGAGCAGTGATCACATCTCATTTGACTTTACGTCCCTGATGTCTAATATGCTGTGAATAGTCCATAGTCGATAGAAAATGAAATGAGTGAATGAATGAAGGAGTCTTCTGTGGGTGAGTTGCCAGTGTCACCTTGAGATCGAATAAATAAATATGGTCTTTAGTCATCGGTGTAGAGAAAGATCGACTGTGCCCTTTCTCTCTACTTGTCTCTCACACACACATGACCCAGCAACGCTTATTCACCAGTTTACTTCCTGAATTAGTCTCCAAAATAGGTCTTATTTTTAGTGAGGATAGACACTGGAACTGCTGTATCAGTTATCTAGTACCATCGTAAAGCTGTGTCACAAAACCACAATCCCCTTCAGTGGCATTAGACAAAAAGCATTTATTACTTGTATGTCTGGAGTCCCCTGGGGGCTGGCTAAGTGGCTCTGCTGATTTTGGTTGGGTTTGATCCCAAGTCTGGGGATCGGCTTTTGCGTGATCAGGATGACTTCCACCTGGACAGATGAGGCAACTGGGCCCTGCCTCACGTGTCTCTCATCCTCCAGCAGCCCGGTCGGAGGGTGTCTGCTGTCGATGGCAGAGCTGTAAGAGTGAGAAAGTGCAAACCCACAGGCCCTTAAGGCCTTGTCTTGGAACTGACACCTCCATTCCATTCTATTGGCCCAATCCAAACAGAAGGGTTAGAGGAACATACTCTGCCTCTATGGGAAGAAGCCCAAAGTTACGTGCCAAAGGCCATGCTTACAGGGCAAGAGAAGAAATTGGTCATTTTTGTAAGTTTCACATTTGCTATTTAATGAGTCCCTTTAAAATAAAGGAATATTGGTCACAATGAATTGAGGGCACTTGGGGTTCAGTTTACTTCTTTATGCCGGCTAATTACATGTGCATAAAATGGAAAGTTGTGCCTAAATGAAGTAAAAGGAAGAAATGTGCACTTTTCTCATATTTGGCATCAAGAGGCAGGTTCAGTTCCAGGCCATTAGCAAACACAAGCTTTTCATGCAGACTGCGGACATTCTTTCTGCTATGCATGTGTGAATAAAAGAGCAGCAGAGACGGCGAAAAAATTGCTAACAGAAAAACATAACAGGAGGTAGTTGGAGGGTGGGGACAGTGTAGGCTAAAAGAAACAGGAACTCTAGCACCAAAACTGGAAGCTTTATCAACTCCTATTTCTGTCAGAGGTAGCAGAAGGAGAGAAAATAAGAAAGATGGCTTTCAAAGGATCAGTAAGGTGATCATTAAACAAAATCCATAACCCAAAGTTGTTTGGGAATTTCATATTTTGACTCACACATTTCATGAGCCCCAAATAGTGCTTCTCAGTATTCAATTTTTTTTCTCCATTCATTTAAATTAAGCTCAACATAGGCTAGCAACCCTGGTGAATGGGGAGAGTATTATCTATCAAAAAGTTGCCTGGCTTCTGAGGCAGGAATTCCGGGGCTCACCCATGTCTGCCTCAAAATGTTTTTGTTTCCATTTTGTGGCATGATTCTTAAGATGTCAAATAAAGACACATTCCACTGCTACGCCATAGAGATTTTCCACTTTGTAACTGTGAAAATTACCATATTATTCCTGATTCAGACGTGTCATATGGAAACTGGGATCAGTGACAGGTGCTGTGTATACAGGAGCTTCTATGCAGGAAGTGGTGCTTGGTGCTGCTCACGATGGGGAGGGGGCATGTTCCCACACCTCCACTCAGATGTCTAATCACGTGATTCCCCTCCCGCTTTCCATCATTTCCTCTTCCTCTTTAAGATTCCGTTTTCTGTGTCTCTGACTAGAGAAGGGAACAGATGTATTTATTATTCAGTGTTTTGGGGTGAACCTAATCCATCCATTGTGTTACTTGTTGAGAAATTGCCGCTCTACCTTTATGAAGAGGAATCTTGAGGCAAAAATCAGAGTCACTCGAATGATGGATTCAAGAGTAGGGTGGGGCAAAGCCAGTGCACGGGAAGCCTCTCCAAGGGCGTAAGGTCACTTCTTCACATAGTCTGCCTATTTAAAACGCGAGAGATCCTAACAGTAGTAAATAACAAATGTGAGTCCAGTCAAAATCAGAACAAGAGGACAGGGAATTTGAATGCAATGTGAGCAAAAGCCACTGGGATTACCTTCTTGGCATTCTGAGTATTCCTACTCAACCATATTATTCTACAAAAAAGAAAGGGGGAAAGCAAGGGAGAAAACAGGGAAAGGAAATCAATCAACAAAAATCCTCTTTCTGCATACAAAGTTGATATTTTTTTAATAGAGAAAATGTTATCTCTTCTCGCATAACAAATTACCCTCAAATTCATTGTCTTCAAAGAATAATGTTTATTATCTGTTTCTGTGGGTCAGGAATCTGGGTCTAGCTTAGCTGTGTGTGTTTGACTGAGGGTCTCTCATGAGGTGGCATTCAAGCTGACGGCTGGGCAGTGGTCTCTTCTCAAGGCTGTCCCAGGGAGGGGGAAGGGAGGATAGCGTTTCTGTGCTCATTCAGGGACCTTGGGCCTTCACCACCAAGCCTCACAACATGGTGGCTAGTGTCCCCAGGACAAGTGTTCCAAGAAAAAGCAAGAGAGAGTGTGAAAAGGAAACAAGTCTTTGTTAAACCTAGTCTCAATCAAAAGTGACGTTGACATTACATCCTGTCTGCTATGCTCTATTTGTTAGAAGCCAGTAGTAAGTCTTGCTCACTTTCAGGGGGAGCAAACTACATGAGAGCCTGACTCCTGGGTGGTAGGAGTCTCTGGCAGCTGTATTCATAGGTGCCTACCACATGCATAAAGGCGCAAAGAAGAAAAATTAAAAAAAAAATCATCTGTAATCTCATCATCCAGAGATAGTTATTAAATTATCAGTATACATACAGACAGACACTTTTCAATACATTGAAATATACTTGTGCCATTTTTCCTTACAAAGGAAGTTCATATTATATTCAACTTCCTGAAACCCTTCCCTTAATTATGGGATATTTCATTTAAAAAGGGCTTTTTATTATTCAACTAATGCATATTTATTTTGAAAACAAAAACCGACCCCCAAGTGACCTATAACCTCACTACTTGGACATAGATACTCTTGGCCTTTTATAATACATCCATATTTTTTTATGTTTATCCATAAATACACACATAATAAACACCAATTTTATCTACTAGCATGTCCTTGTGTAACCTGGGTCCTTACGTTGCTCTCAAATAAATCTGTTAGCAATATATTTGCAGTGTGAAGGGATCCAATTTCTGCAGATAACAACCAAGATGTATTGTTAACATCATAGTTATTACATTTTGAAGCGCTTGATTAAATTGCCATTTTATATTTTGTCAATATTTTATTTTGAGGTATAGTATTAAATATAAGCACTCATTAAAGTTAAGGAAAATACACATTCATTATTTAAAAAGAAAATACCAATATTTCAACAAAAGTGATTCAGATAATGTTCCATCAAGCTCAAAATAAAAAGAACCGAATAGGTTAAAAATAAAAATACAAATAGAATTCTTTACTATTAAAAGCAGAACTGGCATTTTTGTTTCGGCAAGGTAACACCGTATGTCACATTAAATTAATTTTGTTAAATGAAAGTGTATTGATTTGTGGTTTTCTTTGTGTATGACTTGAGATTTACAAAGGCATAAGGGTTGTGAGTATAAAGAGTTCAGATATAGTTAAATATTTGTATTATTTATACGACTTTAGGATACAACAATTTAGCAATGATTGGTTATCTATGAGAATTTTAGGTTCTAGAGGGGGGAATTATGGATATGCCCATATTATTATCAATATTAAGCTCATATTTTGGACATTTTTCTCTCTGTGTACAAGATCTCATTCTCTATTACCATTGTCAACAAAATATTAATATTAATACCTAGTTATTTTCTTCTTTCTTTTCATCTGGAAAAATCTCACAGCTTTGTTAAGGTTGCACTGGCTAGTGATGATATTTGCTCCCTTTCTTGCTAATTGTATATAATATCAATTCAATAAGAAATAGTCAAAGATCACTGGATTACATATCTGCCTCTGTAATATCAATTCAATAACACACAGAGGTATTTTTAAGCATATACTAGGTACTATTATTCCAAATAAAGCCCCTGATCAAATGAGACATGCATTCTAAAAGGGTAGATATTCTGTGTATGTGTATTTTCTTTTGTGTATGTGTATGTGTTTTGAATATTACCACAGTATATTGAAACGTTAGGTAGTGATAAGGTCAATGAAGAAAAAATAAAACAAGTGATACTTATAGCTAATGCAATGAGCTTTGACTATTCCTTATTAGAGCCAAAAGCCTGCCAGAGAGAAGCTACCATGTTTTCCCAAAAATAAGACAGGGTCTTATATTTATTTTTCCTCAGGAAGACACCCTAGGGCTTATTTTCAGGGGTTTAAGTACGGTTCAACAATCTACATTTATTTAAACATAATTAAGTCGTCTTCTTCTGGAACATCATCATAACCCTCCAAACCCAAATTCCATCCTGAATTTCTTGCGACTCTATTTCCTTTAGAACCATTGGCCCCAATCTCTCATGTTGAGCGATAGAGCTCTCATGGGGCAGATGAGAAGGGTTGCTCATCTTCTTTACCGCTCCGTGACGAAATGCATGGGTTGTGCAGATACGCTGCGTAGCCACGCCCATCACTAGGTCTTATTTTCGGGGTAGGGCTTATATTGTGCAAATGCTTAGAAATCCTGCTAGGGCTTATTTTATGGGTAGGTCTTATTTTCAGGGAAACACGGTAGGTGGGCCATCCTCTTTGGTAAGGAGTCAGCAGTCACGTTTAGTATTCTTTCATTTCTCAAACCTGGTTGAACATTGGAATCACCTAGAGAGCTTTAAAATGCTATGTCTGGATCCTACTCCCAGAGGTTCTGTTGTACTTGGCCTGGAATGCTCTGGCCTGGGCATTGGGATTTTTAACAGCTCCCTGGACTATTCCAAAAAGTCAGTCTCTTAAAGTATGAAGCTCTCCAGATGACAGTAGTTATAAGTTGGTTTTGTGTAGATTTTCGATAGTGGCAATCTACTTAAAGTTCTTCAGTGGCTAATCAAGGACCACACTGGTGTTTCTCAAACCTGCTTTTTAGCAAGAAATCACCTGGGGTGCTTATTAAACGTCCAAATCTTGGGGTCCTCTCCCCATCTACTGAATCAGAGAATCTAAGAACAGGATCAGTGGATCATTTCAGCTCACCATAACAAGCAACCTGGCTCATGTTTCCTGGGTCCTTTGGAGGGAATTCACAAGGAGAATTGTTTCCAAGCTGATGGTGGTTTGTTCCCAGTGCTGTGCAATTTTCCGTGTATCCCTCTTTTTTCCCTTGTGAAGCTTTCTCTCAACTTTGCTACCATATAGATGGATGAAACTTTCTGTTATCATACTTTAGTGACCTAAGAAACCTCATTTGCAATGATGGTATAATAAGTTTAGAGGTTTATAGTTAGATGATTTGGAAAGTGCTTTTTAAAACTATGGCAGCTCATTTGATTTTATCATTGCCCAAGTAGGTTGGAAAACTAGGGACCAACTACATTTAGTGGAAAATTTAAGACCACAAAACCTCAGAGAATTTAAGAAGATTATACCTAGCTGCATAGGTGCCCAGCACTGAGCAGAGCCTAGATTCCTGTGTATGTTTAGTCCAGAGTTTCTCTACCCTGTCAAGCACTGGCTTTTCCCTTTATTATCATTTGTAAATTATCCCCACTATTTACCTGAAGGGTCTTACTTACAGCTCACAGATGCTACTTTCCTTTGGCAACTTAAAATATGCTACTAAGGTTAGAGAGTAATGGAGTCCTTTGTAGTAGTGAATTAATATGGGTATTTTTACTTCATCTTACTTAATTAGAAATCATGAATTATTTTTGAAATCTATGGATTATGAGCAATGGAAAAGGCTTGGCTCTAGGGGTGAAAGAGATAAATTATTTGTTTTGTTTGTTTTTATTAGACAAGCACATCATGTAGCTTTGAATGGTCAGACAAGATATATTATAATTCAGCTTGCTGCGGGAGATGATGGAAACGTTTCATTCGGAGGCAGCAGGAAAGATCATTTGTGCCACAGGACTGTGTAGGGGAGTGAAAGGAGTAGTTTGGTAATGCCGAGGGAGAACCATAGCTTCCGGGAGATGATTTTTTTTGCCCTGAATTTCTTTCATTACTTTATATACTTTTTATAATCAGATTTGACCTTTTTCTTTTTTGCTCATCTGTCTAGAAATGGATGCATGTAAGAGTAGTGATTCACACACAATCATACGTAACATAACTAACAGTGAGAGAAGAGTCAGATCAGAATTCTGCAAAGTGGGCTATTTACTTGGTTTCATCCTTTTTTGGATCGTAGGTCCAGACTCCGCAGCTATAGTCAGGATTTCACTGGTCTAGACACCAATGTAAACGCTATTAGAAGTGGGTCTTTGCCTGCAATGCCCACCGCCCTCGGTGCACAAGACTTTCTTGTTGTCATCATCCCTGAGGTCTGAGCTTACGTGTCATCTGCTCACGAGTCCTGGAACTGCCCTGAGTGACCGTCCCAGTTACTCTGTCTTGTAGCATCCTGCTCTTCCTCTTTAGACCACTGAGCACGATCTGTAGCTCCGTAATTATATGAAAATCTTATGCCTCTCCAGTAGACTTGTAGCCCACAGGAACAGTGGTCATATAATTTTTCCCAGAACTCTATTTTCAGTGCCTAGAGCAATAGTAATTATTATTGAGTGAACAAATGAATGAGTAAGTGAATGAATGCTATTTCTTCCACTTGGAATGCAATTTTTCTATTCTTTCTCTCTGAGAATCTAAAGCAAAACTCTTGGTAATATTTGAAGACCCTGTGTATAACAGTTTTTCTTGTGGAAAGTTTCTGCATTTTCATCCATCAATAGAAAAAAAAAACCCAGCCTTTTCCATTTCTGTTCATTAAGCCTTTGCATATCTCTCTATAATCACAATGCCTACAGTGCATGCTGTAAAACTCACTAGTTTTATTTTTCTCTTCCCCTGTAACACCCATCCTGTGGTGTCTTTTATGGCAGAATGTGTCTTTATTAACCTGTATGTCCCATGGTGGGTGCTGGATAAATATACGACAACACTGCGAATCTAAGTCTCCGTGGAGCAGACTGAATCTAGATGCAAAAATAATAAAATGCAAAAATAATAAAACAATAAAGCATGGAACTCTCTAGCAAGGCAAGGAACTTCTGGACGTGTAATATTTTGGAAGAGTGTGGTTTTAGATTTTTCAGGTGATTTTCAGTTTGGAAGCATCATAGAGGAACTTGGAAAGGTACTGAGGCAGATTGTAGACTTGTTTCTCATTGCTAATTGATTTTGAACTAGCGGTACTCCCTGTCCGAGCCCCAATTCCCCACCTGTGACTGCCTCATATATAAATGCCTACTTATTGTGAGAAATGTCCCATAGTCCCTTATGTTCTTGGGCAATCTCCTGGCCTTTCTTCTGATGAAGCCAGGAGCTGCTTGCAGGGGCCGAGGACCAGGATCTGAGCCCTGTGTGTGATTAGTGTGTGGGAACTTCAGGTGAACTGTACAATGAAGGCTGATTACATTTTGTCTCAGAGCAACTGAAGCAGTGACATCGGCGAGTCTGTACCAAGGAGCCGCATGTACTTCACTTGGCATGTACCTTTGTTGGAGCCTGTCATACTGCTGTGTTCCATTAGGCATTTTATTATAAGGCAGGTTAATTTGGGAGCTCAACTTAAAAAAAAAATAGCAAAAACAAGCACACCCCCAAAAATCCTTTTAGCTTAAGTTTCAAAAGATTTTTCTATAAAATGCCCCCTCTTTTTTAAAAACATGTAATATTCAAAGTCAATATGATGGCGAATCTTCAGTCTTACTAATTCTTTTTTTTTTAAATTATAAATATATGTTTTTATTTATTTTTTTTTCATAGTGGCTGTCTCATTTTTATTTTATTTATTTATTTATTTATTTCAGCATATTATGGGGGTACAAATGTTAGGGTTACGTATATTGCCCTTGCCCTGCTCCCCCCTCGAGTACACATGCATAATGAATGCCATGGGCACCAACTGGGGGATGGACAGTCTTACTAATTCTTAACCTTTACTGCATTTCTCTTGTTCTTTGTTGAATCTTTACTGCTCTGGGTTTAGCATGATGGTTATTGCTTCTGCCCTGAGTTTGTGTATTTCTGCACATGCATGGGGGGTGGAGGGTGGTGGCGATGTTGGAGTGGCTAGAAGTGGTGCAATGAGAGGCAGAAAGAGAGAACAGGTGAATTAAAGGCAGAGTTCCCAGAAGCCATGTCTACAGCTGGCAAGCCTGGGGACTTCCGAGTGTTTCCTACACGGCAGCCTTTGGGGCTCCGATACAGGAAGCCCAGCACCAGGGCTAGCAGTAACACCAAATAACTTAGTAAACGTTAACACATTCTGCAGTGCTTCTTATCAGCTTTGAGTCCCATAGTCCTTGTTAGCAAGAGGCATAGAACAAAATTTTTAAGAATAGCAAATAAAAGGACATTTGATGTAGAGCACACACTAAAAGGGAAACTAGGAATTTGGGGCACTATTCTGTTTAGACTTTGCTTGCTAATGACAACAAATCATTATTCTGATAAACGAAGACCGTTTCCCCTGCAGCCTTTCAGGAAGAACACTGCACCTGACCCTTTCTCCGAAGCATTTGGTAGTCTGAACACTCGATTTCTTGCCACTACCAGCCTTTGAAAATTGGCCTCTCCCCTCCTTGGGATTTAGCCGCAGAGTCAGCAGTGACTCCACAAAGCCCTTTCGTACTGGGGGTGTGAGGCCGAAGTAGGGGCTGGATTTTTCAGGAGTAAGCAGAATCTTAATGCCCTCACAGCAGCCGGCGAGAGGAAATGAAAATATATACCTGAGCGTATTAGTGCACTGAGGGGGCTCCTGTCTTGGGCTTGTCTTGAGCCATCGAGGGGTCGTCTGCGCTAATAACTGTGATCATACCCAAATTATTCAATGCCAATTTATTTACTTATTTTCCCCCATCAAAAAGACAATGCAGCGCCAACAAGTCACAGGCAATTCTTTTCCTGTAAAGGTTGGGGTGCTCGATGTACATTCAGAGCCACGCACACGAGTGCGAAGAAGTCGACTACCACAGCTATTTAATCAGGAGTGTTTGTTGATTTGAGCAGAGGCCCTATGCTGTGAAATGAAAACAGAAAACCAAATTTTCTTGAGCAATCTCGCTGTTCCTGCTTCAGGTGCTAGGCCATTTCACTAAAGCAGCTCAGACGAGAATGTCATTAGTTCTTAAGCCCCAGGTGAATTTGCCACTGTTCCACATGATTAAGCCAGATAATTGTGTGTTGATAGCGAATGTGGTTGGTGAAATACAATTTCTGGGGCCTTCCTAAACAAACACAATGTAGGAGTGAGTCAGAGTGCTGTCATTTCAGTCCTTTGTCACAGGTTTTGCACGGGCAGACATCTCTGGCGAGGGCTGGTGAGCAATTCAGTGGTGATGGCCATCCCTGGGCTCTTAAAGGTGACCTGGCTTGAAAAGGGAATCACACATCATTTTGCATTTGTTTGGGGAAGAAGAAAAAAGGACATCTCATTAAAGTGCCAAAATACCATGCTGATTCCTAAGTGCACCTTGTTTTGGACCCTGAATGTAAATGATTACTTTAAGTGTGTTTTAAAAAGCCTTCGTGATTTCAGCGATCCTTTCTGAAATGTGTAAAAATACCGACGTCTCCAATGATAAAAACAAAAACAACATCTGCCAATGGCAAAATATAGTCAACTTTCGGGGCCAAGTTTTTGGAAGCAGCCAACGTGTTTGCATGTGTGATTTTCTTTTTCACATATAAGTTTCTGTAGATACAAAAATATATGTTTGTATGTACTGATCAGGTGTCTGTGTCTTAAATTTATATAGCTATGGCTTTTCCTGCACCTAAATATTGAGGCTTTTAAAATTTGTAGTGTGAAGGTATAAAGCTTTTAATTTGTTGGTGGTGATGTTTGGAGTGGAATCTTGGGCGGTTTTATTATGTGTATTTTTAAAGCAAATTTACTTAACTTTTCAGAGGGATCACTTTTCATGTCAATGTGAACATTATTTTATTTCCTCATTTTCTCCCAAATTAAAAAACAACAACAATGATAATAGCATATATTTTGATAGCTTTTTTTGGTTTGCAAAGTACTCAGTTGATCTTTACAAAGGAAGACTGCCACTGGCTTCTAAAGAAAAACAAAAATAAGGCTAAAAATGGATACCAAACTAGAAGGTTGGAAGAACAACAGCCCCTTAGTTGGCATGAGAAATTACACACATGTGAATTGTGTACAGATGTGATAGGGGACTAGCTACTAATGTGGGCAGCTTGCAATGCCAATAACAATAGTGAAAATTATTACTGTGAAAAATCTGTAACAAAACCACAGAGCCTTGGTGTTCATGGAGTGCAGCCTTCTTTCCAAGGCAGGCTTTCCCTTCTCAAATTCCTGCTTGAACACCTCCAGCAACAGGGAGGCAGGTCATTGCCTTCGGGCACAGTGACATGTGCTAGTGCTCCTTCAGGGTCACCACCTGTTGGTGAGCAGAAACGTGTTGAGTATGACCCAGGCAGTCTCTCAGATGCCTCTAATACTGCAGCCACCATTACCATGGGATCTGCCCCAGTGGCTCAGGGCTTCTCTGAGGTTAGGGTTTCCCCTGAGGAAATCATTTCTTCCAGCCATCCTTGCATGTCTTGGCCTCTTAGCTCTTCCAAACTTCTCATAAAAACCTTGTTCTCCTTGTTGTTCCCTTTGTTAAGGGAGTTGAACAAAAGGTTTGGAGGTTAAATTGGCTGGTGGAAGATTCCAATAATTCACAGGGGCATTGCCCCTAAAGGACGACCCCCATGACAATGGAATTAGTAGTGCACTTTTTGTTTTCTTTATGCAGTTAGTAGCAGTCCCAATAAAGGTGCTGGCTGCCAGCCCAGGAGAAGGGGGGCACTAACTAAAGATCTCACATGGCATGGGGTCTGTAACTTCTCCATTGGTCCCTCCTTCAGTTAGAGCACAAAGAAGCTGTGCAGATAAGCCTTTGCTTGTTTTGGAAAGCAGACTGGCATGGTCTTGAAACACTTGGGTTATCTTAGAAATACAAATAAGTAGTCACTGGGCAATACACAGCCTTGAGTTAGGGAAGGTACCACCCTTGCATAGAATTCCCAGCATCAGCTGTGCTGCTGGCTAGCTCATGACCTTGGGCAACTCACTTCATCAATATGCTCTTCAGTTTCTTTATTTGTAAAATGGAAAACTTGGGTAAAATTATCTCTCATTAATGTATCTTCTTTATAAGTCAGTGATTGTTGAAATGTAATAGATGACCTTTAGGCTTTGGTGGAGGTACAGTGAGAGATGGGAAATCAGCGGACACTTCGGGCAGGGGACATGGAATCTTGGGGCAGAAAGGGGTGCAAGATCCCAAATTGGGATGGAGGGCAATGCTGGCTGGGGTAGGGTGTGAGTTGTTCAGTGGCTGAGAATATGCTGGAAACAAGGGCAGCCTAATATCTCTTGGTTGATCCTGCCAGCAAGATGAGCTCTCACCCAACCAATGTAGTGGAAACACTTCTCTTGCTTTTGAAGGTCGACAAATGTGTTGCGATAAGGCTTGCCGTGTGAAACCATTGGTGACGGCCTGAAGTGTACAGAGAGTAAGGGGATGTTACTAGAAGGCAATTTGGTTGCCTAAACAACAATAAGCTTCTCACTAAAGAAATTTCCCTCTGTAGAGGAAGTTGGATCAGAATGCCTCTAGAATATAAAATGGAACCTTTTCATACTTTAAAAATTGGGGTGATCGAAGGAGCAAAGGGTCTGTTAGACATAGGAACTCTTTATAATATTGTGAAACTCTTTCTAGCATTGTGAAGAATTCCCCAGCCTTTTTATAAGACCATGTAGTGCTAAGCGGAAAGTTATATGTTAATAATTAGTTAAAAATGTTCTTGAAAATAGGATGATAGATGCAGAAAAGTAGAAGGCACTAAAAGTAGAAGGCTCTTAAAGTGGCATTAGGCATGTTCGTATGATTTGTTCAGATTGA
This sequence comes from Cheirogaleus medius, assembly GCA_008086735.1. Classification (NCBI taxonomy): domain Eukaryota; kingdom Metazoa; phylum Chordata; class Mammalia; order Primates; family Cheirogaleidae; genus Cheirogaleus; species Cheirogaleus medius. The sequence continues at coordinate 97,620,101 of VBSM01002608.1, read as the reverse complement.
TATACATTTCAAAGCAGGCACCTGAGAAAGAAAATTCCTGGGCCCCTTTATTTTAAATCCCAGGAAGCCTTTCTGGTAGTGGCCATGGCCGTGTGGGTGTCTGTGAGCAGGTGGATCAGGGATGGGCAAGGCTACCTCCGCTGGGGATCTTGACGCTGCCCTTGTGAGAGGGCAGTGACCTGCCTGCACAGACTTGCCCCAGCCACCTGCACGTGTCAGCCTTGGGGCGCAGCTGAAATGCGCTGGACCGAGGAGGGTGCAAACAAAGTCGGAGCTGGAGGCAAATCACAGATCCGATACCATGAGTGTTTCTGTTCACAAAATGTAGCCGTGTTTAGTGTGGAAAGGAAAGAGATGCAGTTGTTCCCTGGTTAAAAGCTGTCCCAGGACAAGCTGGGTTACTGTACTTGTCCACTAGGCAAATGGGGCTAGACCACATGGTTTCTATTAACAGAACTGACAGGCATGCTGTGAAACTCCCCTGCCCTGTGCAGAGTGCGTCTTTTACCTTGCTCGCCCATCCACTCCGCCCCCTCCTAGCCTCACCCATATATGTCTGTTAATGCCACCAAACTAGGACATTTTAAATTTGGGGAAATGGGGACATTTTTCCCCCCAAGAGGGTCTTTAGGAGCTTATAAAACAGAGGATTGGTCAGCAAGACTAAAACCCAATTCTATCAGAATGATTAGATTCTGTCCTGCAAAATACTGCATTGAGCATCACTCTTGTGAGTTTTTAAATGTAATTTTTGTAGCTCAGAAATGCTTTTCCTTCTTTCTTTTTTTTTTGTTAAGTGATTGCATCAAAAAGAAAGGAAATGTTAGTGGCAGCCAGCATTTTAAAATGAACCACTGTGGCCCTTACCATTTTATAAGTAATCATAAATTTCAGCTGACAGCTTTTTTCTTGATTCCTTTCTAATTAGAGACTTAATAATATATATTTCTTGAAGGGGAAAGTGGTCTGGGCTCTTATGATGCCAGAAGCTTCTCTAAAATAAAACAACTGAGGCCAATGTCAAACACAGAACGGTTTCACTGCATAAGAGGTCCTGGGCATCATGCTACTAAATTTAGGGGAAACCGGAGCGTGTTTTAACACTTTTAAATAATTGTGTCCAAATAGCCTAGCTCACTCCTTAAACAGCTAAATCTTTTTAATGCCTCTCAAAAAGGGTTCCAAATGGATTTAAATGGGCTTGATGAATGTGAAATTTCCCTCTCTACTTGTAATATTTCCAGAAATAGTGCAATTAATTTGATTTGTGCATAGGTACAAATCATTAGTAAATTGGGTTCTTGTATTTTAAAAGGATTTGGTCTTATTTAACCCCTTCAAATCAATGAGTTTTGGTAAAAAAAAAAAATCATTCTGTGAATTTTGAGTTATCAGTCCCCATTACTGGATTTTTCTATTGTTTTAATTCTGTATTTCAGAAGAAGCTGCGTTCAACACTCTAATAAATAGTCATTTCCTTTATAATATGGTCTTTTCATGTGTATTCATTGTAAGAGCTTCTCATTCTTGTGCCTCTTCTTCAGGTCAAAAGGTTTCAGGTTCTCTCTTGATTCTTTTTTCCTTTTATTTATTAGGACATAAATACATTTCAGGGTAAGCCTGCATCAATGATTTAATTACTCATCTTTCAGCAGGACTCAAATGTTAAGATTCAAATACTCTTCAGATAATCTTTTTATGATCTTGTTCAAATGGACCCTATAAAATATTCTCTAAATTTTTACATAGTATTTGAGTCTTTCTAAGGATTAGAATGTGTTCCCCTGAGAAGCTTTGGAATCATTTTGGGAGAAGCTTTTGCCATTGGGAAATGATTGGAGTTCAGGTAGTTTCATGTGGCTAGAATTTGCAAGGCAGAGAGAGAAAGAAAAAGAGAGAGAGAGATCTTACAAAAGTAGTTATAGGAGTAGTTTCCTACATTCCGAAAGCCAGAGTAATGAGCTTTTGTTGCATATGTAGGACATTCAGTTGAGATACCACCAGGGAGAGGCCTTACTAGTATAATGAAACTAGCACCCAATAAAGGCTACTCTAAATTCACCATAATATAGCTTAAAATAAGCTTCCAAAGGATGAAGATAATATTCAAGTAACTAAACTATCAGCCAGAACAAAGTCCATCACTCTATATAAAGGCCACAAAATCCAGGCATTCACCAATGTAGCAATCACAATGTGCAACATCTAATAAAAATTACTAGACATTTGAAGCAGGAAAATGTGACCCATTATCTAGAGAAAAATGAGTCAATAGAAACAGATACATAAATGGCAGAGATGATGAAATTAGCAGGTAAGGAATTTAAAATGCCATTATAAATATATTCAGGAATGTAAAGGAAAACTATGAACATAAAAGAGCCATAAATGGAAATAATAAAAGGGAAGCAAATAAAACCATATAGCTGAAAAATGCAATATCTGAAATGAGAAATTCATTGGATGAGATTAGTAGCAGATTAAACACTGCAGAAGAAAAGATCAACAAACTTGAAAGCAAGAAAATAGAAAATATCCAAACAAAAACATAGAGAATAAAAGGGTAAAAAATGAACAACTTGTGGGACAATACTAAGTGGCAGATAGTATAGATATTTAGACTCCCAGGAAGAAACGAGATAGAAAAGGGTGCAAAATAATTCAAGAAATAATGGCATAAAAAATAAAATATAATAAAAATTATGAATCCATTGAGAACTCAACAAATCCAAGTAGGATAAGCACCATGGCTCATGGTAATCAAGTTGTTCAAAATCAATAACAAAATAAAAACTCTTGAAATTTGTTAGGAAAAAAAAAACTGATGCTATATAAAGGGATACAAAGATAAGAATTGGTGCCAATTTTGTTTAGAAACTGTGCAAGCAAAAAAAGTCAATGAAACTTTTTTGGATGTTGAAAGACAAGAAAAAATCAACATAGACTTTCCCTATAAAAAGTATAATGTGAAAATAGCCTTCAAAATAAAGACATTTGAAAATAAACAAAAGCTAATAGAATGTGTCTTCAGCAGAGCTGTACTGCCAGAAATATTAAGGGACATTCTTTAGGCTAAAGAAAAATCATACCAGATGGAAACTTGTATTTACACAAAGGAATGAAGAGTGTCAGGAATGGTAAATATAGAGGTAAATATAAAATATTTTTTCACTTGTATAATTATTTAAAGGATAATTTACTGTGTAAAGCAAAAGTAGTAGCAATGTATTGTGAAGTGTGTAACATATGAAATATATGTGAGAAAAGCACAGAAGTTGGGAAGTGGGAAATGCAGTATACTGTTGTAAGGTTCTTACAATACATAAGTAGTGGTATAATATTATTTTAAGGTAGACTGTGATAAGGTAAAGATGCATATTTTACATGCTAGAGCAACCACTAAGGAAGAAAGCAAAAAAATATAGCTAAAAACAAATAAACAAATAACAAACAAACAAGCAAAAAAACAAAAACAAAAACAAAAACAGAAAAAAAATTCCCCAACACACAAAACCACGAAGCATTATCCTACAAAAAAAAAAAAAATGTTCAGCAGGCATATGTTTTGCTGGGCATAACAGGACACTGATTTATTTAGAATATTTGTGTATAGAGTACAGTTATCTCTCCCTTCTTAAACTCATTCTATAAAAATGCATGAATATTACTAGATGCCTACTCATTGCTGTAGCAGGCCAAGGACTAAAGAAGGGCAGTGCTTGCTGTTGAACTTGGGCAGCTCACATTGGCTTTCTCAGAAAATAGTCAAAAAGTTTCACGTGGTTTTGTTTAAATAAAGCCTGGTGTCCGTATAAGAAGAGACTCGGGAGAGCTTGTTCTCTCTTTCTCTGAACAAACACCAGGAAAAGGCCCTGTGAGGACATAGTGAGAAGGCTGCCATCTACAACCCAAGGGGAGAGCTCTCACCAGATGCCAACCCTGCTGGCACCTTAATCATGGACTAGCCTCCAGAACTTTGAGAATATAAATTCCTGTTGTTCGAGCCCCCCAGTCTGTGGTATTTTCTTATGGCAGCCTGAGCTAATTCATCCCTGAACAACAGAAGCTGAAGATTCTGAAACCATTAATCTTGATACAGTGTGTACCTTGCTCCCAATTGGAGTTATGGGATATTTGGAGATTTTTCCATCACTCTTAAGTTGGAACTGTGTTCCCCTCAATCCTCAGGAACCCTACAGCTCCACCAGCGAGACTGGGGTTTTGTTTGCTGTTTCTCCCCAGGCTGGGCCTAAAGGAAGGGTGTGCAGAAACCCATCAAACCCAGAGAATATGCAGTCCCTGGCCGCCTCGTCATCCTCTATGTCTTTCAATCACTTTTTGCCTTTTTGGCTTAAGTGAGTATTGTCCCAATGCCATCATTCTGCATTTATTGCATGGTTACAGCGCTCCATGCTGAAGAGAGTGATGTCAGCGTTTCTTGCTTACAAACCAAATGGACTCTCGGTGCCATTCTGGCCAAACCCCTTTTGTTTACTATATTCACACAGGAGCCACCAGACCAGTAGAAACTGCTCTGTTCCTAGTCACAAGAGCCAGTGTGGGTCAGAGTCAGGCAGGTGGGGAAGTGCACCTCTGCTGACGAAGTTAAGTCTCTTTTACTGAGTAGTGTCACTTATTGAAATTAATAATTAAATGAGCATAGATACTTTTATTTTTAGCTACTTTCATTCTTAAAACATGAAAATTGTAAATGTACTAGATTGTCTGAGTCCCTTCACCCTTATCCTCCTTAGGGAATATTTCCTGGTAATGTGAAGCAAAAACTTGTAAAAAGATTTCATAGTTTTCAGCCTTGCCTCTCTTCCTCAGGTTATTTACCTTGGCAATAGTGATTCAGTGCAAAAGAAAGTTCTATCTACTCTGTTTTAAAAAAAAGGTCCTCCCTTAATGTTCTTAGAATAGCATTGACATACAGTAAGTGTTCAATAAAAGTTATTGCCTGAGGAATGAATAAATTATGGAATGAATTATCATAACTCTTTGAAGCTGTTTGGAAGTGACTCAACTGTCCTTTATAAGATTTTAAAATTCACAGGTTAAAAAATATTTAAAACTTTTTCTCTTAAGGTAATTTTTCTACAATGTGAAAGAAAATCTTTATGTTAATTGTGTACCTCAAGTTCTGTAAAAGCAAAAAACAGTTGAGCTTAGGTTCCTAAGTGAGCCCACCTAACAGGACAGTATGGGAGGTCGTACTAGAAACATCCCGTGTACCCTTGGTCATCTCTGACACTTGCTCATCAGGTGCACTGGTGTGAATGTGTGTACCAGTCACCACCACTTATGCCTGCTGGCTTTTCCTTATACCTTAGAACTTTAGAGAAAATAGCAGGGGATTAAATTTCCTCCAGAAGACTGCTTTAATTCCTAATGCTTGATGAGAGCTATTCAAAATATAAATTTTCTTCTTGAACCATTTACTTGTACAATGTGAACCTATTAGCCTCCCTACCACCCCCCACACACCTGTTCGGTATGTCTAATTTGTTGGCCCCAAATACCTTCACCTGCAATATTCCGTTGGCATTTGCAGTGTTGGGAGTTCTTGTTAAAGAATTAAAGTGAAATATACATCATTAGGTATCATCAACCAGGGTTTCCCTGGTCAGGGATTTTATGCTAGACCTTAACATGAGGTAGCCTAGTGATGTCTTCAAATGAACACTGCATCATGGCGACCTTCTAGCAGTCTGTGGCAGGCACTGGATTTCTTGTGAATCAAGCCTGAGTCTCCTTCATAAGTGCCAATGACATCTTCATGTTCTAAAAGGTCTTCCATCAATACAGAAGCATTACAATATACAAAGCAAGAACACGTGTTAAACCCATTTCTTTTGACTACCCAAAGAGTAAGGAAATACAACGAAGGAGGCTTATTCCTTTGCAGCATCTTAGTTTTGTTTCACTGCTCACGTCCTAGAAGGCCTGTCCTCAGAGGTCACACTATGTCTCACAGGCTGCCCCAGATTTCAGTTGCTGCTCCAAAGCATCACCTACATGGGCAGCTGGGAGTCAGAACACTGTTAAGAAAAACATCAATACAGGAAGCGGATGGTATAAGCCCTTGGACTGAGTGTTATTTCATGCAGAAATGCAACCCTCCACTATATCCTCTCTGGCCACAGTAGGCAGAGAAAAGAAATCACTGGTTTTACTTTATTTCCCTTTCCCATTTTGAACCCCAAAGTTTTGATCCATATTACATTATTTTGCAGGGAAAAAAAAAAGCAAAACAGAACCAAAACAAAAATCTGTACAAACCTGCTAGGAGACAGAGAGGCAAGAAGAATGTTAAGCAAAGGAGAGCACTTTTGAGTTGAGCTGGCAAACACCACTGTGTTTGCTGCAGGGGAGCAGATTAAAGCCGCCTAAACACTTCATTTCCCTACGGGGCCTGACTATATGAGAATAATTCAAGGTCTGCTGCACCAAGCGATGGAACTCCCCTCCTCACTAGCCTACCCCTGTGGTCTTCATCAAATTTAAAAGACCTGTGCTCACCAGGACAGATTTTTATATAGAGTTGTATGCATTTTCTAGGTATGTAAGGACTTAGATGCCGGTAGACATTTTATGCATGAAACTATGGATAGTTAGCTCAGGATAGAAATTATATTTTAATATTACGAGTGAGGTTTCAAGTAGACTCTCTAGGGTCCCCAGCTTTGGGGCTTCGACATACTTTTGATCTCAGAATCCAGAGCACTACTAAAATCCACCTTCCAGCTACAACTCTGATGGAATGACCCACCTAATAAATGGTCTTGTCAGGGCGGCCGTGGGTTGCAGTGGAGTGTTCAGGCGCCAGCCACCCCGTCGGAACACGTCCCACTCTGGGCCTAGCGGAGGCGACACAATTCAATAGTAAAGTCTCAGCTTTCCGAACCGCCAGGATTGAAACCTTTCCTGTGATCACTCACTCTTCGTGGAAGGTCTCAATCCTTTGAATGACCACATCTGGAGATCTCTGGATGCCTGAGAGTCTGGGACCAGAGAGTATAACAGTCTTTTTTTGCTCCTTTCATTTTTCCCCCTCTTTTGTGTTCTTCTCTGAAGAGGTCCTCGAGGAAGGACATAAGCCGCGCCAGGCCTATGTCCCAGCTGGAAAGGGTGTTTAAAACCCATTTGGAGTTTGGGTGAAGGTGAAAGTTGTCAGGGTGTGAAAAATGGCATCAGTGTTGGCTGACCTGAAATAGGGCTGTAAAGTTCTATTCCTCACAAAGGCAAGATATATTATTGCTGTAACGCCATTATTCCGCTCCATCACTTTTAAACCTTGTTCCCATTATCTGCAAGTTAAATATAACCCTATGTAAAAACAGGAAGGACAGCACTAAGTTGTCCAGCTTAACAGCACACACTTAAAACATAATAGAGCACTTGTTACTGTATTTTATGGAACGGAAACTCCAAATGTAAAGATGTATTAAGGAAATATCTCAAAGTTATTAGGGAAGGATATTTACAATTACAGATTGCTTTATATTATGCTTTTATGAACATCTCAGGAAATGAAATAGCCCTCAGCTGTAGAGAGTGAAGAGGGAGGTAATTTTCCTTAATACGGGTGATAAAATTAATCTGATTGAAATCGCTAGCGATTATTTCGCAGAATACTGAGTGGCAGTACAATCACTTACACTCTTTTATATTTTTTTAGTCAAAGCTCGTGTAGATGAAAGCTAATTACAAAGTAGTGATGTGAAGCGCTAAGGAAATAGTTTGTATAGCATAGAACAGGCACGGCTAATTGGGGTTTGTGATTACACAGATTGTTGTTAAGGAGAATTAACTACCAGCAGTCTCTCCTGCAAAGCTTCTCATCAAGGCAAAGTAAAAATAGACACTGGATCTGTTATTTATCTAATTATGCCTTGAATATTTTCACAAGCATGTTACACACTCTCAAATGGTTTGTTCAAAAACTTTCGGTTCCACGTCGCTTGTGATCAAAGTGTCAATATGAATTTTTCAATGCTGGGCTCTCTTCCGATCACTTTCCCTGAGTCCCTGCTCACAGGTGGTGGGCACTGAAGACTCGGAGCTGGAAGGCTGTTTGGGGACTACTAAGTGAGCTGGTAAAGGGGACATTGTGATAGGGCATGGTCCTGGTTAATAGAGCTTCATGGAGACCTATAAACCACTGGTTCAGGGTGTTTATATCAGAGTTAGCTTTACAGCAGACAACAGAGGAAGCTCAGAAGAGCTTTAAGGCCTTCCGTTAGTATAAAATGAATTCACCAGAAAGTTGCTGCATCCCTTTGACCCATGGCCATAGTTTATTGCTTTATTGCCGTCCTCATGCTCCTAATCCTGATTTGCTGCCAAAAGTCCTTGTTTACAAGATATGTCGAAGCTTGTAGTACAGAGCCCATAGAGCAACCAATTTGTTCTCATGACCACCTATTTCATCAGTATTTCTTTGATTGAGGGTTAGGACACTAGGCAATGCTGGCAAGTACTCAGCCAGTAGCCCTGCCACTCTGTGAGTCCCCAATGTCCCCTTTTTGGTCACCAGTTTGTTTTTTCACTGCTCTTCCATTTCAGTTCCCTATTACTCATGACCTATTTTATTTAAGCTTTCTCAAGGGCATCCTATGTGGGAAGGCCCCTAGCTCCCCTCCACGAGGGAAAACAGCCTCCTCATTCACCTCTTTCTAAGACTGCAGGATCTGATCATGCTTCCTCGTGGCCACACTGGTGGTGGTGTTTGGAGGATGATGTGGGCTAGTGAAAAATGTGTGAGGAGCTGGAAGAAGAAGCTTTGAAGGCAAAAACTGTATGAATCTTAAACAGTTTGGAAGGCATTGCCTTAGGAACACCACTCTAGAAGGCATTTCCTAGACTAATTTTGCAACATATGAAATGCAAATTTATTGACAAGGTGATATTTTCTGAAGACAAGGTAACTTCTGGAAGCCTCATTTGAATGGTGACAAATAGCATCTCTCAGGATATTAGCAGGCATGAGTGTAAGTGCTGAGTGTGAGAGTATTAGCTGTCTGACTTGAGAGATACTCCTCAGCTGCATAAACCAAATGTAATAGCTTCACAAATTGCTTTAATAGACCTAAGATCAACCAGTAGCATACATCAGTGAAGCAACTTATAGATTTCAACTCTTACTTATTTGCTTACAGTTTTTTCTTACTCATCTGTCTGCTTTTTGTTGAATCTTCATTACTAAAATGATCAAGTTGCTGCAGGAAATTATGCACTAGGTTTAATTTTGAATGTGGTGAACAGTGAAGAAATAGAAAAGCAGGAGAAAATACACATTCTCCCCTTCATTTGCTTTAGTTAGCATCTGAGAAAGTTCTTCTTGTGTGGATAAATATAGCTAGTTCCTAAAATTGAATTTCCTGCATTATTATTATTAACAGTTTGCTACGACCAATATGGTATGCAGCAGTCTGTGGATGATATCTGTAATTTCACTGCCTTCCTATGTGAAAAGAAGATAAAAATTATATTATATGGGTGTATGCAAATTACAGAGGGCCTGGCCTTGTGCTCCAGTAATTCTTATATGTGCCTCTACGTTGTCCACTTCGAATGACAGGTACTGAAATTTAAATGGTTTCCAATAAAAATCCTGTAACCTGAAACGAATCCCCACTGAATAATTAGAATATCTCATCCATAAAAGGTAATCATGTGTCTTCCATTTTTGAAGAAGCCTCTATCCCCGATCAGCATCGATGGAGCTCTGGTCAGATTAGATCTTTAATTCTTATGAAAAAGACATAATACTCATCCTTTATGAAGAAGCCTTCTGTTGGGGCTGACAGCCTTAAGCTGTCACAGTTTTCAAGGGTCAGAACTGTATTCAGGGCTTAATATAAGAGAGAAGAAATAAAAGGGGGTGAGGTGGGCTCTGTATTATTTTAGACACACAAGAAAGAAGTATCATCTTTCCCCAGATGCAAATAGGCAGCTGCAACATCTAATACACTAAGATGGATACGCTGTAGTTTGTAATGTCTGTTGCCACTGTCAGGCACCATGGGTCCCAAACTTACCATTGTAACTGCCTTTCCCAACAAATAAACCAAAATTGTAATTTCAGGGGAAGAAATGCTAAGATCATTCTACCTGCTACAAATACACCATCTCCTGCAGCATGGTAGGGGCAAGATGCAAGGACTTGAGGATGAAAAACCTGGATCCAGGCTGGGCTCCTAGCTAACTGGAACTTCTTGGACAGAGTATTATTGTCTATAGCCCCCATTTTACCACCTGTAAAAGGCTGATGGCAGGAGACTTTTATCGGATCAACTGAGTTCACGTCTGCACAATGAACATAGATCTTCTTTGTTCCAGTCAGTTCAAGCATGGGGGATGGTCTTACCAGAGGATGGGTCACCCTCAAAGCTTCACTACTCTTTAGATGCAAGCAAGGCAGGTCAAATATACAAGGTGAATTTCATTTAAAAGTAAAACCTTTGTCAAAAAGGATGGAGAAACAGACATCTTTAACAGAGAAAGAGGAATTACTGAAAATGTAAGTTAGCAAAGCTCACGAACTGTGAATCTTCTAAATTGTCAGCATAACAATGAGTAACAGTAGTTTGGTTCCAATTTTCTCTAATATATTTATAATATAAAGAGCCTCCTGTCCCTTGTCAAAAAATCTACGAATCATCCCTAAAACACAAATAATAGTCACATTAAGAGGAGCAAATTATAACACTGAAATATGTCCTTGGGCTGAAAACAAGGAAACAATGTAAAAGTGGAAGTGCACACTACAAAAAATATGGCCTAATGATACATATTAAAATAATTACACACAGTTAGCAATTCTCCTCAGATGATTTATTGAACTTGGTCCCATGACTGCCTATTTTTCCAGCTCTCTAGATGTTTCTATTTCAGAGGATTTTGACATTGATGTCATTTTTTTCTCCCCATAAAATGGTAAAAAATAGAAAAGTCAGAATTTAACTATAGAACCACAGTTCATAGATAAAAACAGTTCATAGATACAAAGCCCACACAAATTTTTGTAAATGTGAAATAAAGAAAATATTTAATATCTGAAGTAAATATTATTTACTGAATTTCTGGCCAAATCTTATAAAATTTATTGTAATCCAGAAATATTTAGGTTGAGTGATGCCAGGTTCACTGTGATGATTATTTGAAGGAGAAGTCTAATTATATAACTCTATAAATACTAGTATAAAAGATAATACTAGTATTAAAGATAATAATTTATAAGTTTTAATATTTTTAAAGTTTATAAATATTTCAATTTAACTTCTACTCTACTACTTAGTAATTATAAAATTTAGAATTTAAGACTAAGAATTAATAAGTTACAAATAGATGATTACATTTCCATCTATGTAAACATAAAATATTATTCAAACCAGGAGACTTTACCAGACTCTTCTGTATAGGATCACATATTTCTTAGCCATACCTATATATAAGTATACTCTATTATCATTGAATCAAATTATATAGTAAATATTTTTAATTGATGGCTTTCTTGCTCTAATTATATCAAAAGACCTATAAAATTATATCTGAAGTGTAAACATGTTGAATTTAAAGTTCTCTATTATATCTTAGATTTTTAAAAAGTAGGGTAGAAAGGTTATATTCATTAAATGTATTTATATTCACCAATCTGTTTAGAAATAAATATACACATGCATCATATGTAAACTATGACATTGACTACAGTGTAGAATGTAGATAATATTTGAATTAAAGTTGAGCTTAAATAATAATACAGAAAGTACCTTAGAGTATATTAAAGACCTTTGTGGGTAACATGGCTGAGAATCATGATAAAATATTCTATCTATATATTTTACATGGAGGTTAGCAAAATGTGTGTGTGTTATGTAATCTGACATTTTGAGGGTTATATACACATGATTAGGTTATAGATGTTTCAACAATGAAAATCACATACTAGTGAGTAACATACAGTTTAGTTTATAATTCTTAGTAAGAAGTTACTTTAAATTTTTTGACTTCAAAATTCTTGATTGAGAGAGAGAGTCAAGTTGTCTAACTAGATTCAGCTAGTACGTGCCTTGTACATGGAGAGAAACCAAAATAGCAAGTAGATAGTCCCACTTCAAATAGTTCCTCTAAGAGGGAACACTGGGATTCAGCAGAGAATTGATGGGAAGCACTGAAGCAAGGACGGAGAATAAAGTGAGGCAGCATGCCTGGCTATGATCAGCTGGGAGCCAGGAGAAGCCCCTGGGCATAGGAAAAGTTTCAGAGAAAACCCCCCCAGTGCTCCACACTTCCTCCATGGGCTCTTAAAATCTTAGCTATGAGAGAACCCTTTGATCCACATGGGCCTCAAGCCTAACATAAGGAGCTGCCTAGAGACTGCAGAGAGACAGTGCTCCAGAAAGGGAATTAACATGGAGTTCCACAGACATCCCAGCCCTGAGCGGCTTCAGCCTGGCACCATTCTGAGAGCCTAGATGATGGGATTCTGTGTCCTCCCCTGCCGCTGGCCTGATGTGGCTTTTGTTGCTGCTACCACAGGCCAAGAAGGGAAAGGGAGACCTTGCACTCTCATGCACCCCTAGGTCAAATCCCAGCCCTGTTGCTATAGGATGTGGTAAGACCGAGATGCAATCCCATTTACAATAGCTACCTAAAACAACAACCACAAAAAACCAAAACAAAACCTAAGGATAAATTTAACCAAGGTGGTGAGAAATCTCTACAAGGTAAACCATGAAACACTGTTGAATGAAATTGAAGATGACACAAACAAATGAAAAAACATCCCATGCTCATGGATCAGAAGAATAAATATTGTTAAAATGACCATATCACCCAAGAAATCTACATATTCAATGCATCTCTATCAAAATACCAATGTTATTCTTCACAGAATTAGGAAAAACAATCCTAAAATTCATACAGAAACAAAAAGAGCCCAAAGAGCCAAAGCAATCCTCAGTAAAAAGAGTAAAGCCAGAGACATCACACTACTTGACTTCAAAATATATTACAAGGCTATAATAACCAAAACAGCATGATATTGCTGTAAAATATACACATAGACCAATGGAATGGAATAGAGAACACAGAAATAAAGCCAAATATTTAGAACCAACTGATCTTTGACAAAGCCGACAAGAATTCACACTGAGGAAAGAACACCCTTTTCAATAAATTATGCTGGGAAATTGGATTGCAACACACAGAACAATGAAACTAGACCCCTATTTCTCATCATATACAAAAATCAACTGAAAATGTATTAAAGACTTAAGTGTAAGACCTGAAACTATAAAAAATACTAGAAGAAAACCTAGGAAAACTCTCCTGGACATTGATCTAGGCAAGGAATTTATGACTAAGACCTCAAAAGCACAGGCAACAAAACCAAAAATAGATAAATGGGATTAAATTAAACTAAAAAGCTTCTGCATAGCAAAGGATATAGCACAGTGAAGAAACAACTTCTTGAAAGGAGAAAATATTTGTGAACTATTCATCTAACAAATGGACCAATATCCAGAATATTCAATGGACTCAACTCATTTGGAAAAACACAAATAATCCTATTAAAAAGTGAGCAAAGAACATAAATGGACATTTCTCAAAAGACATACAAATGTCCATCCAATAGAAATATGAAAATATGCTCAATAGCACTAATCATCAGGGAAATGAAAATCAAAACCACAATGAGTTATCATCTTACCCCAGCCAGAATGATTTTTATTTAAAAAAAATAACAGTTGTTGGTGAGGATGCAGAGAAAAGGGAACTCTTATACACTATTGGTAGGAACGTAAACTAGTATAGTATGGAACTATGGAAAACAATATGGATATTTCTCAAAAAGCTAAAAATATAATTACTATTTGATCTAGCAATCCCACTACTGGGTATCTACCTAAATGAAAAAAAAAATCAATATATCAAAGGGATACCTACTCACACGTGTTTATTATAGCACTACATAAAAAAGCTATGATATGAAATCAACCTAAGTGTCCATTAGTGAGTGAATGGATAAATAAAATACTGTATATATAAACAATGGAACACTATTCCACCATAAAAAGAATGAAATCATATCATTTGCAGAAATATGGATGAAACTGAAGGTCATAATTTTAAGTGAAATAAGCCAGTCACAAGCAGAGAAATATTGCCTATCCTAATTATGGGGGGGGGGTGGAGTTAACAAATTTGAACACATGGAGGTAGAGAGTGGAACAATAGATAACAGAGACTGGGAATTGTGAGTGGGGAAGGGGGCAGAGGCTGAAGAGAAGTAGGTTAGATGGTACAAACATACAGTAGGATAAAAGGAATAAATTCAATGTTTGATAGCAGAGTAGGATGACTATACTTAACAAAAATGTATTGTACATGGGTGATAGACACCCTGAATACCCTGACTTGATCACTATGCATTATGTACACGTAAAACATTTTCTCATATACTCAATAAATTTGCACAAAAAAGTCTTGATTGTACTTAATATTTGAAAAATATATTTATTCTCCATAATCACCAGCATGTGACAACATTCTCATTGAAAGACATTTGACACTGAGACAAATGTGTTGGGTTAGAGTTGTTTTAACTGAGCCCATTAGAATCTTTTCTGTTTTAAAAATCAGTTACATTAAGAAATTTCAACTTTCAATTTACCACATCCTATAAATTATCTTTAAAAGTACCCCAATTTCTAAGTTGTAATGACATGACCCTGATAATAGCAGTAACATTTTGGCATGGCTTTTGTTCAATTTTTTAAATGAAGTGATTATGGCAAGACAAAGGCTTCAAATTACATTTTTAGATAATTTTAAAATATTTAAATGGAGACCAATCTAAATGTTACCTTACATGTTGTAACCCCCTCCCACAAGCCCTAAGTTAAAAGCAAGCAAGAAGAACACTTACTCTTCAGGCCTGAGTTAGCAGTGGCTCATATTTCATATGTGAGTCCAGACCTCAGCTTGTGACAAAACCCTTATAGACTCTGAGTCAGTAAGTCCTCCAGAGGGGTCGAGTATTATGTGTGCTAATCCCAAGTAAGTGGATGCAAAAAGACCTCAAAAGTTTAAATATTTGAAGGAAAAGAACAAAGTCTCCCCACTTGAGTCTAGGTGATCATTTAATGACCATATACTGTAATGTCTGTTCAGGCACTGTGGCAGGCTGTGAAAGAATTCTAAGTATGAGACATTACATGTGACCCCCGGGCAAACAGGAACTGCCCTTGATGGATTCTAGTCTGGTAGGGAAGAGAAATGTGCAAACAAGGACATCATCCAGAGGCATAGTCCACACTGCGACACCACCGCAGAGGCACAAACAAGCACCGTGAAAACAGAGGGATGGAAATTCATTTACTTGAAATTCTCCTAAAGGAGAAAGCATTTATTCTCCAGCTTAAAAAATGAGCAGGTGTTGGCCAGGAGCATTAGGAGAGAAGTGGTGTTTCAGGCAGAGGGCACAACCTGGGCAAAAAGTGCTGAAGTGTGAGAAAGGATAGAATGGTTGCTCGGGGAATCATACATAATGATATTGCAAACCGCATGTGCACGGTGATAGGAGAAGACCCTTAGGAAGGAGGTTATGTCACATCATAAAAGTTCTTGAAGGTCAAGCTAAAAAGTAGAGTTTTCCTAAGAGCAATGACAACCATCAGAGATTTCTCTGAAGCACTGAGCATGGTTGGATACTTTGGCTGCTCTTAATTTTGATAGTTTATCTATCTATCCAGGCAGTCAGTGAGCTATATATTTAACAATAAACACTGAGAATCTACTACCAGCCAGACAGTGATCTATAGGTGCAATGATTATAAAAGTAAATTCTAGTTGAATTACTGAACACCTAGCAGACTTTGAATTACTCCAGGTTCCTGAGTATGAAGACATCAGATGCAATCCTTGTCCTTAACGAACTGCGGCAACAACCCCCGTGGTTCTTCCAGTCTGATCTCTAATAAGAAATACCTATCTTGTGTTGTTAAAAGTAATTTTGGGGAGCTATAATGCATGTTAACTATAGAAAATTTTAAAACTCATACAATTCCAAAGAGAATATATATAGTGATTAACACTAGATACATGAATCTAATGCTGTAATAGTTACATCTAATAAATGTAATGTCTTAACAGAAGTTTGTTTCTTGTTCAGTTCAATGTGAGTGTTTGGCCAAGTGCCCTCATTGTGGAAATTTAGGGACTCTTTCTCCTGTGTGGTGATGCAGCCATACCCAGGGCCAGAGAGTCATTCCCTTCTCACTGGCATACCGGAAACAGAAGGTGGAGAAATGTGGCAGAGGCACAGCTGTGTTCACCAGATCCCTTATCTTATTGCTTATTCCTGGAAAACTATATTTCTCCGCCCCTTACCATTACGTGGTGTCACTATGATCAGTCCTGGCCACTGAGATGTAAGAAGAATAATGGTCACTTCCAGGCATAGGTGGTGAAAAATCCGTGTGTGATTCAATTCCCCAGGCTCCCTTTTGCATGGTGAATGTGAATGCCTCCAGTTGAGAAAGCACAGCCATGTGATTGAAGCAGACTGGATCCCTGAGTCACCAGATGGAGAACAGCTGCCCTGGAGAAATGTCTAAATGTGCAAGGGGCATTGCATTACTAAGAAGTAAACTTTTATTGTACTAAAAAAAATTTTGGGGGAGGATTTTTGAGTTGTTTGTTGTCACATCGTAGCCTAACCTCTCCGGACTCATGCAGGATGACATGCCTTAATCATCTTGCCAAACAGTGGGAAGCATCATGCCCATACACGTTCTATTGGTAAGAAACTAGTTCTGTGGTCCTTCTAGAGGTTGTTTCGTTCAGGGCGGCCTCCTCCCAGCAACTTCTCTCCACTGTGCTATAAGATCTGGCGGTCCTCCTCTTCAGGCTGCTGGGACAGCAGCAGCTGAAAGCCCAAGCTGGTTTCCTCACTGGGCATTGCCTGTGGCTACTGACTGGCTCATTCACAGACCCAGCCCCCTTGCCTCAGTTTGGGAAAATTCTGAAGGGCCATCTTAGCTCCAGAGATCTCAGCAGGATCAACGGAAAACTCAGCTGCAACTGCATGGTGTGTTGACTTCTCCCTCTACTGAATCCTGCCTCTCAGTTCTTTATAGGTGTATGTCACATTTCTGCATCCCCTCCCCTCTCTCTGTTTCTAGGTAGCCTAATCTAAGACAATTATAAAAGTAGAGAATAAATCTTTGTTGTGTAGCTGTTTCTGTCACAGAAGAAAACATAATTTTTATGAGATTCCTATATATTTTAGAGTCTCTCTCTCTCTCTAAAGATATATATATAATATATAAATAAATAAATAAATAAATAAATATATATATATATATATAGCCCTTGAACAATACAAGTGTGTTAGGGTCTCTAACCTTTTGACTCCCCAAAATCTTAACTACTAATAGTCTACTGTTTATCAGAAGCCTTACCAATAACATAAATAGTTGATCAACACGTAAGTACACTAGAATCAACATACATTTTATGTATTCCTAACAAAGCTAAATTAAAAAATTTCCCCCATATTTCTAGTCTATACATTGCATCGGTGAGTTTTTTCAAACCGTTGTCAGTTTCCAAAAATTTTTCCAGTGTATTTATTGAAAAAAATCTGCATATACGTGAACCTGTGCAGTTTCAAGCCATGTTGTTCAAGGGTCAACTGTGTGTGTATATAAATATATATGTTTATGTATATAAATGCATTTTTATTTACACATTAATATTTATTGAAAATTTATTTCTTTTACTTGTTTATTTATAAAGAAAAATTTTACTGAGAAGTCTTTACTGCCTTCTTGTGAGGATGGGTCCTCATCATTGCAGGGCTTATGGCTTGCTGGGCATGCTACAGGTTTGAGTAGGCAAGTTGGAGACAAAAACCGGAGCATAGCTGAATTGCTCTGTGCATATTAGAGGGAAGAGGGAGAAAAGGGGTCAGTTTGAAAATTTGGCAGGCAGCCTCAGGAGCCAGCAACAGGGTCCTGGGTAAAGGTAGGGGAGAAAAAGTGATCTCAGTGGCAGTGTGGTGAGGATGGTCTGGGGAGAAGAGACATGCTTCCTGGGGCTTCCAAGTCTTTCTCTATATAATTCCTGTGACATAAAATACCTCAACTACCTCCCCAACAAGACGGTTGGTAGATTCTGTATTAGAGATTCTTTGGAGGCAACTTGGAGAAAATAGTAGGAGATGCCAATCTTTTGTGCTCACACTCATCCAGATATAAAGCAAGCAATTGCACGGAACATTGTCCACATACTGATTTAGCGTAACCAACTAGATCGATTCCATTTAAAATAAAACATTTTAAACAATGCTGCAAAAAAGCATTCTAGAGGATAAAACATTCAGCATATATATGAATAATTTTTTAGGGAAAAAATCCTAGAAGAGGAATTGATGGTGAAATATTATGAAGATTTTTTAAGGCTTACGATGCTTTTGTGTAATTAAGCTCCTAAAAGTTTATGCCAGTTTATTGTGGAAGTGATTCCTCACTTGTAAACTAATATTGCAAATATTTTACCTTTTTATCTTCTGTCATACCTTTTTAATGACACACACACATATACATATTTTGGTGCACAAACGTTTCAAATTTTATGAAGTAGCACAACAATCATTTACTTTGTAAATTTGACTTTGCCATCTACTTGAAAAAGCATTCTCATTCTAATGCATTAAATTTTGGACTACATGGAATTCATTTTATATTTCATGAATTCATTTATAGTTTTCTTATATAGGTCTTACACTTTTAATACTTGGTTCTCAATATTTTTTGCATTACTTTTGTAAGTGCAAACATTTTCATGAGACAATATTAACTACTTAGTCAATTTTCATAACATCCTTTTTCAAGTTTTCTACTCTTCCTCTATTCATTTGAGATGCTATAATGGTCATATGCTAAATGTGTACATATACTAAGGCTTATCTCAAGCCTATATTGATTTATGGGCCTGTGTATTAAATTCACAATTATAATTTTATATTATAAAATTTGAATTATAATAAATTATATTATACTATTAAAATTATAATTGTAAATATTTAAAATTATAATATAATTAAAATTATCTGAAGATGATTTACAGCTTTACAAAACTGCATTTTTCCATCAAGAAGAATGATGTATCAACTCTTTATTAAAGTCTTATATCATCCACCACTAAAATATTAGAGTTTTGTTAATATGAGTCTTACATATTTTGAAACATGGTCCTGGTTTTTTTAGTACTAACCTTGTGAATAAAAACATTTTCAATTATGCTCTCTAATTAGTATTGATAGTACATGAAAAATCTTGTGTGTGTGTGTGTGTGTTGTGTGTGGACGTGTGCATTTTGGAGTTGGCCACTTTATCAGTAAATAATAGTAATTTTATCTCATTTTCATTATTTACACCAAATTTCTTGCTATGGCTTTATTAAACTGGCTAGAACAATCAAAAAATATTTTCTGATGGTATTAAATGTATGCTGGTAATAAATACATATATTGGTATTTCTGACTACCATACCAAATCTTTCTAGCTTTTTGCCATTAGATATAATGTTAAAGAAATGTTCTCCTGTTAGTGTCTCAGGAAGATTATTATTGTTTTAAAAATCAAGAATGGATAACGAATTCTATTAACTTTTAACATTCATAGGACTTGAAGGAAAGCCTTGCCATTGTGTTCCCATTTTGTGTGTGTGTGAGCATTTCTCAGGGAGCAGGACTACAGTCGCCATTCTCAGTAAGATCTCTCAGTCCCACAAGGTCACACTGCTTGCATTGGGCAGTTTTTCTACTGCTAATGCAATACTTCACACATTGTGATTTTCTAATGTGCAAGTCTCTTGCATTCCTGAGCAAGGTTGGTCACTGCATATTGTCCTTGCAATATATTGGTGAATTTGATTTGCTAGCATTTTATTTGGGATATCTGGATCTTTCTGATGAGTGAGATTTACCTGCATTTTTATTTTGGATCATTACCTTTGCCAGATACTGGTATCAATATTTCTCTGAAAAATAGTCATTGCTTTTTAGTGTTAAAGACGTTTGAAAAAAACATAAGATTTTTCTTTATTTTAGAGTTTTAAAAGTACTGAACTATGTAAGCTGTCTGGGCTGGGCATTGTTTGTGGACATAAACCTTTAAATTTTTTAAGTTTACGATAGTCACTATTTATTTCTTAGATACTTTACTTTTAAGGTATATTTTAGAATTTGTTAGCATAATGTTGTCTGTGGTAAAAAAAATGTCCTGATATTTGGAAAAAAGTCATCAGAATCTGTAATAATATTTCTATTTTCATTACTGTGAATGAATATATGCACTTTCACTTTTCTTACTTCTTATGTTTGTCACATTATAATTTTATTAAGTTCATTATCATTTTCAAATAATCAATTCTTGGATTTATTTATCTATTCAACTGTTTTCTAATTTACCAATTTCCTCTTTTACATTCCTTAATTCTTTAATCATGCTTTCCAGGAGTTTTTGTTATAATTTCTATTAATTATGTAACTCAAAGTTTACTACTTTTAATTTTACTAGCTATTTTCCCATTAAAAGTATATATGGTTTGGATTTTTCTTCTCAATACTGTGTTGGCCTTATGTCAAAAGTTTTGATATGTTAGGAATATTTTTGGTATTGCTATTTTTACCCTTAAAATGATATTTTGGGCAGGGAGTACAATTATACCTATAATCTCATTATTCTGGGAGGCTGAGGCAGGAGGATTGCTTGAGCCCAGGAGTTTGAGGTTACGGTGAGCTATAATTATGCCACTGCACTCCAGCCTGGGTGACAAAGTAAAAACATGTCTCAAAAATAAATTAAAGATTTAAAAGTTATATTTTAAGTTATATCAAAGAATATGGCATACTCTTTGTTGGAAATTTTCAAAATAAAAGTAGCTAAAAAGAAGAAAATGAAAATCACCTGTGCAGTTGTATTATTGTTGTGATTTTACACATATTTAATAATTTCAATTTACGTTTCTTCTCTAATATGAAAATTATTTGATATTTTTAACATTTCTATTTCAAGTTTATTTCCTTGATTTATTAGTAGTTTTGTTATGATATAAGAGAATATGACCATATGCTTCATTCTGTTGGAAATTTATTGAATTTTGTTTTGTGGTTTATAAATGATTAAATTTTCTAAATGTTCAAGGATGCCATAAAAGAAAGGTATTTTCTGTCTGCTGAGTACAAAATTTAATATATATAATTAACTCAATGTTATTAATTATATCTCCTAGATTATTTTTAATTTACTAAATCAGTGACAGTGTATTAATGCCATCTAATACATTTGTTCATTTGTACATTTCTAATTAATATTATATAAATAGTAGTTTATGATTACTGTGTCTTACTAAAAATATATGTGATGCTTACATGCTTATGGGAATTCTATTTCCTTTGATAACTCTAACCTTTATTAAATTATTTTTTGCCTCTTTTAAATTTTTTATTTTGGATTCAATTTTCTTTGATGTTAATATTGTAATTCTTGATTTCCTTTTATTACATTGTTCGATCTATCTTTTCTGATCCTGTTGCTTACCCTCAGTTTTTAAATTTCTCTGTATTTGGTGCGTGTTTCCCTAAAGAATATATTGTTGGAATTTTGGTTTTGTCTAATAAATTCCTTTTATTCCTAATAGACAAGTTAATTCATTTATATTCTTATTATAATGTTCAATTTTACTTGAGTCATCTTGTGCCCTGTTTTGTGTATGTGTGTTTATGTGCATGCTTGTTATGTAGCCTTTTGTTTCTTTTGCAATAGGCATATGGGTTTTGTTGTTTTTATCTCCTCCACTATTCTGAAAGCATACATTTCGTTATATAGCCTACTAAGTTTTCTATTTCTAATTTTTAAAAATATTCTTCGAGATATAAAACTGAAGTTACACTACCTGGCTTCGAATTCCAATTCTAACACTTGCTAGCTGTGTGATTTCTGCCAAGTTCCTTCCTCTTTCTGTGCCTCAGTTCCCTCAGCTATCACCTAGGAATAATAGAAGGAGATGATTAAATGAATGAATACACATACAAGTGCTTAGAAGAATTATTGGCATATAGCAGAGATCAATAAATATGCATTTTCCCCATTATTAATATTATCCTTATTGTTTTATTATTCTAATTTTAAGGGAAATGCAAAATGGTATATTTTCTGTTCAAGAATACCACCTGAGGAAATACTTTTAATTAATTTTGCCTGCAATAAGGTGATCAACTGTAAATCTGCCTACGCAGAATTCTTTCATCTCTTTGATTAAGATGCCTTATCTATTTGCTTCTATCTTTTCTTCATGAGTAGAAAGGATCTCTGTACTAATCAGACTTTCTTTCTTAAAACTTTCCTTGTGCTCAAATGTGTCCTCTCTGTCGCTGATTTGATACCTCCCTTATCAGTTCTCTTCTTCATTGCATTCAATCGGTTTTTGTTTTGGTTTGTGGTTTTAGTTTCATTATTAGCCTTTTTAATATAATCTTTCCCTCCTTTTTTCCCTTTTATGTTATAGAATCTTGTTGCTTATTCATCTTAATCTGCCCTCTTCTCCCTGTGCGACAATTAACAGAGACCTGTTTTCTTGCAGTCTCTTGAGGATTTGTCTTGAAATTGTCTTCTAGTCGCTGCCATGTGCCATTTTCAGTGAATCTCCTTACACTGGATGCTACTCTCCCTTGTTTTCTCAGGTTTTCTTTTGTTTTTCTTTTACATCTCACTGACATTATTCCTCCATTTTCTTATTTAATCATGCTGAAAGACGGGATAACGCACCCAGACATGTTTGCATATAACGTGGATTTTTCTTCTTTCCTCTTGCCCCAGCTCTGTGATGATAAGCTCGCCTTCTCAGGTGCGTGTGGGTGGAAGGCTGGTTGATATATAACACTCCTACTTCAACTTCCACTTCCAGCTGGCGTTCCTGTTCCTTGTACCACACTCAGGGAGCCTCCTCCTACATGCTATCAGGTTTCTTAAGAAATCTCTGTTGTCAGAGACCAAAAAAGCAATTCTGGGGATTCTATGTTTTCTGCCTCATCTACTGTGCTCAACTTCCAGGAACTATATGTTCTAAGCAAAAACGTGAGGTCGCATGACTGCCCAGCTAGTCTGCCCCGTTTGCACTGCAGTTATTTCCTGGGAATCACTATCTTTGATTGGATCTTGACAAATGGTCGGGGGAAAACAGAAAAATCAGCATTTTCTCCTCCTACAAAGGACCAGGAGGCAAAGCTTGCCTGTGTTAGGGTTCCCTTAACCTTGGTAACTGGTGCCAGCATAAGTTCTTGCTCTTCAACAACAAATGAACCCCCATCGCTGTAGGGAGATACCGATTCAAATCTTGCTGATTCTAACTCATTTGTGTTTCTCCATTTTTTTTTCTTTTACTGGATTATTTTACTAAATTCCTAACTAACTAGATTTATTGTTTAATGTTGGCCTTGTCCCTACCTTCCTTCCACTGGATGCTGAAGAAATCATTGTGAATTGCACAATAGATAATGTAAAGCATTCATGCATTCTACAATAACCTTCCCCTATACCAAATGGCCTAGAATGATATACAAGGTCTACCATGTGGTTCCAGCCTAATTTTCTATTCTTATCTCTCTTGAATCTTATACAATCACTGAGTCATTGGAAGTAGACGATTTACCAGAAAACAACCTGAAAAATAAATGAAAAAGGAATATGTAGCAAGGTATTTAAAAAATTTTACATATAGGCAATTTTCATTAATCATAGGGCAGTTTTTCTTTTTTAGAATTTTAAACATTTTTAAGTTTTCTCTGTCAGATTTTTTATCAGTTTTTTAATCAGTTTTTTTTTGAGTATTTTCTATGCATGTACTTGGGGTCAATTTACAACATTTATGTTTAATTTTACTTTTTTCAAGTTTTCACAAATATTGCTTTAGTCAATATTCAAACAATTATACCAAGTCTGATATTTTTTCAAGGATTTAATTATATTTTTAAGTGTCACTAATGACATGAAATATCTGCAAACAAATAAGACTAAATTAAATATTTCAAACTCTACTTCACATATTGATAACTACTATGCATTCTAAGGGGTTTTTTTTACAACTTTAATTAGTTTGCCTTTATTTTTTAATTCTTTCATAACAAATAATACCTAATTTTTCTATTTGGTCATATTTTCACCTTAAAAATATTTCTGTAGCATTGATATGATACTCTGTGAAAAAATATATATTCTTACAACCCAAATAAAAGAATAGCTGATATTTTCTGTTTCCTATTATTTGAAAAGCATTTTGAAATTTTAAAATGTATTGTAAAATTAAATTAAGGAAAAATTTATCAGAGAGATTTCATATTGTTATTATTTTGAAATTTTATTTTTCTCCATAAATACACAATTGAGTGATGCTCCCTACATTTGGTTAAACATGTTTCTTATAAATACAAAATAGTTATAACTGGATAGAATGCGAAGTTAAAATATATATACATGGAAAAATAACTTAGGAAATTTACTCCTCCCACTATCCCCTCAAAATTAGTAAAAATGTGTGCAGGAGCTTTTGGTAACATGAATTACCAACATGCGAGATTGCAAAAGGTAAAAGAAAACAAACAAAACCGCCTAAACATACAATTCTAAAAAAAAGACATGGATAAGTAAAGGTACACATATATTTTCAAATTAATGTTTGTCATACTAAATAATTAAGAAGTGAAATAATAGTGTCTGAAAATCTTTAGTTTGGATCTATATGTTCAATTAATTTTCCATCAAATAATTTGAACTCTTCACTCGTCTCCAACTGTATACAACCCTATTCCCCACCTTCCCGCCACTGCCTCCAATACCCATCTTTTACCTCCAGAAACAACCACTCAAAACACCTTTCAGCACCACCTATATGACTTGACATAGATAAATGTACACAAACGTGCACTTTTTGACATATGAGATAATACTGTATGTATTATTATCAATGCAACCGTTTTCAACCTCGTCCTATTTCAGATAATATCCATATTCTTTTTATTCTCTGCATAGTATTACATGGTGTAAATGTACCAAAATTTATATTTCCCTAATGTTTTAGTCAGTTTGTGGTACTGTAATGAAATATCTGAGACTGGATGACTTATAAAGAACAAAAATTTCTCACAGTACTGGAGGCTGGGAAGTCTAGAACCAAGGCCCTGACAGGTTTGATGTCTGGTGAGGACTGCTCTCTGCTTTCAAGTTAGTGCCATGTTGCCGTGTCTCCAGAGGGGATGAACACTGTGTTGTCACATGGCTGAAGAAACAGAAGGGACCAAACCTACTCCCTCAATCCCTTTATAAGGGCCCTAGTACCATCCATGACGGCTCTGCCCTTATAACTTAATCACCTTCTAAAAGCCCCGCCTTTTAATACTATCACATTGGTGAGTAAGTTTCAACACATGGATTTTTGGTGACACAATCGGGCCATAGGACCTAATGATTGCCATTATGAAAATTCCCACTTTTCCCTATTTTACAGTACTCTTATTTCCTCTATTACATACATTGTTGCAATGAACATTCACAAGCCCACCAGTATGTGCCTTTGTGCATTTTCAAAGGTTGTTTTTCTAGAATTGTTATTGCTGAATTGAAGGATATGCCTGGTTAAAACTGTGACAAAGAGTCATTGAAAATAAACTGAAACATTAAAAAAAATCCTTTCATAGTCTAACATTTAAAAAACTGTATCTCTTTAAAAGTGAATTTTCTATGTAATTTGAGGAATAATAACCGTTTAGAGGAACTACAAACAGCATGGATGAGTATCTTCTTTTTCCTTTGTGGTAAACGCACTGTTTACTGTGACACTGATGTTGTGGTGGTTTGCTTAGAGGCTTGGGTTTTCTTTTTTTGTGTGTGTATGTGTTTATGACGTGTGTGCACGAGCATAGACGTGTTTATTAGGTGGGAGCCCAGCAAGAAGCAAATGGCACTCTTTACTTGGGTCATTAGAGAAGACTTTAATGGACTGCTATTTACAGAGTCATGGGCAGGGTGTAGGGGATTTAAAAGGATAGTGCAATATCCTAGCAGGGGTTCTAAAGGAATAGGAAAGGGAGCAATTTGTGAAGCAGGAGAGGATAGTTCTATAGAGTGGACCCCTTGACAAGTACAGCAGCCTTCCTTGAGGGGCACAGCCATCCACTGGGCCTTCATAGAAAGGGAGAAAGAACAATCCTTACCTGACTTGCACCTATCTCATCAGAGCAAGAGCTCTGGGATCTCCTGCCATGGGCTTCCCTTGCCTAGACCCCTGTGGAAGGCAGAGCGTGACACAGCTCATGGCTTGCCTCTAAGGATCAGCCTCCTCAAATGCAGGGAAGGGTGAAGGCCAGAGCAGAGTGATCAGGAGGGAAATATGGAAGAAAAATCAACACAGATATGTGCTGAGTGTGTGTGTGTGTGTGCGTGTGTGTGCGTGCATGTGTGTGTATGTGTATCTGCAACATTAGGTTTCTTCTATGGCTTTAATAGCACAACTGCTTTTATAACAAAACCTTACAGGGAATGTCAATAGAGGAAACATAAAACCAAGCTGTTTGGGTTGAGGCAAAGGCAGGGAAGCCTGGAGAACTACCTGAAGCATGTTCGCCTATCTCCCTGCAGCCTGAATAATACAGTATAAAAAGTACTACACTAGTGGGATATATCATTATAGGAGCATGGGGTGAATGGAACCTGTTATGCCTTTCCATCATCACCATGAAGAGTGCAGAAGCAAATTTAACAGACATTTTTGTTTGTGAAACTGAACTGAAAAACAATCTAATAAGCCCGTTGTGGCATTCTCCTTCACTGAACATTATAGACTCATAGAATACTCAAGCTGGAAAGGACCTTCCACTGTTATATTGTGGCATGATAAAGCCTTAATCACACATAAGATGAAAGCTCATACCTCTAAGATGCACTCAGCAAACTGTTTTATTATTATGGTTACATATAACAGCATGCTGCCAGGATATGCCATTTTTTGAAGTTGTTTGCTGATCAAAAGCAATAAATATAGAAGTAATCAACTTGTGTACAAACATGTCTATGGTATAAATAAATTGCTACCATGTGCACAGACCTAATATTTTCCACCTTTATAAAATCCCTTGAGATGGAAAGCCCTGAAAATTTCCCATTATGTACATTAATTTTTTATCGTACATATAGTATTTGCAATTTCAAATACAATGACACAGGTTATTTATTCCTGGGAAAGTAGTTAAAGTAGGAAAAAATGCAAACTCCCAGTAGATAGTAAACTGTTTAATTATATGTAACGTTGGGGAAATGTTGGCAATTTGGAAGTAGGGGAAGAGAAGCAAGATATATTCTGTTAAGTTCGCAGCTGCAACCTAAAACAATTCTTGCCCCAAATACATTTGTCCCTTTATGAGTTATTATTGCAATTATGTAAGACTTTTATTACTGCTCTCTGAATTTTATGCTACAGATCAACTCTGACTGTACCATGAACTACTGGTGGCTTGCCCATAGAAATCATCTGCCTTTCATCAATGTCAATATGATGGCCTAAAGGAAGTGGGATAGACTCACTGCAAGACATTTTGCCCCTGATATTTTTGTATCTACTTGCTTTACAAGGCCTAAATTTCTTCCTCTCTCATATGAGCTCTTGGGTACTATTTGGCCATCAACAGGTGGTGTGGATGGAATGTGTACCAAAGGAATGGCACCTTCAGGGAAAAAGAGACAGCGGACAGTAGGTGCTGAACAGCTCTAAGAGTAATGAGAATTTTGAATAATTTTTTTAAAGGGGATTATTTTGGTGGTTTTCATCGTATTCCTCCACCACATGATTGCATAATTTTTTTTCTTCTGTGATATACCCATCTATCTGTACCCCTGCCAATTCCTGAGCAAACTTTTGTCCCTGGCTTCCTTTTTCCGACCGATGGCACTTCTGACACTACTCATTCTTCTAGATCTGCACTGGTAGCCATTAGCCACATGCGACTTTCAAATTTTAAATTTAAATTAATTGAAATGAAATAGACTAACACATTCAGCCCCGCCAGATGCACCAACTACATTTCAAATGCCCCACACCCACATGTGCCTGCTTGCCCCCGTGTTGGACGGAGTGGATGTAGAACACTTCCATCACCACGGAAAGTTCTCTCGGATGGCACTGTTCCAGCTCTCTACACTGGCTGCTTCGTTACAGCAAAGACTATTTTCTCTCGTGCTACCAGTTGCAAGACCTGACTCCTCTTTGATAA
Source organism: Cheirogaleus medius (assembly GCA_008086735.1). Lineage (NCBI taxonomy): Eukaryota > Metazoa > Chordata > Mammalia > Primates > Cheirogaleidae > Cheirogaleus > Cheirogaleus medius. The sequence goes on along the minus strand of VBSM01002608.1, from coordinate 97,591,765 downwards.
TGCTTTTTTCTTTTCCCTCCTCCTTTCTTCCCACTTCTGCTGTGTCATAAAGTCCAGGCCTCTGTTACTGGTTCTATGAACCATTGCTCAGTCCCGCCTGATCTGTTCCCCTCCCGCTTCCCTCCAGCCAAGCTGAATCTAGATTAAAAATTTGAAAACATAGTTGGAACAAGTTCTCTCTCAATCAGACTGTATGGTCGTCAGAGACCTGTCCTTGACTTGGAACTCTCACAGAAATAAAGCAGAAGAGGTTTCTTCAGATTTCTTCATCAAGTTTTAAATCAAAGAAAATCAAATAATTCACCAGCATTGTACTTCTTTCATCACTTTTATTATTAGTTAAATTCTAAAACCTATATCTTAATATACATAACATATGCTGTGCAATAAATTAATTCATGATTAAATCCTCAAATTTTGCATTTGTTGCCTTGTATATAAAATGACCTTTGAAGTAGTAATGTGGCACTAATTATGTTTTGCATTTGATGTAAAGTGCTCATAAACTACCTCACATAGCTATAAATTAAAATACATAGTAATACTTTGTATGTTGGATTCTTTTTTCCAAAAGCTCAGGGACCTTTACAGAAATCATTTTATTAATCTTCACACATCTCTGAGATGAGATGGTTGGTTTTAATTATCCTTCCTTCTGCATTTGGGAAAGCTATGCGGATGGCATTTACCACTGAAGTATACAGGCACTGTACCAAGTATGCTATGTTAATACTGAGTAGCACAAAGGCCGGAAAACCATCTCTTTCATCAAATATACATTATTGTTGAAAATTTTAGAAGTTCCAAGCCGGTAGGAAACGAGCTGCCTTCTGTTCTGTTCAGGAGTACCAAACACCTTCAAACACCTCACCTTATCTGTTCAATATTATGATACAGTGATCAGATCTCCAGGGACGTAAGTCAGGAAATTTAGTGTAGGACTTAAAAAAAATATATATTTCTTCTGCATCTCTTCTCCTGGATCCTCAGATCTGCCTTATTTTTTATTTATGTTCAAATTAATATCACATCCATCTCTTTGTTCTAATTGTAAATTTAGGGTAACGCAAATTGCATAACCATTTTCTTCACTGTTTTTCCATGAGCCTTGGATCAGGAACAGAAAAGACTAGAAAGGCATTTAAAGGGGAAACTCTTGAAGTAGCTAAATTAAAAAGGGATAACCCCTCAAAGCAGAATTGTAGAGGTATTTTTATGTTTTTTTTCCCAGGGAATACACTAAATATTTTCAGGGGGTACACACATTTCCATCTTAGTTTCATTTCTCTTGAAGGTGTAGTCACAGTTGTAAAATCACCAGGTAGAGAAAGGAAGCAGTTTGGAAACAGATTGAATAGAGGTAGATACTATAGGAAGTTTAAAATTCTTCATATATTCTTATAATGCACTAAAGCTATACAGATAATTGAAAATTTTTGGCGTTTCCAAAGACATAGGCATAAATGTGTGTAAAATACAGATTAACTCATGGGCCGACTCTAGCAACTGAGAAATAGAGACAGAAGCACATACTAGAATGAATTGGCTTATGTGAATTATTAGCAATGTTCACCTAAAGGCATGCAGACACTGTGCCTTATACACTTGGTATACTTAATACAGTCAAAGAAAACCCAAATATACTGAAATATGATTTATAGAGATGAAGGTATGTAGCTAAATATACTGATAACAACATTGTCAAACATGGAATAAGAAGAGAAAATAAGCCAAAGATGCTTGTCCATTCTATATGCAATTTCCCTAAATTAATAGTGTTCACTGAATTATATAATTATTTACCTTTAAATAAATTCTTTAATATTTGAATATGAAAGAGTTTAGTTAAAGCTTCACTTTTTTTTCAGTTCTCCATTTGGTACTTTCTGTCCTTTGTAACAGAGCACTAAGATAATGACAATAAGAATTTTGAACGAATGTCTGAAATTTCAGGTTCTCAACAACCTCGCTGAGATGTGTCTTCTCCAAAGGTTTGTTGCTTTGACAGAGTCAGTGACACACACTTCTCTCCTGTGACACTCCAGAACAAAGTGAGCAGACCTCAGGCTAGTGCGGATCTGAAGAGATGAAAACAGGATACAACTAAGTGCCAGGTAATGAAACTCAAAATGCTCAGGAATCAGCAGAATGCTGAGGAAGGTTGATGAGACCCTGAGCTCCCATTCAAGCAATAACTCCAAACCTCAGTGTCTGGAAGCAATGAACATTTGTTATCACCTAATGGGTTTGGAATCCATGAGCAGATGAGCTGGGTGGTTCTGGTTTAGGGTCTTTTAGAAGGCTGTGATCCAAGGTGTTGCCTGGGGCTGCAGCCATCCCAGTGTTCAGGTATGGAGGATACACTTCCAAGCTCACTCACAAGGCTGCTGGAAGAACTCAAGTCCACTCATGCCCAACTCTCCATGAGGCTGCTTCAGAACATGGCAACTGTTTGCCCCCAAAACAAGTGACCACAAAGAGGGCAAAAGACAGCAACCAAGATAGAAGCCACTTTATTTTTGTAAACTTAATCTTAGAAGTAACTTCCCATTACTTCTTTTATATTCCATTTGTTATGAATTAATATGTGCAGCACACACTTTATTTATTTTTAAATAAAGGCTGATGCCTTCCCATCAGGTATTTCCTATCTAATGGGAAAAGGAGTATGAAAATGAAGTGCCAAGTTGATTGCAACTCAGGACTAGGGTGTAGGAGCTGGGGAGGAAGAGATGGACAACAGAATCCATGAGATGGCAGTGGAGGTTGGTTATTATTTTAGTTTGAGTAAATTTGAAGTGAAAATCATTTTAAGTCTGTCTTTAGAGATTTCACATAATAGGATGGAAATGTCAGAATGATGCCATTAATACAATCAGATAATTTGGGGATACATAATGGAGAATGACTTATACCAAGTAGCTAATCAGATGTGTTGGCATGGTGGATTATAGTTTTGGAATTTTGCTTTGCAATTATACTTGTATGATGTTGTGCTGGTGTTATGGATTTGGGGTTGAACAATAGAGTTCAAATTGAAGTAGGAGATTCACAGGTATCTTCTTTATTCTCTTCCTTAATGATTGTTGCCTAAATATTACATATCCCATGGTGTCCTTGTGGAGCACTAAATAACAGTGGCAGCTCTGAGTAGGAAGAACCACCATGATGCTTTGTGTTATGAGGTTAGATCTGAGTTTCTCAACCTCAGCACTAGTTACATTTTGGGCTAGATAATTCTTTGTTGTAGGGGCTGTCCTATGCATCATAGGATATTTAGCAGCATCCCTGGTCTTTGTTCATTAGATGCTAATAACACTCCCCCCAACACACACACACACTCAAGTTTCAATGTACATTGTTATTATTGTTTTATTACTGTGAATTTGCCAAATGTTATTCTATGCCAATAACATTGCTTTTTGCTTATCTTACCTTCATTGACTATTCCCCAGCAATAAAGGAAGGGATACAGGGTTGATGTTGGGTGTTACTGTAAAAGCCAGAGCTGTTTTGTAACCTCAATGGCCTGTAGATGAATCCTTGAGGTCCAGACCTGGGGTTTACTGATCAGCTGGTCAGTAACTGGAACCAAAAGGAGAAAGATGACTAATTATATGTGCATGTTTGGGATTTGGACAGCATTTTATGGGACCCACTTAGGGGTCTATAATCAGACTTCCTTTCTTGTTGCTAAAGCTGATTCTAGAGAAAGTAGCTGGAGTGTAGCAAAGTGGGTTTCCCACGATGGAACTCTATTAATGATAGAGTCACCCACCCAGTCCCAATCAGTGTGGGACCCTGCTGGAGTTCTGCTTCTACAAAACAATCTGCAGGGGAGAGTCAAAGAGAACTCTTGCTTCCTGTGGGGAGCTGCAAGAAAGAAAGAGAGAGGGTTGGTGGAAACTAGAGGGATGAGGGTGAAGCATTTCCTTTAATGCTTATCAATGTTCTTATTCTCCTTCATGGAGATTTAGTCTACCAATGAATTTTCCAAACTAAATTATATTTTCTTTCAGAGAGGTCCTAGAGTCAATCTCATGGGATTCTTCTAAATAATATTAGGGCAGCAGTAACCTGGGATCGTGGTTCTGTGAGATAAATCAGGGTCCTGGAGTCCTTTGGTGAGAAATAAAGTAAATGGATAATTAAACATGCCTTTCATGTAAATCGGATTAATAACCCAATGCAATTGGATTCTAGATGATTTTAAGTGAAATATGCACTTCTAAGAAATAGTCTTAAGAATATCAGCCCCAATAATGTTAAAACATTGAAAGAATATGATTTTTAAGATAAAATAGTTCACCTCTCTTCCTATCAGGAAAAAAATGATGAGGAGATTCATGTAAATAAAAATATGACATCTTCTTTGTGGAGCTGGAGGGGCACAGTTAAAGGAATAACCTGTCATTTGGGTCATAGAAAATTCCTTTGAACAAAAGAGAACCTTGATAAACACACACACTCCAACCTTGGAATGAAGTGAATTATTAAAACCACAGGCAGATGTAGACCAGATAAAACACACCAGGCACCAACATCGGAGCAACATGAACTCTGCTCTATAGCAGATGATACATCAAACTCAGAGCCTCTTTTTCAACCCAGTATGTCTCAAATGTTTAAAGAGAGAATGATTAGGAATGAAATTTGCACTTTAACATATGTGGTACTTGTTAATCATGGTCAATTTAGGAGAGTAATTTTTTTTTTTTCAAATCCCTTGAGATGAAATCTAGAGAGCAAAATTTCTTCCTCTTATTTTAAAAATGTCTTTCTCCCTCACCAACACCCTCACAATTTTATGGAGATACAGTGAAATGATAGGATATGGATAAGCAAAGAGAAGCAAACATTCAGTCTAGAAAATGGAATTTCCTGAATGTGATTAGATCATACAAAGTCCTAAATGTTATGAGTGTTCAACAGTCTCCTGAAGTAGATTAGAGTACATCCTATTAATGCCATGGTGGTCTTTTTCTTTCATGGTCATCTACAAGGGAGACTATAGAGAAATGAATTGCCTCTAAATATTTTGAATAAAAAGAACCTAAAAGGCAAGCGAGTAAAGGGGACAAAGTACAAAGCCAACAACAGCATAAAGAATTGAATAAGGCTGAAATTCTAGGAGTGATCCAAAGAACTTCTATTACAGACAAAAATACAGTAGCAATAGAAACAAGGTGTTGCTTTTTCCATTCTGAGATGGATACAGGAGCGCTGCAGTGTAGCCAGAAGCTCACCATGCAAGGTTTCTGACCAACGCTAGCTGCTGGGCTAGAGATGCTCCTTGGACATAATCCCATTAAATCTTTGCAACAGCCTTAAAAGCTATGTAATTTATCCCCAGTTAATACAGGAAAGTATTTAGGATCAAAGAGGTTGGGTGACTTGGTTAGCCATGAACAGTATTTGAGCCAGGCTGATTTGATCTCAAAGCCTAGTTCTTCAGCCATCTCCCATGATTGCTACCTTCAAAGAAAGCAATTCTTCCTGCTCCTGGTCTTGGGGGTGTTAGCAATTCGCAATTTACCCTTGGAGGCTGGAGGGCAAGATTTCAACCTGTGTAAGTGTGTGAGAATGTGTGTATACATGCATATGTGTACATACATGATAGATTTCATTCACATAGCTTCTTACTGTGAAGAGCTTCAGAGTGTTGTTTCCTCCATCAATCTTCTTTCTAGTGTATCTAATGTATTTTTTGGATTTAGCATTTGAAAAACATTTTATATATCAAGGATGTACTTTTTTGTAATCAGATCCATCAAATTCTGTTCCCAAATTAGTTTCCTATGAGAATTCTTATGGAGGTCTCAGGGAGATGAGACAAAGGCTGAACTGTGCTGATTCCCAGACCTTTGTGCACGTTCTGTATTCAGATCAGCTTAAGGATCAGCCAATGTGTTATTCTAGCATTGCAATGGAGTATTTCTTTCTTATTCACTGAGCTATTATGAATTTGTCCTCTTGTTGCTACATATATCCATTCACAAATGACTAGATGGCAATATCACCCAAATTTACTTAGAGCGATTTCTGCCAAAGAAGAAGGTATTGCAAAACTTTCTGGTTTTGCTCCAAAATCTACCCTAATCATTTACAGATAAACTCTAATTTTGGGGTAGCTAAAGTTGTTAGCAATTTGAGTAGTCCTAATGGCTTTAGATTAAATCAAATTTACTTGAAAAACGTGAAAACTTTTTTTTTATTTTCGTATTTCTAATTTTTGTTACATGTTAAGATAAAGCTCTGAAGTAATCAGGCAACATCTGGGATGATGTGAAGTAATCTGGGAAGATCAAGAACCCCAGAATTTAATAAGAGGAACAAATACATTGGTATGTTTTCTCAGGCACTGGAGCTCACTGGACTTAGCACTTCAGTGCTGGACTTTAAACATCTAGGAGAGGAGCGAGAGAACAATGGAAGACTTCCTCGGCGTAGATTGAAATTTCCTATAAGAAAGCTTGGTGAAAACTGACATTTGTCTGAATTGGATATTTTAAGAATCAAAACAGAAGAAACCATTGCACCCCCCATTTTACTACTTTCACCATGGATGACAAAGATGAGGAAGAGGATGGATGGTGATAAGCTGTGACCAAAATGTGTACTCCATCAGTTGTTAATTCATGACTTCTATCTATTGCATTATGACTGATTTCCTTGCCTGAATTAACAGTAGGTTGTCTCAAAATGAATCCTCATGAATTGCAGGATTCCTTCTTATGAAGAGTTATCAAACACCTCTAGCTAAATTTCTTTTTTTCCTTCAAAAATGCATGAAATCACAGACTGCAACTTACCCACACACACAAGAACTGAGCACAGAACTTACTAATCAAAATCACACCAGAAACCTGGGTCGTATTACTCCAAAAGCCCACGACCCTGTTACATGTTTTCTCACTTGGAAAGAATTTCTGTGAAAGATGATAGGGAGATATTTTCACATATGCTGCGTTTGACACACAACAGTGGGATGATCTCCACTTAGCTGTAGGAAAAGGACTAGAGGAAACTAGGAATTCATAGTTAGAATTTCCTTCCTGGTCCAATGACAGAAACAATATCTATAGTCAATGTGTTCCATCTTGAAAGTGCATTGGGTTTTCAACATTGCAGGCAAGTCTGATAACCTGTTACATTTATAAGTGCCTCTACTTTTCAAATGCTCATTGTGTAGCAACATCATAATCCTATGGGATTGGCTTTAGTGCTATTTCCATTTTGGAGGTGAGGGGACCATGGCTCAGAGAGTTGGAGAAACTTGTCAATGATGAAGTTGACAAGGGCAATGTCAGGCTTAGCAGTAGGTCTCCTGGTGCTTGGTGCTTTTTCTTCCCATAAAATCCCAGTCATTGTCCTCTAATACTATAGGCATTTCATTTTTGCCTGGAATTACATCAATCCTGCCCTAGACATGTGGCAGGGGAGGATTTCTAGGACAAAATATTGAAAAACACAAGACATGTATCTGAAATGCAAGAGCTGGGAGAGTTTTTGCATCATTCTGCTGCCCCACTAGGCTTTGTATGTCTTAAGAGAATTCTCAAGAAGCATCTCTTTATGATTATTCAATTCATGTTGAGCTCCCAAGCAAAGGGTAAATGGGATCCCCTGCGAGATCACACTTATAATGATTATAGCAAGAAAATGTGTGAGGAAATGTGGAGTTCAACTTTACCTTCAGCCTAGAATGCATTGAATGTGTGAAGTCTGACTATACGTGGGCTATAGCACTACAAAATGCAATCCATTGGACATGACCTCCAGTGAACTTTGGGGATTTTGGAAGCATTCAAAGGAACAAAATGGCCACTGGGGTCTGCCTTTATTAAAGCATTAGGTAGTTTGTATGTTTCTATTTCTCTACTTTGTTTTCTGTACAATGCAGCATGAGTTATTGCATTTCCCATGGGAAAAAAGTCACCATATTAATCATTTTTTATGAAGCCCAAGAACAGCAATAAAAGAAATACTAAGAGAAAGGAAAGGTTGTACTACTTTTGTCACACAGCCAATGAGAATTGACAAACAGGGTGATGCTGAATTAAGACTCGCATTGAAAAGAACTATTAATATTCATAACTCCTCTAAGTTCTATTAGCTGGGAAAATTTGGATTTAGGAAAAAAACAGTAGCATTTAATATAAACAAGTACTTAATGTACGAAGTCTGTTCCAAAAATGATATTCACATAAATTGAGTACTATGAGATCAATTATTAGTTGCAGAATATGTAGGGGAAATATGTGAACTGGTTTAAAGAGGCACCTGAAATGGAGGATGATAAGAATAATAGACTCAATTTCTGCAGATTCTGCAGATTCTCAATTTCTGCAATTTCTGATCTTGGAAGGATTTTTAAATATTTTATATGTCATTGAGTTCAATTCACTAAGTGCTTGAGCCTTGGAGTTAGGTCATGTCTCTGGCAAGAGGCAGTATACCAACCCATAGTGCCAAGTGGCACTAAGTTAGCACTTCCTGAAGCAGCTCTGGAAGTGTCTCCACTTGCTTAGTCACAAGTGGAGGCAGATGTGGGCTGCTAGCTCAGGTACTCCGTATTGAGATTTCCGAAAAAGAACCTGCATTCTCTGGTACCCCGAGAGCTAAGAAATGCCTGGGAGACCCTCCCAGCACAAAGGGAGGACATGCCATGGCTTCACCCTGGAGCAGCAGTCCTGGCAGAGAATTTCCATCCTGACCCTCAGGTAGGAGAAAGAAGTCTGAGACATCTGGCTGCTGATGGAAGAGGGGATGTGAAGAGAAGAAGCAATGGTCTTCCTCATTTCTCTACCTTGGGAACACACAAGGGCTCCCTGCTGTAGCTCCATTTTCTCATCACCTTTACTGAAGCCCCAGGCCAATGTGATCTCTGAACTAGGAGCATCAGCATCACCCAGAAACTTGTGAGAAATGCAAATCCTTGGGCCCAATCCAGACCCATTGAACCGGAAACTCTTGTGCCAGGCCACAGTATGTTTTAATAAGCCCTCCAGGGGATTCTGATGCATGCCACAGTCTGAAAGCCTCTGACCTAAGGCTACTGTCCCATGGGTGATTCTCCTGTCCAACCTCTTGTGCTGTTCTGTGCCACCATCAACTTATTCAGAATGTCTCCCTTGCTCAGTCACCTTCCTTTCTTCATTCATTGGAATCCCTCTCATGCACCATTCAAAAATTTCAGTATATAAGCCATCCCTGTAAACCAGGCAGTGCTAAGGGCCCTTCTCTGTGCTTCACTATCACCTGCCTACACTTGGCATTTAATATATTACAGAAGAGTCATCTGGGATATTGTCTACCTTCCCACTGACTCCAGCAACAGCAACTAGCTTTCATTCAGACAGGCCTGGGTTCAAATCTCTGCATCGCCATTTACTAGCTCTGTGATCCTGTGACAGTTGTTTGCACTCTCTGTTCCCATTTTCTCATCTTCCCTGTTTGTCAGGCACAGGTACTAGGATATCTGATCCCAGGAGAGTTTTATCCTACTGAACTCATAAAGTGAACCAAATAGATAAGCCTTTTCTGCTTGTAGCCATTAAAAGCAAGAATAAAATGAAACTCCGAGCTCCCGAGTAGCCATGCTTTAAAGCCACCAGACCAGGGGTGTGAGCAGAAGATGTGGAGAATATGTTAAACAGGTCATGCCAATCTCAAAATGGGAGGGACAAGTAGCGTGTAGTTCAGTGGAAAGAGCACAAGAGCACTGAACAAAACCTCCTAAGGTCTGAGCTCGTGCACCCTCTCCAGCATTACCTGGTCACAACATGGTCACAACTATAGAGGGGAGGGTAAAGAATCCTGATCTCAGTAACCCTAGGGTTGAGGTAGAAGTGCAAAGACAGCAGCTGTGGAAACAAAAAAGATTGAAATATGTGAACATATCACAGCCTACAGTTATTGAGTATGTGCCACACTCTTCTCATGTCACATTATTTAGTTCTCAGGACTCACAGAGTTGGGGCTGAGCCTTTCCCTGTAGTATAGAAGAGACAACGGGGGCTGTGAGACGGTACCTGAAGGTCCCAGGCTGTGAACCCAGAGCTGTTCCCCACCAAAGCAGAGCTTTTAACCGGAGCACGTTACTGCCCCCTTGCACACAGGGGGTATAATTGCATTGGTTTCTGTGTACTCCTGCAGTACACAAGTGTGAAGACACACAGCTGAGCAGGATCACAGGTGGCCCTGAGACCTTCAGTTCACCTGACTATCTATTTGGTGATCTAGCACAATGAGTACTGTCTAATCCATAGAGGAGCTCAGGCCTGCACAGCTGCACAGGGGAGCCAGATGTGTCTGTCTCGGTGCCAGGACAGCCCCCTTCCAGCCAAGTGTACGTTGTGTGTCAGCCCAGCAGGAGGAACAAGGTCTCCTAATACCACAGGCAGGCAGGTCAATGAAAAGCACCGGAGAGCAGCCTTCTGCATTGCAATGATGAGATCAAGCAGTGGGAAGGGAAGGAAAATTAAGATGGAGTTTCTGTTCTGAAATTGTCTCTTAGACTAAGAATCATACTGTTCTTGTAGCTGAGGCACCCACAGGTTAAATGATTTGCCCAAGGTCATATAGAAAGTCAGTGGCAAGAATAGGCTCAACTCAGAATACTGAAAGTCATACTCCTTTAAAAGCAGCCCTCGGTAGTTCAATTTCCTGAACAATTCCTGCATGTGAATTCAGCTGCTCCCATGCCCTGCCCTGGAAGGCAGGTCCTCATTGTATGTACACCCATGAACTCAGCATATGGGGAGTTGCCTCTTAGATGTAAGGTATTTTTAAACTGCCACAGTTAAGAATTTTCTCCAAACTCCATTTCCATAAGGTGATCAGATTGTTGTAAGATGCTGTCTTAGTCTGTTTTGTGTTGCTATAACAGAATGTCACAGACTGGGTAATTTATAAAGAAAAGAAATGTATTTCTTACAGTTCCGGAGGCCAGGAAGTCCAATATCAAGGTGCTGGCATCTGGTGAGGGCTTTTGTGCCATATCATCCCATGGTGGAAGGCAGAAGGGCAAGAGAGTGTGTGAGAGCAAGAGATGGAACTTGCTGCCTCAAGCCCGATTCTAATTAGCATTAATCCATTTGGGAGGGCGGAGCCTGCAGGACCTATACACAATTCCCATGGCACCCCACTTCCCGACCCTGTTGCATTGTGGATAACATTTCCAACACGTGCTTTTTGGGGGACACATTCAAACCACAGCAGATGCTGTTCTCCCATCTCTCAGGATTTGCTCTAACTTGGGCCATATGTTAAGGAAGCAACAGTTTAAAAAGACAGCCCTCCTCCCCCCACCCAGCCATACCTCCCATCCCCACTTGACTAGTAAAGAACAGTAGAGCCTCTTCAGTCTACAGGAAAGCTCCTCACCAAGGCCCAAATAACTGAGCTGATAGGTGGAAAGTATTCAAACAGATAAAAGTAATTGTGTCATTGCTTTTGGGAAACCGGACGGGTGAGGGAGCGAGCCTTATTGAAAAGCTGCTGTGTTGAGCTTCACACACCCACCTTGCAGGTGCCCCCTAGAAACAGCAGGCCTTTGATAAATGATGGCTCAAACTGCCCTAATTTCTGGGATCCAAAAGTCTATGTCATTGCATAGCGTCCTGGATGGGTTTCAAAAGACAAGTACTTTCTGCTTTCTTCAGGACGGCACTCTCGGCATCGGTGCCTTTGCTGCTTCTGCCTGCTGCTGCCCTTCCATAAATTATTATTATGATGACATTCGGACTGACCCAAACCCCTTGGTCTTGGCTCTGTGCACATGTATAAATCTAGCAAATGTCTGTACAGCTTTAATCATCCTTTCCTATTACTTACAGAGGAAAGCATTTCTAAGTGGCTTTATTTTACATTATCCTTAGTGTTTTGTCAAAGAAGCTAGGGAGTCAAACTCGCCTGTGTCGAGTTGGGGACCTAAGAGTTCTCTATGGTCCAGCTTGTATTTCAGAATAGACAGGGTCATTATTAGGTGGACTTTATCTTTGAATATAATTGTAGTTTTTTAGGGGTGGGATCTGTCTCTGTCAAACATATAATCATAGAAAGTGTATTACTCAGGCAATTATTTAAAAGGATTGACATCAGAACATGTTTCTGGTGTTTCTAGCCTGCTTAGCATTCATAGTGATATGGACTATAAAATTATTTAAATCCAATGATTAGTTGTTTCAAAAAGTCGCTATTCTTTGGTCAAAAATGTCTCCTGAAACAGCAGTACCAGGTGGATCATATCTGTTTCTCTTCCCCCACACCCCTCCATCCTCATTATTTAAGGCTAAATTTTGATCTAGGCTTGTAAAGATTTTGTAAATAGATTTCGATTTCTGTTGTTTCTTCCCCACCATTGGCATGAATTACAAACCTATCATACTTGTCATTAGAATCAACAGTGCTAGAATTTATTAATTGAAAATTTGTTTTTAGTTTCTGAACCCCACCCCCACCTCAAAATCTTGTCTTGGAAGATTTTATGATTTAAAACATATACACAGACACATTCAGGATTTATAGGCTAAAACAATATAGAAACATGGTGTAAGTGAAATTAATATGGAAAGTTTGCCTTTGAAGAAGAAAGGCAACAATGCTTTAAAGGGCATATACAAGCCTAAATAGCCTTTCCCATCAGAAGAGTCAATGCTGTTTAGACTTTTCCGCAACCATTTTATTGCCATGTTTTTAAAATACAGGAGAAGAACCGCATCGCTGCATAATGATGGATACTGAATTCAACCTCAGAGGAAAGTCAGGCTCTTCCTGGGAGGGTTGAATTAGGCTTCCTAGCTCTCTCTTTTCGTTTGCATTATTCAGTGGAAAAATACAAAGTGGCATAATGATGGGAATAAGTTATCTTTTATCAAATCTGACTTTAAAATTCAGGTTATGTAAAACATAGAAACGCATAGGAAATTCAATCAGAACCTCCAGTCACATTGTGTACTCTCTGTTCTTGGGCAACTGAACACTCCGCTGAGCCCGTTGCCTGGGAGCAAGTCTCAGATTCGCCCTTCCTGGCTAGAACACCTTTTGCCAGCAACTTCCACCAGGGGAAGCTCTGAGCACGTCAGAGCTTCACAGGCAAACTGCGAAATTCAGGCAAGACAGGGCAAAGAAGACAACAGGGGAAGCTAACAAGAAGTCCTGAAATTGCTTTGGTAGAGATTAATGAGACTGGGTTTCTTTATGATCATTACACTGTGATTTAACTAGTAGTAGAGAATGGAGAGCTGAGTAAATATGTTGACAACATTTGGAACTAAAATCTTCCAGAACCTAATGTCTTTAAGGGAGAAAACCCACTTGGTGTTTGAGAACCCCAGTCCTTCAAGGATCTGAAATCATTGTTTTGTTTCTTAAACCCTCATATATAGATTATTCAAAGCTCCTCCCATTCATTTTCTGCTCACCTTGTTTTTTTAACATGCACACACAAACTCATGCACACACACATCCACAATTCCATAAATGATAAATCCGTCGTCTGTAGAAAGACAGTCACCTAATTGCACAGTGAAGCAGAAGAAAGCCTTGCAAATGGTATACAATTTTCAAAGTGTTCCAAGCCTTAGGCAAAAGCCTTTCAACTGTGTCTAAAACTGAATGATAAAATATGTTGTACAAATTATCTGTGAACAGGAAACATGTGGTAGTGGCAGAGGACTGAAATGTAACACTTGTAAAGAAATGGGAACTGCCAGTCATTTAGACCCTTTCCTTTCTTTCTTCCTTCCTTTCTCTTTTTTCTCCTTTACTTGCACATTTCATCATTTTTTTCTACCCTCCGTTGATGTTCAAGTTTATAATAAGACACTTATCAGATTACACCAGGCCAATTGCAGCTTTATTTAAGAAACAACAACAAAAAAGAAACAGATGAGGCTAAAGATTCAGTGTTGCCCACCCCTCCCCTTCGTGGAACTCCTTAAAATCTCTCTGTTCTGTTGTTTTGAGCCCTGGTGGTTTGCACGTGGAATTTTGAAAAGAACGGGAAAATCTCCAGAAATAGGAAAGATGCAAAGCTCAGGTGACCACAAGTTGCATAAACATTTCTCCATCCTTCATTTTCACAAAGGCAGAGGTGCTGCTCAATCTTCACTAAACAAGAAGTAGAGAGGGTTCCACTGGGAAGTTATCTTCTCTTTCCACACTTCATGTTGCTCTTGGAACGGCTTGTCAGAGTTTTTCTTTTTCCAAGAAGCATCCATTCTTTCTCCGTGAAACCAATCACAATTGCTTGTGATCCTGACTGAGGAAATTGTCATTAACCCCAACTATTTATCACCTAGTTTCTTCAATCCTTGATGAACTCACAGAAAGCATATATATAGTTTTTTTTCAAGCCTTATGCAGCTCTCCCAGGAAAGTTAAAGTGTTAGTAAATCTCATATTTAGAGGAAAAAGAAAAGAGAGGGAAGTCTGTTCTGCTACATTTTTTTTCTATCAGGCAGTTATTCAGCTTTCACCTCCGTGTTCAGCCGCGCCCTTATTTTAGCCTGTCTTTTGCTACACGACAGTTTGATAACCTTAAAAAAAAAAGCATGCTGAATATTCTGCCTGGTCTGCAGATCTGCCTCTCTACTACTGGGGCTGCCCCCGGATGGAATGCCTTGGGATAGTCGTCAAAAAAGAAAGAGGAGCCAACAGTGTGATGCAGTTTAATGTGCAACCCAGACTCGATCAACAGCAAAAACAGTGAGCTGCAACAGTCTGCTCCTAATGAACAATCTTGGATATTAGACTAGGGTGGGCTGTTCAGTCAAATTCATACCCCCACCTATTAATGCCTGGGGCTAGACATTACATCATCCAGTTCTGACAACGGAAGTTGTCTCTGTCCTTCCTTCTTTCTTCCCTCCCTCTCTCCCCTGATCCTTTCCTTCCTTCCTCCATTTTCTTCAATTCTCCAAATTGTCGAACACTGTGTCAGTCGCAGTGCGAAGCTGTGGGTTCTGTTGGAGAATAAGGCGTGGTCTGTCTCAGGAGTTCATGATGTGGTGGGAAAACTGGAACAAATTCATAGAAGGAATCACAGCACCAGACTTCTCTCTCCCAATATGCCAGAGTGTGTGTCTTGCACTTTTCAAGACATAGTTATCACATTTTGGTGTTCTTGCAGTATTGCTTTGGAATGCCAATCTTCCCATCCAATTTCCCTGAATTTCAGCACGTTGCTCAGAGGGCATATGGTTCTCCTTTTCCCCACTCTGCCTTATACAATCATTCCTACCTTTGTAGCTTCTTAGTCTATTTTTTAAGTCCTATTCTGCAATGTCT
This sequence comes from Cheirogaleus medius, assembly GCA_008086735.1. NCBI lineage: Eukaryota > Metazoa > Chordata > Mammalia > Primates > Cheirogaleidae > Cheirogaleus > Cheirogaleus medius. The sequence continues at coordinate 97,576,471 of VBSM01002608.1, read as the reverse complement.
ACTTTTCCCTTTTTATTTGGCTAAGATCTTCCACATCTTGTAAGTTCATATTATAAGTCATTTTCTATGAAACCTCTGCTAACCCTGGTTGTGTCTCATTCAGAGTATTTACACATTCTGGTATAAGTTAGATCTGCTTTTTTTCTCCCACTTATCCTGTATCATTCTCTTTTTATACCAAACAAGACTGAGAGCAAGAATTATAACATATATTACATTTTTTAATAAACTTGATAGCATCTAATGCTAATAGCAAGGCAGAGTACTTACTGTCTTCCAGGCAATGTGCTAAGCTTGTTTCACCTGTTATATCGTTTAATACTCATAACACTCTTACGATGTAGAGTATTACTATTTTCTACATTTTTCTGGTGAGGGAACTGAAGATGGGATTTTTAAAGTTAACTTGTCAAACTGGCAAAGTCTAAATTTTAACTCACAGATCTTGGCTCCAGAGTCCATACTCTTTTATGCTGAGCACCTAGGAAGTTTTCAATAAACATCTGCTCAAGTGAATTGAATGGGAGACAATTTACAAATCTGACAACCATTGAGAAGACTGTTACAGGAATGCCTAGGGTGACTGAAGGAGGCAGGTGGTGAATACATTTTTGTGCCACATGAATGGGTTTGGAGGTGTGGCTGTATTTAACCTTCACCCATCACAGGCGTGCTTTTCCATGTGGCCGTGTGGTAGAACCTGGAAGACATGAGGTAGAGAAGGAAAGCAAATAGGTTTCTCTGCGGTTCTCTGGCTCAAAAAAAGGCAAAGAAATGTAATAGAGTAGTTGGCCCATTTTTGTTGTAATGCATTTTCAAATTTATTTAATAAATTTCAGGTGCTTCGTAAATTCTAACATGTTACATAAATGTTCCACTGACGTCCCTCTCTCCTCTTTCTTTTCCTCCATCTACTCTCACTGTGCTCACCGGACTGAAGGGAAATTGAATAGTCTTGGGGGTTGAACCAAAATCAGGAATTGGGCATAACCCTATGGTCATAATAATCTTACACAGAATCATTTGTTGGTAAAAACACTAAAGCACAACTGTTGATTTTCATAGTCAGACACAGAGAATGCTGTTATGCAAGAGTGTGGGACTTCAAGGCGTTGGTAAGTGGGACAAGACATTCTACAGCCTTCACATGCTCTCCTGTAGCTGCAGGCTACTCTTCCTGTGGGGGACTGAAATTTAAACTATGCCCTATGTGAGCTGATAATCTCAGAGAAGAGAATGGCACTTGAACTTTGCCCAGGGGTCATTGTGTAGCTTGTCATGTGACATTTCCATCTAGCCCACATGTCCCTCTTATAAATGGCTGTGGATACTCTGAACAGCATGGCAGTTGATGTGATGTGATTAACTCCTAAACTATATGACATGATCACTTGGGAAACAATCACCCTGAAAAGTCCAGGTCCTTGCACCAGCCAATAACACATGAAACCATCTAGTCCACACACCATGGAAGGCCTCTTTTAGTAATAGGATACAGTGACCCTATCTCTTGTTGACTAGCAGAATGGAAGAAGCAATTGTTCTCTCCACTGCAGCTCTGGCCATCCCTGGTGTGTTATCCATCTATCTTCCACCTTCCACCTTCCACCTTCCACTCCACTCTCAATCATCTTTGATTTTGCTAACCACATAGGGATTTGCTTTGGCTCTATTTAAGCATTTCTCACCCTGAACCTTTTGCTAATATTATCTGTAATCACATCTCTTTCCTGCCTTTACTTTCTCCATCCATGTTCCATTTTCTCACAGGTATCTTCCAGCCCTAGGCTGTTCTTGCATGCCAGGATTTCAGATGTCTCCTCTTAGCTTTTCCACCTCTACATCAAGCCTGGTACCCATGGGGTACTTCAGCTGCACCTCCCCACAGCCTAATGTCCCAGCTGTCCTCCCTTTCCAACAGAATGCACCCCCAGCCCAGACCAAACCCTTCCAGGGCTGTGGACCGACTGTGAATGAAGCACATACCATTTGTAGTTCCACATGCCCTGGTCACCTTCCTTTCCTATTTCTAGCCTTCAAATTTCCTCTCAGACATTCATGTCTCCCTTCTCACTCTCAGCAGATGTCCACCTTATCTCTGGCTACACAGAGAACACTCAGGCTTGAGTTTTCTCAACCTCCCATCTCTATACCTACAAATGTATTTATCTAGGCTTTCCTCAACTCTTCCCTCCTTAGCCTTTTTCTGCTCCCTCATTCCTTCTTTCCTCTCTTCCCTCCTGCCTTTCTTTCCATCCTTCTTTTATCCCCAAAGAGACAGAGGAAAACAGCTTTTTATTCTCCTCCAAGTCTAAGTTCCAAGTCTAACTACATCGCTTTTCTACAGCCTGCCTTTTTTGTTTCTGTTCACACTTTTCTCCATCAATTCTCTCTTCTCTTTTAAAGATTTTTTAGCTTACTCTTTTCTGATACCTAATTTCTATCAGAATACAAACATGCTCAAGTCTCTCCCATCAGTAAAAAGCTTACCCATCTTGTACCTTCTTATAGCCATAGCCCTATCTGTCTCCTGGACTTTATAGCTGGACTTCCTAAGCAAGCAGTCTACACCAGCAGTTGCTGCTATCTCACTTCCTTAATCTGCTGAAATCTGCCTTCTGTCCCTGCCTTCCTCTGGGACTGCTCTTTCTAATGCCAATAATGTCCAGACGCAAGATCCTGTGGGCTTTCCAATCCTCCTGCTTACTTGATTGCTTTGCAACATTCGACATTGGTAGCTACTCTCTTCTTGAATTTTACTACTTCTCCTTTTGTTTGTAAGGAGCAGTTTTCCTCTTTCCTCTCTGATACTCTTTCTTAAATTCCTTTATTGGCTACAATTCCTCATAGCACCACCAAACACTGAGGGATCACAAATATTTTCCTTAAATTTCTTTTTGTGTCACATTCTCTCTGTAGGCCATTCTATCTACTTCCTACCACTTAAACATCAAAGTTTTCCATCATTCACATCTTCAGGCCTGATTACTCTTCAAAATTAAGAGCATGATATTGACTGATTACTCTATATTTTCATCTCGGCAAAAAAGTTACCTCAACTTTTATATATGGTATTATATATTCGAACATGATTCATTTCTTCCCACGTGAACATGGAATGCCTCCTCTATTCATCCCTTTCCTTGCTGAATGGTACTGCCACCCACACGGTTGTCTGATCTAGACACAGAGGAGCCATCCTAGGTTCTAACTCTTCCTTATAGCCCAGAGCCACTTCATTGCCCCATCCTCGGAGCTTAGTTCTTGAGCTCTCTTGAATGCATGCATCTTCTCAACTCTCTCTGTGGTTGCCTTCATTTAAATGATTGTTTCTCACCTAGAAAGTGAGAAATGCCTCTTTTCTAGGCACGTAAATGTCATCTAGACCAGGAGCTTGCCATTCCTCTCTATCCTCTGCCCAGATTTCCTCTGCTCCTTCTCTTTGCTTCTACTGCATTTCTGCTCAAGCATTGCCATCTCTGTAATGCTTGTCCTGATTTACTCAATTCGCCATTCCCATCTCTGTGTTTCTATATTTCCCCATATTCTATTCACTTTTATCACCTTCCAAAATAAATACGTATTTGCTTCTTCCTCCAAAACCAAGACTGTGAGCTCCCTAAAGGCATGGTTTCTGATGTTTATTAGTGCTATGCTATGCATCCAGTATTGTCAGCACCTGACAGGTGCTTGGCACATATTTTTTAATGAATACAAGAAAGAATGAGTAGCTTAAAATTTCCAAAGCGATTAAACACTTCCTTGTAGCTATCTGCCACCATTTTATTACACTTGTTCAGTTGAAGTTGATAAACTGAAAGAGAATTAGTGAGTCATTGCATGGTGGAAAGAACACCGATTAACCTTGAGAAGAACTAGGCTGGTTCTGGTGATTAGGTATATGACCTTGGACAAGGAATAGACTCTCTGAGTTTCTGTTTCCTTATCTCTAAAATCGGAAAACAGAATTAGGTGATTTAAAAAGACCCCTCCAATTCTGAAAATATTATAGCCTAAAATGCTTTCTTCTAAAACCCTAAACAAGGTGATTCATCGCCTTAGATCCTTGGTTGAGGTCCCAGAATGGGTGATTAGATTTTCTATGAACCATGTGAAATTGCATTCAAATTTGTGGTGTTGTTGTTGTTGTTGTTATTTGCTGTAGAAGAGATTGGGAATTGATAAATGATATCCACTCTCTTCTATTCTTTATTATAGAGTATTTAAAGTTTTAACTGGTTATATGGCCACTCAGACAAATGTATTTCCCAATCTCTCTTGTAGCTGTATGTGACCAAGTGACTAAAGGAATATGGGCAAAAGCGACATGGACAACTTCTTTGTCACCATGTGCCTGTCCCCCACTTCCTATCCCTCTCTTTTCTCAATATGGAACATAAATAGGATGATGTTGAACCAGTTTTGGCCAAGGAGGAAAATAGCCCAGGAGTTGGCAGAATATTAAATCAGAACCTGGGTCCCTGAATGACCTTCTGTGACTGAAGCTGTACCCTTATCATTCTACACTTTTCTGTAAAAGAGATTTAAACCTTCTATCTTGTTTAAGCCAATGTTATTTTAGTGTCTAATAAAGCAATGAGCCAATATCCAACTTAGTACATTTGCACACGTGCATTTTTGGAAAGAGGCCCATAGATTTCATTAAACTTGCAAAAGATTCTGTGACTCCATATGGTGGATTAAAGATGGCCACAAATTCCTTGAGATATCCCCCATTGAGAAGTGACTTTATGTCCCTTTTCCTTGAACCTGTGTGAATTCTGTGATTGCTTTGACAAACTGAATATAGCATCAGTAAAGTTGTGCCAGTTTCCAGTTCCAGTCCTAAAGAGAAAGGCAGCCTCCTCTTCCTGTCTCTTAGAAGACTGACTTTTGGAACCTCACTGCCATGCTGTGAGGAATCCCAAAAGGCCATAAAGAAATAAGTGTGGAGAAACTTCAAGATTCCTTCATTATTATTCTCCTTTAAAACTCACAACAATGCTATGAAGGATATATTAACATCCTTGTTTTGCAGACGAGGAAAATGAATCACAAAGCATTTAAGTAACTAACTTGACTAAGGCTACTTACAATTAGGAAGTGGTAGATTTCAGCCTTCAACCCTGTCAGCCTAACTGTAAAGCTTGGAGCTCTACCACTATGTTATGCTACTCAACAGGCTATAATATATATTAGGAAAAGGTGTAAAAAATTTAACTAGGTTTGTTAATTAACTAATGGGCCTTTAAGCATTGCTATGGTAAGCTAGTCTTCATGCATTTCATTTCTATTTCATGGATATACATTGATACCCATATCAAGATTTAAAATATTTAAAAATATTTTTAAAACATAAAATATTTAAGAGTAGTTTATTGTGACCTATTGTAATCTACCCAGGAAAACACTGAGAAGCGCAATCTTGAAATTCTGCTAACAATTACCAAAGCTTGATCATTTTTTTTTACCCTTTCTTTTCCCAAGTATATGTATGTACTTTAAAGTATCTTGGTATTTGAATCATATTCTGCCGCATGCACCTCATGTTCGATATTTCTTGGAGGTGCATGCCTAACATTCACATCCCTAAGTTACCACTGCCTTTTCTGCACAAGAATCCAACTGTTCAATCTCTGCTCATGTGCTTCCTTGAGATTCTGCTGGAACATGCCCAATTAATGCCTGAACATGACCCCTTTGTGTGGATTCATGCACAGTTATACGCACAGCCAATCTGCCAGTCCGGGCCGACAGCGTCACACCAAAGCTTCCATTTCTCAGCAGGAATCCAGCAAACCAGATGTCAAGTGCATATTTCCTGAGTACTTTATGGGCTCCACAGAGAGGCTCTCACAGTATGGTTCAGGCCTCAGTTTAGTGCAACTTGTCAAAATGAATTGTTTCATTTCTATACCACAAATGCCAGGTTGAGAGGAAATTTTTTAAAGAAAATTCTGCATAACAGTTGAGGCTTTCATGTTCTTAATGAAAATCCCATGGACTTGTGGTTGGGGTAAGGTCATGGGACTAGGGATGGGAAGTGCAAGAGTCTTACTTCTTGAACAAGGTGGAAAAGGAGACAATCAATATTCTCTATCTCAGCTTATTCAACTACAAGATGAGATAAGAATTACCTCCATGAGCTTGGTGACATCCCCAAAGGTGGCTGGGCAGACTCATGACATGAGGGCACAAAGCACAGTTTCAAGGAAGAGTTCCCTCTCCACAACCCAGAGAAATACAAACATTAGCAACAGGTCACTAGACAAATTCCCACTTGCTCTCTGGGGTTTTCTAACCTTGTGTCCCTGATTGGACCACAAATGTCTATTTATATGTTTCAAAGATGCACAGTGGAATTCTTCTCCCTGGATCCCTTGGCATCCACATGTTAATCTTTAATGAAAAGGATACCTTTATTGCAGCACTTAAGTTAAGAACTTGGTCACTTCATAAGACAGAGAAGGGTGAGAACACTGGTTCTGGCGCTACTTAGTGAAGAGCCTTGGGGTGAGTCAAAGACTCGATTTTCGCCTATCTGAGTGGATGGACTGTGTGCATATTATTTAACTTTACTGCCAGTTATCCGAGAGACTGTGTGTACTGTGCTTAGCACAGTGCTTGCCAGAGTCAAAACTCCATATATATTAGCCATTATATGTTGTTAATAATACTATTGATATTGCAATTATGGTAATTATTATTGATTCTGATCCATTGCAGCTCTTTCTTCAACTATGTTTCTCACCTATGTCACAAGATAGAGAGCTTCTGGTGATGTAGAAAGTAGCTACAAATTCTGCTTTCTGAATTCATGATGCCATATTGTAGGTTCCCAGGTCTCTCTCGGCAGAGTTGCAGGTATTTTTCACAGTCACCAACTTTATTTGCTGTCCCTGTTTTTTTCAGTTATCAATTGGTCAGCCATAGCCTGCTCAGCTGTTGACATTGAGTGATGTTCCATCCAACCTGTGCAGATGGCACTGGACCTACCATGGTACAATCTATAATTTTTCAACTTGCGATGGGTTTTTCAGAACATAATCCCATTATAAGTTAAGGAGCACCTTTATTTTTGAGCCAAGCTTAAGAAACACACTATTTCAGTATTTCAATAGGTTCAGAGCCAGCAGCACTGGTGGGACACTGACCAATCTGTAGACTGGGCATCTGTGTTTGGATTATTCTTGGTGCCCACCAAGCCACTGCATTACTGTCTTTCCTTAAACTCAGCAGGTCACCACCTTGGATTTTCCTGTTTAGGCCCTGGAGATCCTTGCTGTTACTGTAGCCCTGTGTCAAGGTTCGTGTTTCTCTGGGACTTCCTTGCCCATCTCCATTCAGGACACAATGCCCACTATCCTATAAACCTGGAACTGTATAAAATTCTATGAGCCCACTTGACTTCAGGCGTCATCTACCACCTTCCATACATATCCACTCTATCCTTCCTTTGAAGCTTTTTTGCAAATTCCTTATCAACTCCAATCTGCTCCTTCATTCAGCTTCCCTTAATTATTACAATCATCATTGATCTTTTGCTTCTTAGTATTTCATTTATATTGTATGTTTTTCTTTATGTGTGACTTGTCTCCTTTAAAGGGAGAGATCAGCTCTGAGCTTTCCTTGTACCCTCTATCTATTAATGGATAGACTGATTAAATTATAGAATAAAGAAAGCTCTTTCTATATTTCTATAGCTAAAATTCTTAGATATTGTCAAAAAATCAATACTTTGGAGAATGTATGTTTTAACAGAAGGAATCCTAACCTTAAAGTCCTAAGACCTTGGTTCAAATGTTAGGTCTTTCTCCTATTTCTCTGTTGGACTAGAAGTTTAAGTTTCTTGACCCTCAGTTTGCTCGTGTTTAAAACAGAGAAAATATATATACCTAATTTTTTTTCTTGAGGACTCAATTCAATAATTTATGTAAAAGTGCTTTGGAAGGCACTATGGTATTAGTACAGGGAATCCTTTATTTATAAGAAATAGTGTCAAGATGAATTTCTGTTTTTACCTTTTGATGATTTTTATGACCACCATTTTTTTGTAATGTAACTAGATAAAATTTAGCTTTGAACAAATGACTGCAATTCTAACATCTGTGTACCTTTTTTGGTCCTCATTTGCAGATGTATTATTGATTTGAAGCTGTTAACCACTGATGGTCTTTCAATTGAGAAGATAATCATGGCTGTCTTATTCATATGGCTACCTTCAGATCCCACACAGCTAAAGAAAATAAGTACTTATATAAGTGACTTCAAACACTGGCATAGGAAAAGGGAAAATTTCTTTAAAAAGAAAAAAATAAATAAAGATAAGTGCAATTCATTGGATCTACTTGGATCGGACTGCCACTCCTTTCAGAGTTCAAGTTGAGCCCATATCCCCCCTTATTCCTGGTGGGTCGGCTCTGGGAGGTGGCCGAAAACCTGCATCCTGGTGATTTGGGAGCCTCTCAATGACGTTGTAAACAAAAATGAAAGAGGCTGGATCTGTCTTTGATTTTTCTCTTGAATCAGTTACTTTTTTAAAAGCCAATTACTCCTAGTGAATATTTGTCTTCCCTGTACGACCAATTATTTATTTAAATAGTTCTTAAGAAACAGCTCTTCAGAATTCTGCTTAGAAGGATGCTTTGAACATCTAAGGTTCTGCATTCCTTTATTAGTCATATGCTGCACATCCCTAATCAGATCCTTTTACAGGGAGCCCTATAGCTCTCTGCTCAGGCAGTTCTCATAAGAAGTGATGAGCTGCTCTCTTGGCAGCCACAGCAGGGTTAGAAGCGTAGTGTGCCACTTAACTGGCTTCTTTTAAACACGTTGGGTAAAGCCTTTAGTTAACATTATTGCTCAAGTAAAAACATTATTACCCTCTGCAGAGTTCACAAAGCAGAGGCACTAGGCTGAGGAGCAGAGCTGGTAGGATTTACCTATTCGGCGTAGTAAGCTATTTGGAGCCAGGACCATGTCATATGCATCATATCATAGTGTCTGGTAGCAGGTACACAGCAAGTGCTTGCTGAGCTAATGATTCTATGGAGTGAGTCCAGCCGTGCACATGATATTTAGATCTTGTCTATGGCCCTCTTGCCAACCAAGGGCTTATTCAGCCTATTCTAGAACACCTCACTGACAGGGAACTCCCCAACTCTGTGCGTAGCAAACAGAGCTGAGCCAAGCAAAGTGCTAGTTTTTAATCTTCCCAATCTTCCTCTTGCCTCTGTGATTAAGATTTTTCCCCACCTCCTCAGTACTTCCCTCACCCTATGAAAGTCTGCTCCCAAGAAAGGTTTTGACAACTCTTCCACTCTGAAGTATAAAAAAGCAATGACAGCTCAGAATACCACTTCTTCTTGGGGACATTTTATCAGAACATAAATCTTTAAATTAAAAAAAAAATTAATCTCTGTGAGTAAAATTTCAGGCTTCCATCAGTGGCCGGAAGAAGATTCTATTCCCCTCTTGCCAGCTGCAAGGCCTTTTAGGACCCTCTGATTATATCCTGTGTCCCTCCCTGTGCAGAGTGTATCTCAGAAAAAACACGAGCAAGCATCATAGAGTGCTATGACCTTAAGGTTAGCAAGCTCTCCCTCATTTCATTTCCAGTGTCTTGCCTTATCCTCTCTACTTTACCAATGACAAAATAGTCTCCAATTTAAGCACAATGATATATTTTATTTTCCTAATGAGTCTACTTTCTGAGATTTTGGGTTGTCCCATTACTGAAATGTTTTATTTGATTTTTGATGCTTTCCTTCTCCCAAGAAAATATAAATATTTTGCATTAAAGGAATTATGTTGTGGGCATTCTAATAAGTCCTGACAAAAATCCCTGAGTTTGAGGGGGCAGCCAGCACTTTTAACTGACAGTGGTCCTCTTTAGAACCACGCCCAGACGTAGGGCTGGCAATTTGCAGAAGCTCTGAGCAGATTTGTAAACCAGGTCCTGATGCCTTCCCACTCCTTGTGAGACCCGCTGCAACCCCGGAAAGGTCCGAATTCATTTTTTTCCCCTTTCACAGATCTGTAGAATGTTCCAACAGAGTAAGAAAATGTTAGAATTAGGGGAAGCACGTGCCTATTGCTCTTGTCCCCACATTGGTCCTAGTAGGCAGGCCTTTCCCTTCAGAACCCAGTGGAGGTCTTGCATGAGACATGGAGGGTGTCCTGCTATTGTTTCCATGGAGGAAAGTGCTGAATGAATGTATTTTATTCAGTGCTGGTTGCTCCCAGTCATGGATACAAATACCCAGAGAGCAAAGTAGCAGTGGAAACAGCAAAATGAAAGCAGGAAGTTGGCAGCTTGGATATAAAGAACAGAGATTGTTCCAAAGGAGAAAAGACAGGCTGCAGATTATCAGGGCACTTATGTAGATGAGGGTAACAGCAAGGACAAAGTCATGGATATGAATAGAGGACATGGACGATCCCTCTGAGCAGAGCATGCTGCGGAGCCTCAGAGCCCCTTCCCACTTGCAGTGGTGAATATTTCAAGCGAAGGGAGGCAAGAAACATATTTCCTTCCCTTGCATAGTGAGTGTCTGGGATCATTAGGACCCGAAGTAGAAAAAAGGAAATAATTTGACAAAATGCCCAGAGGCACCACATGATATAAAGCATGACATTCTTCACATATGTGTAGGCTTGTTTCTAAATGGGCATTCCTTCTGAAAAGGAGAGCTTTCAAAAATGTAGACACAGAGTCAACTTTTAGCTATCTGAGCTAATGAAGTTGCGGGGCTTAAGCAGGGAAAGGCACTTTTTTTTTTTAAATGCAGATAATCAAAAGCATTTATCTATGGTTTTAAGGACTGTGTGTGAGTATGTGTGTATGTACAAAGATTTAGCATTCCGTGTGTTTCCTGAGTTAATGTTAAAACGTATTTGCTTTTTAGGAATACGCTGCAGGGGAGCTGGACAGCTGTGATATTAAACCTGATTTCCAGTTTCCATACTGCAGCTGCCTGGCTGTGTAGTCCTGGAGAAGTCAGGTTACATCTCTGAGTGTCACTGACAAAATGCAGGAGTTAGTCTTGATATCTTCTTAAGGTATGTTCTGGCTATAAAACGTAGTGATTTTAACAGAGTGGCCAAGGATATTCCAAGTATACCCTATGACAATGGGACTGTATACATCTACTGGTGTAGGGGGGAACAGACAGAAGAGATAACAAAGAGGATGATAAAAATGACCCAGTGAGGAAGAGCAAGATGAGTGTTTGTGGGCGGAAAAAGTAGACCATTTGAACTCAGAGGCACATGCTGAAGGCAGGTTTAATGATCGACACTGTAGGGGTTCATTCATTCCAAGAATCTCTAGCAAGGGCCTGGGACCTGATGTGAGCTGGGACTCTATTTCCACCCTCAGGAGCCAGGTGATCCATCTGTCTCCCGTGTAGTAGGGAGTGATTGTGGGCACTGTGAACCTCAGTCCTGGTGTTGCCCAGTCCCATCCTTGTGGCCTGAATTGCAGTGTGAGGCCAGCACCCTCACCCTGCTGGGCAAATCATTCCCACGCAATGACAGATCCCTCCAGAGCCCCTTATGCTAGTGTGGCCCAAGTGATGGGACCAAAAAAAAAAAAAAAAAGAGGAGTAGGAGGTTCCTAGGAATGAGAGAAAGTGACCAGGTGGGCCGATAACATTGGTAAAGTTACCATTAAAATTTTTTCTTTTTTTAAAGAAAGATTTTTTTACTTTCTAAAATCCAACTTTTAAAGATTTTTTAAAAGTTGTAATAGAGCCAATATTTTTCGAGTAAAAATAACTATCTTTTAGTTTTCCTCTGTATGTCATGTTTCCTTACTGCTGTCTACAGCCAAGGCTGAGTCCTGAAGCTCACGACATTCGTAGCAGCCTAGAGGACAAGACCAGTGCTCCATCAAAGTCTCAAAGCTCACTTTCACTTTCTCAGGAAAGTGATGACTTTAAAAGTCAGATTTTGCAGAGAGAAGAAGGAATTTCTAAATGATGAAAATCTACACAAAGAGGGAAAACTGGTGGATTTCATTTTAGAGTTTGACCCTGTGTCAGGGACAGAGGGAACCCAGCACAGGGTGTGAGCAGGGATGTCCTTCCCTGCCCTCTCAGGACCTGGGCAGATGTTGGGGGAGTAGGGAAGGAGGGCCCAGGTGGACTTTCCCTCATCGCCCCTCTTGAGTTGCCTGCAGGTCACAGGGTTTTCCACCTATACCCAAGGGTGGAGGAGACATTTGCCTGTGACTTTGACTAGGCAAGTGGGTTAGAGGGATGTCACAGAGAAGTAGAAACTGACCAGGGGTTCAGGGATGTGGGGTGGGCCACTTAGCAGGAACAACCTAGTCTCTGAATTCCTTCCATGATACGATGTTTAATGAGCCACAATGTATTCAGTCGTAAGGAAGTGCCATATTTTATTCAAGAAATTCTCTATTCTTATGCATTAGGGTATTTCCAATTTCTCTACAAAATTACACTTTAAATCAAGAACACCCAGACAGTACTTGGAAACATTTAATTTTCTGTCTTTGTTATCAGTGCAGTAGAGCTGGGGAGCAAAGGCTCTGTGACCTAGCCCAATGGAACAACAAAAATAAAACAAAACAAAACAATACAAAATAGACCTGCTGAATGAGAACCGCCGAGGGTGGAAGCTGTGCTCAGGGTCTGTGTGTTTTAATAGGCTCCACAGGTAACCCCGGTGGGCAGCCACATGTAAGAACCTTTTACTAACTCAGACACAAAGACATGGTTTTCTATTTATGGATTTAAGAATCAGTTTGTTTCTATGTCTGTTGCCCTTTGGATATAATCTTAGGAAAAGTTCTGAATTCCTCTAAGGAATAAAAAATCAAGCTTGCTGATGTTTGCTGTGAAGCATGGGTTTTTCCCCATCCTTGTCACAAAGCACAGTTGGGTTTATGCTCAAAACCAGAAGGATCCTGGCTGGGTTTATGAAGTTTTATCCACAGTCTCTACGGGGAGATGTTGCTCTTCCTGTTATTATCCAAAGAAATGTCTGGGTGGGAGTAGGCATCACTGGCCAATCTGGGTTCCATAGAACATTTGCCTGCCCAGAGAGATAATAAAATATTTGAGGGTAAAAATAAATTTGTAAAATGAAGTATATCTTCTCCCATAGAAGATCATAGTTGGCAACAGAAATGTGTAAGGTGGTGAAAAGTCCTGTGAGGAGAGAGAGAATTGTTTAGCTCATTTTGTGACCAAATTAGACCCTTTATTCTAACATTTTGTGGGATGTTGATGTATTATAGAACAATGTTTAGGAAATGTTAACCTATGATATCCTATGGAGAATGTTTAATAAAAAGCCTTCTGGGTATGGTAGAAAGAAAAATGGGTTTTATTAACTCCAGCTGTATAAATTAGTTTTAGTATTTCATTCTGATAATACCACAGACAAACTATTTAATTTTTCTGAGCCCTAATTTCTTTACTTCTAAAATAGGGGCAAAATGAGGACCAAGGGAATCAATACAGCTACAGTCCAGCAAGGTGTCTGTCAAAGAGCAGATGCTACATAGATACTGGTCAAGCTTACACTTGGTTCTGTCTTTTGCAGTGTTTTCATAACAGGGGCTGAATGTACGTCACGTAATCAAGTGTGAGGCCAACCGATTTGCATGCCTTGGTAGGGGTCAGACATGCAGCGTTCACTGACCTGAGCTTGCGTTCGTAATACGTGAGCCCACCGTGCCTCTAAGCTCCTCAAGGTAGAGACGGTGCTTCACTCACCATTAAACCCTGATAGAGGGCCACCATGGTCCCCTTGGAGCTGTGTAGTGGGGCTGCACTGATCCACACACTGTGACACATAGTAGGAATTTGGCATTTGCTATTCTTTTTTTGTTACATTCACGTCTTGCCCACTTTAGTTAAATATTTGGGGTTATCGCCTTTTGATGAAGATGAAGGGCATCTTGTGTCCTTCTCCAGACTCAGAAGTAAGAATGAATGAGGACTGGCTATAAAAACTTCAAGTTAGACAAGCTATTCCTGCAGGAGATAAGAGTCCTCCCTTTTCACAATACCGTGGCAATTGCTTCCTCCAACTTACATCCACATGTGCATTCTGATGCCTGCAGAACATGTCATTTTGAAATCAAATATAGAGCATAAGATTTACAGGCACTATGGGAGGACTGTCCTATAAGCATAAGGGGTGCAGATGCAGAGAGGGGACCTGCCACTCACTGATCAGCTCACATGGGTGGGTCATTGCTGGACACTTCACTTTCATCATCTCTTTCAACGTTCACAACAGCTTTGTGAAATAGGTGTTATTGTCTCCCTGTTAGATGACACCAAGGATTTAGGTGAAGGGCCAAGCACATTGTGCAGATTTGTCTTCCGTAAAATAGAGCCAAAACTTTTTTTCCTCTCCAGAGGAAGAAACAGGCTCAGATCCAATTAGAAGCTTGCCCAAGGTCATGGAGTAAAGCAATGGCCAAACCAGAATTTGAATCAGGTATCCTGACTCAAAGATCTATGCAGTTTCTGCTTTAATATGTGGCCTTACAGAATAGACATTGAAAGGGGGCTTTGCTTTCTGTGTATATAATTGTTCTTTTCCCCCAACTCTCTTTTTTTAACTTTTCGCAACCATGAAATATAACGGAAGTATAGAAAAATCAAATAATCACAAATATATCTTAATGATTTATTATACAGCTAATACTGTGAAAACTCCATTCTTGTCCTGAACAAGAGCATTTCCCAACAGAAATCTTCCTCTTGACATCCTCCAGACCCACCCAGAGAAGGAATAACCACTCTTTACTGAGTAATCACCCTTGCTTTTCTTTATAGTTATATATTTCTCCAATCATCATCGTCTAGTTTTGCCTGCTTTAGGAGCATTATATCAATGGATCATACGGAGGCTATTGTTCCATTAACATTTCTTTCCATCAATTTGCTTATGAGCTTCAGCCAAGGCACTGCATTCATTCATCCCATTTCTTTAATGTAGGTGACCAGTCATCCCAGTTTCCCTAGAACCATCCTGTTCATTTACCCATTCACCTTCTGAAGGACATCTCCATTGCCTCTAAGTTTTTGCAATTATGAATAAAACTTCTACAAACATCATGTGCAGGTTTTTGTTGTAGACATAAGTTTTCAACTCCTTTGGTTAGTACCAAGGAGTGCAATTGCTGGATCATATACTAAAAATATGCTTGGTTTTCTTAGAAACTGCCAAACTGTCTTCCAAAGTGGCTGTATAATTTTGCATTCCCACCAGCAATGAATGAGAGTTCCTATTGCACTATATCCTTGCCAGAATTCTGTGTGTCAGTGTTCTGGATTTTGGCTGTTATAATAGGTATGCAGTGGTATCTCATTGTTGTTTTAATTTGCATTTCCCTGATGACATATGATGCAAAGCTTCTTTTCCTATATGTGTTTTCCATCTGTATATTTTCTTTGGTGAGGTGTCTGTTAAGGTTTTTGGCCCATTTTTTAATTGGATTTTTTGCATTCTTATTGTTGATTTTTACATGTTCTTTGTATATCTCGGGTAGCAGTCTTTTATATTTACAATATTTACAATATTCACAAATATTTTCTCCTATCTGTGGCTTATATTCTTATTGTTCTAACATTGTCTTTTACAGAGCAGAAGTTTTTAGTTCTAATAATGCCCAGCTTATCAATACCTTTAGAGTTGTATCTAAGAAGTCATCACCATACCCAAGGTCTCCTAGATTTTCTAATATGTTATCTTCTAGAATTTTATGGTTTTGCATTTTTATTTTTAAGTTTATGATCCATTTTGATTCAAATTTTGTGAAGATTGTCAGGTCTGTGTCTGGATTCATTTTTTAAATTATTGTATGTGGTTGTCCAGTGGTTGAAAAGACTATATTTGCTCCATTGTATCACCTTTGATCAGTTGACTTCATTTATGTGGATGTAATTCTGGGCCCTCTATTACATTCCACTGACCTATTGTCTACTCTTTTGCCAGTATCATAATGTCTTTATTTCTGTAATTTTATAATAAGTCTTGAAGTGAGGTAATGTCAGTCCTCTGAACTTTTTCTTCTCCTTCAGTACTGAGTTGGCTTCTAGGTCTTTTGCTTCTCCATATAAACTTTAGAATAAATTCATCCATAGCCACAAAATAACTTGCCTCTATTTTGATTGGGATAGGGTTGAATCAATAGGTTAAGCTGGGAAGGACCAACATCTTGACAATATTGTCTTCCTATCCATAAACATGGAACATCTTTCTATTTAGTCCCTCTTTGATATGTTTCATCACAGTTTTGTATTTTTCCTCATGTAGATTTCACACATATTTTGCTAAATTTTTACCCAAGTATTTTCATTTTGGGGGAGTACTAATGTAAATGGCATTCTGTTTTTTATTTCAAATATCACTTGTTCATTGCTGGTATATAGGAATGCAATTGATTTTTTAATATTAACCTTGTATCTTGCAATCTTATTAGTACTAAGATTTTTCAAATCAATTGTTTCATTTTCTACATAGATGATTATACCATCTGCAAAGACAATTTTATTCCTTCCTCCCCAATCTATATATCTTTTATTTCCTTATCTTGTCTTATTACTTTAACTAGGACTCCTCATATGATGTTGAGAAGCCGTATTGAGAGGGGAAATCCTTGTCTTGTTCCTGATCTTAGGGGAAAAACTTAGTATTTCTCACTAGTAAGTATGAAGTTAGCTGTAGGCTTTTTGTAGATATTCTTTTATCAAGTGGGAAAAGTTCCCCTCTGTCTTAGTTTACTGAGAATTTTTATCATTAATGGGTGTTGTATTTTTTCACATGGTTTTTCTGTATTTACTGATATAATCATGTGATTTTTTTCTTTACCCTGTTAATGTGATGAATTGCCCTAATTGATTTTCAAATGTTGAACTGGCCTTGCATACCTAAAATAAATCCCATTTGGTGGTGGTGTATAATTATTTTAAAAAAATTGTTGGATTCAATTTGCTAGTATTTTATTGAGGATTTTTGAATCTACATTCATGAGAGGTATATTGATCTGTAGTTTTCTTTTCTTGTAAGGTCTTTGGTTTTGGCATAAAGGTAATTCTGGCCTTAAAGAACAAGTTAGGAAGCACTCACCCTGCTTCTATCTTCTAGAAGAGATTGTAGAGACCTGGTATAATTTCTTATTTAAACGTTTTGTAAAATTCACCAGTGAATCTATTTGGACCTGATGCTTTCAATTTTGGAAGATTATTAATTATTTATTTAATGTTGTTTACTAGATATAAGCCTATTCATGTTGCCTATTCTTCTTGTATGACTTTAGGCAAATTGTGTTTTTCCAGGAATTCTTTAATTTCATCTGGATTATCATATTTGTGGGAATAGAAATATTCATAGTATTCTTTGATTTTCCTTTGTATATCTTGGGTAGCAGTCCTTTATCAGATATGTCTTTTACAAATATTTTCTCCTATCTGTGGCTTGTATTCTTATTCTCCTGACATTGTCTTTTACAGAGCAGAAGTTTTTATTTCTAATAAAGTCCAGCTTCGGAGCAATAGGTAATATAATATAGCCTAAGTGTGTAGTATGATATACCATCTAGGTTTGTGTAAGTTCAGTCTATGATGTTCACACAATGACAAATTGCCTAAGGATATATTTCTCAGACACATCTCTGTCATTAAGTGATGCATGCCTGTATGTACACATACACATATATACATGTATATGCAAATATAGTCAAACACATTGTTGCTATCATTATGGTCATTAAATATGAAATGTCCGATTTCCTTAAGTACTAAGTTTGACAGTTGATCTCTCTGACATAGCACTTTAACACTTCTTGTTTTACTTTTATTTTGAAGGTACATCCTTATTCTTTCAAACACACAGCTTGGCTTGTGATTATATTTCAAAGTTTTTTTAAAAACAATTTTTGTAAAACCACAGGTAAGTCAAAAATTCGTGCTATTTTCAAATATGAGTCCCATTGTGGAACCTAATGCAGCACAGACAGCTTGAAGTATCAACAAAAGTATTTAGAAAGGATGTGGCTAATGAATGCACAGTATGTCAATGGTTTGAGAAGTTCTGTTCTGGGGATTTTAATCTTGAAAATGAGCCACGTGGGTGACCTGAGACCAAGGTGGATAATGATGAGCTGAAAGCTGTAGTGGAAGCGAATCCATCTCAACCTACGCATGAATTAGCAGCAAGGTTTGACTTTACTATTTCAACAAAATTGGACCATTTGAAACAAATCGGCAAGGTAAAGAAGCTGGATAGATGGGTTCCACATGAATTAACCGAGTATCAGAAGAGAAATCCTCTTGAAGTTTGCCTTTCTTTGCTGTCATGACATAAAGGTGAACCATTTCTATATCGTATTGTTACATGTGATGAAAAATGGATACTTTTTGACAATAGCATGCATTAGGCACAATGGCTGGATAAAGATGAAGTGCTGAAACACAGTCCACAACTGAATAATCATCATAAAAAAAAGCCAATGGTGTCTGTTTGGTGGTCCAGGGCTGGTAGTATCCACTACAGCTTCATGAAACCTGGTCAATCAATCATAGTGAAGTCTACTGCAACCAATTGGATGAAATGATGAAGATGCTTATGATTAAGAAGCTGATATTGGTCAATAGAGACAGGCCAATCCTCTTTCAAGACAACGCTTGATCACATGTTGCACAAACAATGCTGCTCATACTCAGAGGTTGGACTAGGAAACTCTCTGTCATCCACCATATTCACCAGATCTTACATCAACTGACTACCATTTCTCCCAGGCTTTGGACCACTTCTTGCAAGGAAAAGTATTCCATTCTCAGACAAATTTCATCACCACTCACTCTCCTGGCTTCTTCGCTGTTGGCATAAACAAGCTACTGGTAAGATGGCAAAACTGTGTCAATAGTTCAGGCGAATACTTTGATTAATTGCACTACTTCTTGTTTGAGATATACAAATTAAACTTTTGATTTGAAATCCAATATTTCATACTTAATGACCTAATATTTTTTTAAAAAACTGTTGTCTGTTAGATCAATTAAGAACAAGAAAAAAAAATTTTTATTTTACCTTCACTTCTTCATTCTCTGATGTTCTTCCTTTCTTTATTAGATCTGAGTTTCTCTTTTATATCACCTTCATTCTCTTTGAAGAATTTCTTTTAACATTTCTTGAAAGGCAGGCCTGCTAGTAACAAATCTGCTCAACTTTAGTTTGTCTGAGAAAGCCTTTATTTCTCCTTCATTGTAAAGTGTAATTTCAAATTTAGGGTACAGAATTCTAGGTTGATGAGTTTTTTTCTCTTCATACTTTAAATACTTTACTCGACTGTTGTCTTGCCTGAGTGATTTCTGAGAAGTCAAATGTAATTCAGTTACAGTGGTTTTGATCCTTAGCGTTTCTTTGTAATTCTTTCTTAAAATTTCCATCTCTCTGCTCACATTATCCCCCTGTTCTTTCATGTTGTCTACTTTTTCCATTTAAGCCCTTAGCATATTAATCATAACTTTTAAAGAATTTCCTGGTTTGATAGTTCTAACATTCTTGCCATTGCTGACTCCTGTTCAGATGCTTCTTCAGGCTGTTCTAGTGAAATTTTTTATTTCTTAGTATGCTTTGTAATTTTTTGTTGAAAGATAAACAGGCAATTCTTGGTAAAAGAAACTGTGGCAAATAGGGCTTCAGTAATGTAATGGCAAGGTGGGTATATGGGGGTGGAGTTTACAGTCCTATGATTAGGTCTTAGTCTTTTAATGAGCCTGTACCTCTGATCTGTGATCTTCGCGAGTTCTTCTCAGTTCTTTCCCCTTCTTAGCGGGGACAGGATGGGGGCTGGAATTGGGCATTTCCCTTCCCCCTCAGTAGGTTTGGCTCTAATAAAACCCCAGAAGGTCTGGTTCTGGTTAGACAGTTTCTGCTGAGGTCAGAATTATGAAGAACAGGATGCTGTGGGGATTTCACAATGGCTCCTTTCCCCTTCTCATGCCAGAATCGTGAGAAGATTGTTCTCTGATAATTCTTTAGGAGAACTTGGTAGAACCTCGGGAGGTAAAACTCACAAAAGTTTGGACGGCCCCCCATGACAGAGTCCCCTGGGGTTTTTAATTCTCAGACTTGTGCTCACTGAGCCTCCAGCAATTAATCATTGAACTTCCCTATCCTGACACTGGTTTTAGTTTGTGGTTTCTGCTCTAGTTAAGTTATGATTCTCTGTATTCACCTGATTTTTTTCTCCGATTAAGGGGCCATCGTTTGGCCTGTGACATCATTTCTCTGACTGATCCAAGAAGAGTTGTTGATTTTTCAGTTTGATCGCATTTTACCTGTCAGGATGGAGTGACAACTTCTAAGCTCCTTATGGTGTATCGGAAAACCTGAACAATTGTGTTTTACTGCTGAAAGTTCTAAGTTCCTGGAGATTGAGCACACTAGGATGGTTAGTCACTTTATGGATATTCCAAAATTTATTTATTCATTTCGATTCAACATAGTACTGAAGTCCTTGACAAAGCAATTAGGTAAAAGAAAGAGATAAATGCATATAAATTGGAAAAGAAGAAGTCAATTTTCCCTCATTGCAGATGACAGGATCATACATAGAAAAAAAGCAAAAGACTATATCAAAAAACTCTTAGAATTGATAAATAAATTTAATAAAGTTGTAGGATACAAAATCAACATAAAAATTCAGTAGCACTTTTACACACCAATAATGAACTAACTGGAAAAGAAATCAAGAAAGCATTCCCATTTACGGTAGCTATAAAATATAAAATAAACTACCCAGGAATAAATTTAACTAAGGATATAAAAGACCTCTACAATGAAAACTACCAAACACTGATGAAAAAATTGAAGAGGACACAAACAAATGGAAAGGTATCTTCTGCTCATGGATTGAAAGAATTCATATTATTAAAATGATCATACTACCCAAAGCAATTCACAGATTCAGTGTGATCACTATCAATAAAAAATACCATCTTCTATTTCTCAAAGAAATAGAAAAAGCAATCCTAAAATTCACAGGGAACCACAAAAGACTCTGAACAGCCAAAGCAATCCTGAGCAAAAAGAACAAAGCTGGAGGCATCACACTACTAACTTCAAAATATACTACAAAATTATAGTAACCAAAACAGCATTATATTGGTATAAAAACAGACACACAGACCAATGGAACAGTATAGAAAGCCCAGAATTAAATCCATGTATTTATAGCCAAATAATTTTCAACAAAGGTGCTAAGAATATACAATGGGGAAAGGATATCCTCTTTAATAAATGGTGCTGGGAGAACTGGATATCCATATGCAGAAGAATCAAACCAGACCTCTATCTCTCACCATACGCAAGCATCAATTCAACATGGACTACAGACTTAAACGTAACATTTGAAACTATTTATCTGTTTTGATGATTGTGAACATTTGTTTGTTTTTTCCATGTTTTGCGCTATTATGAATAATACTGCTACATTTATGTACCTGTCTCTCAATAGGCATTTTCAAGCATTTATGTTGGTTATATACACAAGAATAGAATTGCTGGGTCATAGGATATGTATGTCTTCAAATCAGTAGAGAGTGCCAAACAAATTTCCTAAGCTGTAGTAACAATTTACACTCCTATTGTCAGTGTTTATGAGTCAGTCACTCTTCAGCTTCATTGCACTTGGTATCATCAGCCTTTAATTTTAAGATGTTAGTTGGTGGGTGGTGGAATCTCATTGTAATTTTATCATAGGCCTCTTTTTAACACTGTGGAACAGGATGCACCCAGGTAGACTCACTGTGTAGTTACCTTGCAGTCAGTTCTAAGCAGTCTGGACTCAAAACCACATTGCTCCTGAGATGTCAGAACTGTCGTTGTGCCTGAGGGAGCCTTACTTCCCTTAAACTCACTCACAGAAGTGAGGATGTGTGTAAGCAGAGTGGGCTCTTGGCAACAAGTGGGGATGTTGCCAAGTTCAGAGGCATCACTAGCTTGAGTGATCCAGTTCCACTCCTCCATCCCAGTGCTCACCATAATCATCAGGGATTTCGGAGTGTAACATGGACAGTGTCAGCTTCTACCATTTCTCTCTGGTGCTCGCTTTGGCAGCACATGTGCTATTCCTCTCTATAACGTTGGCAAGAGCACAGCATAATCTACCCACTATTCTCTTCCTTTATGGCATCCCGTCAATGAGGTTCTCACGGACGCAGGCTGGCCCTGTTCTACCTGTTCAATGATGATAAGAAATACATGGCTAAGTTCTATCCAAACTGACAAAGCTTATGATTAAACTAGAATATGTTGGATATTTTTTCTCCTGGCTGTAGTAACATCATCAGGGGGCTGCCAAACCAGATGTCATTGAAGCAGAGGTGCTGCCCACCTTCTTGAACACCTGCTCCTTGGACACCAGCAAGATGCCTCCGGAACAATAAGGATTGCGGAGGCAAGGCCCTGCCAGGCCATTCAGCAACTGACCTCTTGTGGCATGCCATCTATGCGGTGGCCCTGATTTAAAAAAAAAAAAAAAAGAGACAGAGAGAGACTACAGTCTCTCTACAGGTTTAGAACAAAGCTATGCAAGTTAGTGGTTCTCAAAGACTCATTCAAAGTCAAGGGGAAAGCTGCTTATTTAAGGTCACTAAAAATTCTTTTCTCTCTGGGTGCCATGACTCCCTGGACTCTGGAGTGAACTTGTCCTTTCTTTTTGACTCCTCCTTACCTGATATGAACAGACCAACTTCTTTTTTTGTTTGTTTGTTTTTGTACTTCCTGGCCAACTAATGATGCAAGGGCTGGCTCTGTTCTCTCCCAGGCTTGGGATTAGCCGTGTCTGACTTCCCAGACCTTCACCTCTGATTCTAGGCAGGCAACGAGGTGCGGAGCCTTAATGACTCCCTTTGCTTGATAATTTTGTCTGTCCTTTGTGATTCCTTATCAAATATTGAGACTGACTCACCCTGCCCTTGTGGTTTGGAAAATGATCTTGTTTCTCATCCTTCCCAGAAGATAAGGTATGGATAAAGGTGTATGTCCAGAGATCCATCCCAAGGGGTCAAATCGCTTCCAGGTCCTCATGGCTCATAAATACTCTGTATACATTAGTGCTAAAGCACATTCACAAACTAGGTTTTAGAACTAAAGGGTGAGCAGAATCCCAGGACTTCCTGGGAAAGAAACGACTTCCTCCGCTGTTGCCCACACAGCCAGATTCAAACGCTGTTTACGATTTTATAATGGTATACAGAATCACACAACAGAAAAGTGCCAGGAAGGGCTGCCGGTTAAGATAGACATTTGAAAAGTGAAACATTCGTTTGAAAAACTTCAGGCTCTTTTTCCCCCAAATCCTTCCCTGTGCTTAATATCCAGAAAGTTGAAAGAAAAATACATTTCTGTCAATTTTTCAAGTGCTTTGCATATCCCGCCATCGTCACCCTCCACAGCCTCAGCGCAAGACGGCGGCTCTGAGAAGGGACCTGCCTTCTCCCCTCCTGAACAGTTTTGCTCCCTGCTCTGAAGACACAGCCTCAGGGTCATCCCAGGCCACTCTGTAGCTTGGAGCGGAGGTCTACACACAGTGGATTTGGCTGTCTCCCTGTAGCACCAGCTGGTTGTCTATGGTAGGAAAGAATTGAAAGAGTATTTTACACCATGGAAATTGTCTTCCAGGCCCAGATGGACCGTCGCTGTTCTAGCTTTGACAGGCCAGGATAGATATATTCAGAAAGCCTTCCAGCTATTTAGTAACTCTTCCAAAACACTGTCAGCACCCATGCTAGGATGCAGGGAGTGGGAAGGAAGTCTAAGGAGGAAACTAAGCCTAGTTAGTATATATTTGCATAATTAGCTTGCAGTGAATGGATGTGTGACTGGGGGCAGGGCGGAGGTCTGCATGGACACTGAAAGCCAGAAAGGAATTGAGCCTCCCTGGGCCAGCACCTCTGGACCCCTTCATGCAAACTCATGTGCATTTTAAATGTCAGGTTACAAGGAGAAAAACTCCTTCAAATTGGCTCACCTGGGAGCTAAAGAGCTAAGTTTAGGTCCTAGGTTCTTGAGTCTGCCTCCTGTTCTTTCAAGGGCAGAGGTCAACCTGGGGCCACCTCCACCTTTAGCCTCTCCTGGAGGGTGGGGAAGAAAGGGAGGGGATGGCAGCAAGATCTCTCTGGTCATGGTCACCTAGCTGGGGTGAAAGATGCTGTACAATTGCAAGTATTTTTAAAACAAGATTATAAAGATACTATAGAATTCATGGCAGCAGCACCCTGCATTTAAATATAGCTTTGCTGTTAGCAAAATGATGTGGTTATGAGCTGACTATTAATATACCTGTTTGCTTAAGACAGACAGAGGGAGGTAGAGAGGGAGAGAGAGGGAGGGTGGGGGAGAGAGAGAGAGCACGAGCAAGAGAGAACATGAGAGAGAAAGAGCATGCCTCACCTGAGTTATGAAAGCTCATTTATTTTTAGGCTAAGTATGCCCTTTTTTGGACTAGGCTTTACTTTTTTGCTTTGAAATTTCTCTAATTAGAATTTCTAAGAATTGTAAAATGTATCAGTGAGCAAAGGCAGAAGTCAAGGTGGAAATGGTGGCCTGGGCTGTCTGGTCTACTGGCAATCCTTGCCCCTCACAAAATAGTTTCCTAAATGGCAGAAATCCTAAAAAGCCAAATATTTTCCCCATTCATAGCATCATACATTTTAGCTAAAATTTCTTCAAGCTTCCTAGAGCCACACATTTGAAAGAAAGTGCAATTCTTGATATGAAATTGAGTCCTAATGCCTTTCATAAGAAAATCTTGAGAAGTTTTTATTTTCCTTTTATTTTTTGATTTTGTTTTGTTTTGAATTAGTGTGTAGGACAAAGAGTTAAACTCTGGTTTCATGATAATTTATACTTTAAAAATTACTCAAAGTATATTCTTTTGATGTTTTAAAATTTTTTATTCAGCATGTTCAACAAGTCATTGCTCTTTTTAGGTGGGAGTTACTAATTGTGTTTTGACGGATGGGTAATTAATCATTGGACTGTTCCTTGCCTTACATAACTATATTAATGTCCCTGTGATGGTTGATTATAAACAGGCTTAAAATAAGCCTCCTTAAAAGAACAGTTATGGAAGGGAGCAGGTTTTCTCAGGTAAGGCAGCTGACTTATGCTCTGTGGGGTAAACGACTCCACATTTTAAGTGAAACACCAGACTGCTTGGCTATTAGCCAGTTTCATGTAAATAGGAAAAAAAAAAAAAACGCTCTCTTCCTGTGACTGCATTTCCATCACTTTCCTCATTTAAACAGGCCAACGTGGTTTAGATTTTGCCCAAGATATTCATTAGAGGAAAAAGAAAAATGCAAATATTATATTTTCCATTGGAACCAAAATTAGGCAACTTAATTGGGCTGGCTTTGAAGAACCACAACTGCCTAAAATTTTCGTTTTTGTTTTAAGTCAACATTGCTCTGACTAATACACATGAAGTCAGAGTGTTCATAAGGAAAAATACAAGTTTCTCCTAAATAATCAATCCAAAATGAAGTTTTTCCTTGTCATTACAGTTATGAGTCACAGGGATACATTTTAAACTAGCTGTTTCAGTCCATTTGAATCATTTCTCCTCAACCTAATCAGTGTACATTTACTGAGCACACACTGTGTGGGAGGGACAGTGGGCACACAGAGATGTCTGCCTATGAGCACTGCCTCCGAGGGGAGTGTGATCGCTCAGGCATTGAATGTGCCCCAACAGAAAGCCATTCCTTACAGCATTCTATATTTTGTAAGGCTTTTCCATAAAATGTTTCCCCTCAAATCAGTTGCTTGAAATTAAATGTATCTCCTGAAATGAAATTTCTGAATGCATGAATTTCTGAAAGGTATACATTCCCTGAAATTTCTGTGTGTATAAATTTCCAGTAGACTGTTTGCCTAATGCTAGTTTTGGAACTCCTTAGGCTAAATGTCTCGTTGATTTGCACTATTCCTGTGGAATTTCCTATGAGTTACACTGCATGCTGTAGTAAGAGAGGTCCAAAAAAGATGCTCATCTGTCTTAATAATTTCCTATAAAATGCACATGCAAAGTGTATATATTTGTGTGTGAGATATATGGAACTTCTGTTAGGGCTTGCCGGTCATTTGTTGGTAACTCAGTACAGAAAACACCAACATTCATGTTTAAAAGATACTGCCCTTTGAGAGAGTTGCTCAGTATTTGAAGATGCAGTTCTCTTCTCCAAACAAGGAGAGTGTGATTTTAATTTTTCATTTCATATCTTTTTTCTTCCTTCATGTATTCATGCTTATTTTAACTTCAAGTTCATCAAAATTATTGGACATATTTTTCATGGTGGCCATGTTTCTTATGAAGTATTTTGTAGATAAAAAATGTCAAAAATATATGGCTGAACAAAGCCCTCCTTATATTTGGTTTTGACTGAAGTTCCAGTTCTATTAATTACTGGAGCAGAATTGGGATTTCCTTTTCTCATTATTAAAGCACACAACTCTGGTCATAATGGGTTACATTATCTACCAGTTATCCACCAAAAAGACACTGATTCTCCAATTGCTTAAAACCTTGGTAAAAGCTTACTAGTCTCTTGTGAGTGGCTCCTGGGCAGACCTACAGAGAGGGAGATGTTGTGGAAATGCTTGCCAGAGTGCTGGACCTGTACCCCCAAAGGAGGGAAGGAAGGATGTTATTCCATGCATTTTAAAAAAGAAAAAGAAATAGAAGAATTACATTGTTATCACAATGTTCTCAAGCACCAGAGTCTTATTATGATAATCCATTTTTTCTCCATTTGCATTTAAAATTTCACCTGACAAACCCTTTATGCTTTCTTTCACTTAAATTTTAAGTTAAAACAGAATCTGGCCAATGTCCATCAACCAGAAAGAGACACGCTGGGAAAATGAATACACTCCCCAAGAAAGAGATGCTGCAGTCTTGCAAGTTGGGGGGGGGCACTAGGGGCAGCAGAATTCCAGCGGTTTTGAGAAAACTAGCCTCATGACTCCAGTAAAGCAGTTCCACAGATATTTATTGAGCAGTCAGTATGTGTCAGAACCTGGAGATATAGCCAGAATGTTTGTAAAACAGATGGAGTACCTTGGACAGACTAAGAAGCACATATCTTCCCAACTCTGTGCTCAGTCACATGACAGCCTGAAATCAACCACTGGTGGGTGGATTTACATCATGGAATTCGGCAAATGCTACAAGTCAGACTTTTTTCCCTTCTCTTCAGAGAGCTGGTTGTTTAGCATTTACCAGCACACCCCTACTTATATAAACAATAAACATGTGATAGGTCAGGTGGTGATTGTCCTCTGAAGAAAAATAAAACATGGCAGAGGATAGACAGCATGATGGACTGAAATGACTGAAACATTGTGTTTTCTCTTCTTTTCTTTTCTTTTTTTTTGTTTTTTTTGTTTTAGTAGAGAACATTTAAGGCAAGATGGTTTGACTGAAAGAGCCCTGGAGTGGGGGAGGCCTGGGAGCGAGGGCTCTGTGATTTTCTGCAAGTCATGAGCCTTCATGAGCCTCAGTTTTCTCATTTGTAACATAGTTGGATTAAACCAAATGTTCCCTAGGATTGCTTTCTGCTCTGCGATTCTCTCCTGATCTTTAAAACTAAATGATTAAATGGAATTTCTTCAGCGAGGCCAAAAGACTCCTCTAAGAGCAGAAACAAATGCTTAGAAAAAATAATCATAATCACCAGATTCACTACAGGCCTCCATACATCTCACGGCACTTGTGGAAGAACAGTATCTTGGGATCCAGAGGAATCACCTAGATTACTCACCATCAAATTGATATTAACTGATCAGCACTTATGTGCACACATAGTAGTAATATTCATCAGGTGTTGAGCAGGTGGAGGGGGGAGGGGATGGGTATATACACACGTAATGGGTGCATTGCACACTCTCTGGGGGATGGACATGCTTGAAGCTCCAACTCTGGCGGGGCAAAGGCAATATATGTAACAGAAACGTTGGTACCCCTGTAATGTGCTGAAATAAAATATATATATATATATATATATTTTAAAAGGGTATGGACATTATGAAAGTGTTATCTAGAATGCTTTTACAGAAAGGCCCATATGTGTGTTTACAGCAGGAAAATGGATCCACCTAAAACCTATGTTTTAAACATGATGAGGACCCTGGTGAGGAATAAAGCAAGACCCTACATGTGCCAGAGTTTTCATGTGACCCTTACACCCTGGTGCCTCTGCTTCTCCTCCTGACATCGCATCACTTTCCTGCTGCTCTCATGCACCAGACCAGAGGGTGGCGACAGCAGTGGCAAACAAACAGACCAAGGATCAGCTCCCATAGTGCCTGAGACGCATCTCCCTCCTGCTCTGGGTGAGTGCCACACAGCAAGGAAGGTGGCTGGAGAGAGCAGCCTGCCGGAAGGGATATAGTGGAGAGAGCTTGGAACCTGAACATGAATCCCAAGTTCAAGTCTCCTTTCTGCTGCTGACTAGCTATGATCTATTAGGCAAATCTTTTAAGTCTTCTGAGACTTGCGCTTTTGTCTTTGCTTTTTCTCATCTATAAAATGGGAAAAAAACCCACTACGGCCCAGAGCTGCTCTCTGGATTAAATGGTGACAACATAACCAATGCTATTTCGCAAACTGTGTAATAATTATTATAAAGTAGTCTTACGATGACACTCTTCCTAATTAGTAGAATATTCTTTCTTAATAGGAGTTTCACATTCTGGCCACAGATATATTTGGTGCCACTTAGATCAAGTTCTAAAAGGAAACTGTATTACCAGATTTTTATGAGAGAGAAATTTCATAATCATCTTCATACAGGGAGCTGCAGAGAGAAGCAGAATCAGATTAACTGGGCTCAATGTAATCCTGATGGGATATTCCAAAGCTAGAATCATTTTAGGTTAGATACTGAACCACAAACAATGTCCAGTGAGGAAAATAAGCCCTGTAAACGCCTGGATGTAGCAGTGCTTTTCTTTACAACTTTGGAGAGCTCTGCTTGCTGAAAAAAGTGAAAGGGCAATAAAAGGAGACATGAATATGAAAACTGCCTTCATTCTCATCTTGATTTTTTTCTTTTTTTTGTCCAGCAGCTTCATATCTCTGTGTCCTGTCCTCTTCAGCATCACCAAAGCCTCCATGTGACTTTAAATTTCAAAGCTACAGGTGGTCCACAAGTGCCACACTTCAAAGACAGCTTTGATTAAATGAAACAATATTTGTGTAATATAGACCCTGGACCTTTGAACTTCTCCTGTTCAATTCATTGTACAAAGGTTCAATTAGGAGAGATCAGAAGACATCATTTCCATCTGTCACTCAAGTTTGTCTTTTCAAATATCTTTTATATCAGCCCAGGAGCAACAATTTATGTTGAGGATGTAATAATCATAATTCAAAAGCCACGTTCAGAAAAGGCAATGTCCTGTGCTCGGGCCCACGTAAGCACTATTGGAAGTGAAATCTTAAGCCTTGGCAGCCTTGTGATTCCTCGGCGTGTTACGACTTGCCTTACTATTGATAACTTGCACTGGCTGCCAACAAAATAATCTAGCCCAAGAGGCCTCGCGTTTGGTGAGCCTTTGTATCAGTGACTGGAGCATATTTCACTTCTGAATCTTGTGGTTTTGCCTTCAGTGAAAGAAAAACTGATCCTAACAGTTTTAAACTTGTTAATTCAAGCCATATGTCAGAAAGCCAGTCTCCATATGGTGCCATACCACCTTATATTTACAGGGGGCTGCTTTTCAAAACATTATTCTAAAAGCTATATTTGCCCCAAAGTTAATATGTGGCATCCTGTGCTATAGAGTACTGTTTTTAAAATATCTCAGGCTTCAGAATCGCATGCTGATATAACAGAAATATACTGATTATTAAAAACTAATTAGTGCCTGTTTTGTTGGCAAAAATGTGCGAATCAAGTCCCTGAGCAGGGATGTATGCTGAAAAGGAGAATGCCTTGCCAATCCTCTGTCGCCAAATATGGCAAAAATAAAAGAGGAAACAGAGAAAGGAAAATCATAACCTTGTTGATTATAAATAAGACTCGGATGTTTCAGTGCAAAGTGCCCACAACAGAAGTACAGTTGCAACTAAGAGGCAAGATCTCTTTCTGTTCTCAGCTTTGAGGAAAAAAGCAGAAGTAAAGCAGAGGCTCAAACGTCATAAAAATCCGCCACCTAGTAGGGACCTTCAATCCGTGCCCGTGCTTTTAAATCGGGGTCTCTAGTCGGCAATCCTATTGACCCCGAGACATTAGGGAAGATTCTCCTATTGAATATCGAGTTAACTTTCCCAAACACCTACAAGGAGACTACAGATGGATTAGAGCATAATTATCTTCAAACAGCTTTGTTTGATCTGCAGAGTCCAAGCAAGCATGGTTTTGATTTGAGAGACGAGCTTTTGAACGCAGTTGGCACTGTATAGACGGTCGGTACGTGTTAAACATATCATTTCTTTCTTTTTCTGCCTGGAAAAAAAATGTGTTTTCCTTGTGTCTGGTTCCTGGTGGGCATTTATATCTGCTTTCTTACTTTAGAGACTCTTGCAAAGTTCACTGGCAAGATTCTCATACGTGGAGGACAGACTGCTCTGTGCGGTGGCTCTCCTGGCTTGCTTTAATTCACTTCATCCCGGAATCAATTTTTGTCTTTTTGTTTGTATTTCACACATTTCTGCCCTGTTCCTCCATAGCCTTTCTCTTGTGTAACTACTTACATTCGTAGATTATCCCTCTTCTCCCTTCCTCCTTCCTTCCCCCACCCCTCCTCCTCCTCCTCTTCTTCTGGACAAATAAAAAAACATGGCATGAGATTTTTTTCTTTGAAACTTATGAAATGATTCCAAGGGATTTTCTAAATCATAAACAACATATTGTCTAGAAATACTACAATGCAGTTAAATTTTTGTATGACAATAAAAAGCTCGCTACACACATAGGTTCCAAGTCATAAGCAGTTAAACCAATAAGCAAATAATTGTAGAGTCCACCTCCCTCCTTAAGCCTCAAAAAATAAGTGGACCAATATCTCAACTTTAAAAGCAGGGCAGGTCTGTGGTGGGAAGAGAAATGATGGGTGCATTCAAGAGAATGACAAATGTCCTGATTATTGTAACATTTACTGTTACATTGTAACATTTACAATCCCCGTGATACCCTTGCTCCTAAGAACGAAACTTAGCAATCTTCTGAAATTTAAAACATGCACATGTGAATGAACTGGCTCAAGAACTGAGGAAAAAATAATCCATTCATAAACTTCCTAGTTAGTTTGAACTCCCGACCAATCAGGCAGTTGCAGCTCACAATCCCCTTTGCTACCGCGCTCTGGAGTGAGAAGGTGCTTTGTCTCTCAGGCTGTATGCATGTCAGGGGACAGAAACTCAGCCAGCCTCTCAGTTCAGAACTGAAATGAAGGATTAAAGCTTTCTTTGGACTATTAAGTAAAACCCAACCCAAGTAACTCACTACATGATATAGTGCCTTGTTATTTGCAGCGGACTTTTAGTTAAGACTGAGAAATAATAACCCTCTGTGATTTTGGGTGGCAAATTAACCTGATCATTTTCTTAGTCTAGGAAAGATGCTCTTTCTGATCATAGCTTGCTCAAATTTCTCCTTGTGATATGGAATGAAGGTAAATGTTTTTCCAAGTTAGGCCAGTTTCTTCAGTAGTTACATTGCTTACTGGTTAACTCATTACCAAGATAGAAAACTATCTTATAAACGGGCACACACACACAAACACATACACACACACAGACACACAGGATCTTAATCTCTTTAGTTTTCTTTTGTTTGGTTTTGTTTTTCCCCTCCTGCTTAGGTCTCACACTATTATTGACATTCTGCCATGCCTCAAAGGCTGCTAGTGAAACATGTATTCTGATACCTCCCCCCTTTTTTTTGATATTATAAGAAAATTCTGGCTCTGAATATACATACACTTTCTAAATCACAAGAGACACTTTATGATTGATGCCCAGAATAAATAGCACATGAAATTCTGTGAAGCTGAGGGCTGGGGAGTTAAGAAAACAAATCAGTTTTGTTCTTCAAAGAATGAGATGTTTTTGCATAGTTTAAGAATAAAAACATATTACCCTAATTGAGCCCAGTAATGGTGAATTCTTGGTATGTTGCTGTCAGGAAACATCTGGCACCACCACTGAGTATTCATGCAAGAACTACCTGAGTGCAGTCTAGTGTTTAAAATCCAAGCCCCCCACTATTCCTAGCTCAACTCCTATGGAACTTTATGCAGAGGAAGGCAGACGATGAAATTTCTAAAGGAGCCAACTGCTGGACAGTTACTAAATTATCTTCTAACAAGCTGAGTCACTCCGGACATATTAGGTTTACTGACCATCAGCAGTGATGCCATGAGATAAATTACACATCTTGGGCTGCCACCCAGGCTGCAGCTTCTGATAAATTATTAATGTCACTGAATAAAAACAATTAAATTATGAATAGCATTGTTTTAAACCCAGGCAATTTAAAATATTCCCCACTTTTCTTAATGTTTTCCTCTGATGTTACCATTTTAGTTGTTTACAATAAGGGTAGTAAAGCACTAATCAAATCATTAAAACATTAAATAAGTAATTGTGTCTTATTGATGCATATGACAATTAAATGCAATATAACAGTGGAATTTCTCCAACATTTAAATGAAGTTGCCTTTTAGGAATTTATTATTTCATTATCTATAAATGAGTACATTTACACATTGTCATTGCCATTTAGGGTTTTGTTTTGAAAACTATATTGTTGCAGTTCATGGCCTTTTGAAATAATGGTGTAATGCTGATGACATTGAAGAAAACTGATGTTTTCCTAGAAATAGGATGCAGTGTGTATAGTAGTTACATTAATCATTATACTCTCTTAGTATAAAAACATTTTGCATATTTCAAAACTGCAGATTAAAATGTGTTGGTCTGTTTTACACATAATTTAATTTGAAAGGAAATACAATCTTGAATCTTAATTTACATTTTATACTGATTGCCTTCAACTTATTGTGATCCCAGTATTTGTTTTGTTTATAAAGGTAAATATAGATGTTTTAAAATGATTTTTGGCTAAATAGATGTGCACCAATTTCAACCAAACCACTACACCTTGTAATGAGAATTCTATCATGGATACGAAGACACTTAGTGGTTACCCAGCAGCAAGCTACCTTATCTTACCCCTAGGCATCCATGCCAATGAAACTTCGATTTCTTAGGCATCTTGTTGAAATCACTTGAATTCGAGATGAGCAAACCTTCCTGGCCAGGCCTTGGAGGAATCTTGATGATATCAGTCAGTTCCCCTAATCTCCTTCCCATTGGCCAATGACTGGTTAATGAAAGAGCATGTGGCCAGTGGCCAGTGCAGTAGATGAGACTTCAAGGAGAAATCTACTGGGTGAGGGGGAGGGCAGGGGGGCAGGGGTTTGATGGCAGTATGCCAGGAAATGAGTGGGAGGAAGGATGTTTCCTTTCTGAATAAAAAGACAAAATCTCTTGAGACAAAAGAACTTTGTCTTCCTGTCTGTCTCCTTCTTTTGACCTTGTACGTGAATGTGATCGATGCTGGACATGCGGCTGCCCCTATGCTGTTGGCCTCTGATGACATCAGGAAACCAACAAACCTGTGCCATACCTGCCTTCCACTGGAGTTGCCATGGCAGTAGCTAAGGTCCTGGCTGTTTAGCCTGCTCTACATGAGTTCCTTTTTACTTGCAGCCAAATGCAGCCTAAATGCTACAATCAGTCAGAGATCATGCTATTCAGGAGTGGAACTAGATGTTGTCTGCAATTAACTCCTGCAATGTTGTGAAAATTTTTTTTTAAAACTCGACTCCTTTGAAGGATAGTATTCTAGATTTTCTCTTCTAGTGTGTCATTCTGAAATTTGAGTTGATATTTCCTGTGTTAATCTCAATTAAACTTATTAGTAGAAAATGCTTGATTTGTCAGAGAAAACAGAACCACAATAATTAAAATGTGTCTGAGGGACAGAAGGGTCTGTGTCAAACTTTTGTCAAATTTTATCAACTAGATGCCATTTTTTTTAACCCAGATGTCTAGATGTCCCCCTAAATCTTCCTGTCTCATGGGGTAATCCTGCCTGCTAAGGATTAAGTGAAAATGCTCTAATAGTTATTCCATATATGGAAGAAATAGTGTTCACCCAGCTGAGGTTGGTGATGTTATGTTTATATCCCAGTTTCCTCTGGTCTGATCTCTGGCTTTTGTCTTTTGTGGTTGTTTCCTTCTCTTTTCCTAGGTATAAATTATCCTCTCTTTTCTATGATTCCATTTGTTCTTTCAACAGATACATTCTAACTTCCCACCATGCTGGGAAAGATTAATGCTGTGGAGATGAAATGGAACATTTTAGACAAAGTCCCTTGCCCAGGATGTGCCCATGAGCACTTTGCCTTCTCTTTCATCACACAATCCTGATCACAAGCAGAGACTCTGGTGTGATAGACCTGGATTTCAAGCCCTGCTCCACTCCTTACTATCTGTTAGACCCCTGCCCATATATTTTGTCTCTGTAAACCTTAGTAAAATGGGGGCCATAGTAATACTCAACACTTAATATAGTTGAAAGGACCAAATGAGATACTGCAATAAATTATGTGGCAGATCCATTCTCTATTATCTCTGTGGTTTGGATGCCTTGGTTTGTTTTGTTTTGTTTTGATTTTCTCCAGCTTCCCTTTGTCAGGTGGATGCTTGGTATCACATCATACTTCCTTCTTATCCATTAGCTTAGGTATTTCAAAATAGCAATTAAAATGCAAAGTTAGCCCAGAATCTGTGTAATTCACAGTGATGTATATGATTTGTTTCATTAAAACAGAACTGTGCTAAGTATCAAGGATTTTATTTTGTTTTGTTTTGTTTGGACATGTGGACTACACATTGCTTTTGAAGTTCTTAGTGCTTTTGTGGGGCTAGTTGGATGAGGTTTTTTTGTTTGATCAGGAGCTATCATTTTTCTAAATCTCAAATGTGTTTGCACAGAAAGAAACATTTATATTCTTTACTATTCCTCTCTTAAAATGCCAGAATTCCGTGGGATACACCAAAATGGTCTCCATTTTGAGTTCAAAATTAGCTTTTCCTCACAGTTCCGTTTAGAAACTGGAGGCTTGATGGCCTCCAATAAACCCCAGTTTGTGTTATTTAGCTAAAAAAAGAAGGTTTTAAGTGTAATGAATTCCTTCTGGGAGGATTTTATTCATCCTGCTATACTCAAGTTAAAACAACCACACAAAAGGTTTTGATGATCCAACAACCTTCTGCTCAAAATTTGGGTAAGGCCAATGTGTCTACAAGAAGATCAATTAGTTTCTACCTCTGAAGTAATGTGCAGATTCCTACCTGCCTTTACAGAGAATATTTCAATACAAATGCTTTATTTTATATATATATATTTTTAAAGAAAACAAAATGCCATTCTCTACATAGAAAAGGTGACATTTTTGAAAATCATTGACATTTTTCTATATCCTGGGCTATTTCAAGCAGTGGCATTGTTATAGTAGGCAGTGAAATAGAAAATCCAAATATGTAAATATGGTCAACTATTGAAAAATTCACATATTCAAAATTACCCTTTATTATGTGACATTGAGTCTCCTCTTATCAAGTTGATAAGGCTAAGCAATGAGACTTGGATTTGAATTTATATATCATATTTTAGTTCCCTTATATCTGTTTATACAAACAAAAGTATCAGTAAATATGTTTAGAACATGTATATTTCTGAACAGTTATCTTGAAAATGGAATTTTATATATGAAATACTATGCATAAAGGTAATTATGCATTTGAAGAGGTTCATGTGTGGATTATAAAATCACAGGATTTTTTTTTTTTTTTTTGGTAATTTGAAAGGAATCTTAGATACTGTTAGGTCAGAGGTCTTAAAAAGGGCTTTGGTGAGGGAGTCTGATAATTGATTCTTATCTATTTTTTTAATTTAAACAAATGAAAAAGAACTCGAACTTTATTAGTATTTAATATATGAACTATCTCCCACACTCTCACCCAGTCTGAATGTCAGAAGCACCATGATGTATCCCACAAATTTGCACTGACTCATTAGGCCAAGCAGGATGAACACCAGCCCCAGAGCTGCAGACATTAATTCTTTAGTTGATGTGAGGATCTAGGGGGGATGTCAGAGTGGTACATTTTTGAGGGGCTCAAGAAAGTGACCACTTATGTCTGGCATGAAAGAGATTCAATTCTTTATTTCAAAGACCAGTACGGCAACACGATTGCATTCCATTTTAGCATCAGTGCTGTGTGAGTCCCATGTGGTATCCACGGTAAAATGACAAAGAAAAAAGGAATTCCTCCACATGTAGCCATGGGCAGGGCAGTTTTACTCACATGGTTACTCAACATATCATGCAGTGCAGTTTATGTGTAACTAGTTCCGCAACTTTAGGAACTGGATTATGTAGTTTGAAGTAGGCTAGCAAGTACAAAATTGACAAGTGATTTATATTATTCCTGTAAAGAAAGCACTATTTTAAGATGCCACTGGTAAGACAGGGTCACTGGAGCCGGTCAGGAGAAGAGCTTATGTATCCTACTCCTAGCATAAGCTCTTCAGTCACATCATGACGTTGAGCAAACTGCAATGAACAGGCGGGGGGGAAAAAAGTAAATAAATAAATCATCAAAAATATCATTTAAAATTGGATTCAAACCCAATTCAGTAATGCTGAACTGCATCCTAAGTATGTATTGTCTTTTAGATAAAATAGAATGACATAGTCACGGTTGCGAAGACATTTAAACATATTGTTGAATTTCATCATCATCTCATGCTTTTAAAAATCTAAGTTTAGAAACTCAAGTGGGCATACAGTAGTAACATTCATCGGGTGTCGGGCAGGTGGGAGGGGGAGAAAGGGATGGGTATATTCATATCTAATGGGTGTGGTGCGCACTATCTGGGGGATGGACACACTTGAAGCTCTGACTCAGGTGGGGCAAAAGCAATGTATATAACCTAAACATTTGTACCCCACAATGTGCTGAAATAAAAAAAAATAAATAAATAAAAGAAAAAAAAAGAAACTCAAGTGCACAGAACTGAATTAATTTTCATTTTTTAATTTATGACTCTGCATCAACCTCTGCAAAGTCCCCTCTCATGTTAATTATCTTTATCATATGATATATGAAACATACATGATTCATGAGTATACATGAATTCATCATCCAAGGTAAGAAGTAAAATGTTACCAACAATTTACATACACATATATCCCAGGTTTTTAAATTTTCTATTTTGAATATGATTTACAATGAATATATATAGCTATATAGTAGTACTTTAGAATAAGTAGTATGTTAGAATAAATAAGTTTGCATTTACGTGGGTTCACATTTTATTAATATGATGAAGTGTATTATCAAAAAAAACCCCAAAAACTCTAGAGGCTATTGGCTTAGTCTACCATTCATTTTACAGATGGCCATTTGGGTACCCCAGACATTTGGCTGTCTGCCCATGATCCCACACCTCGTTAGTGTGTAAAAAACAAAATCCAAGATAAGCAATCTTATCTATTAAATTGCCATGTTGCACATATGAAAGCTGGATCTGCTGAGATGATGATGGGTAAGGAGCTTGGAAACCAGCGAGCATCTTCTGATGGAGTCTTGATTTACACTCATCAACCTGAAGTTAGTCAGTTCTGACCTGTAGCCTGCTCCTGCAGACTGCTCACCGCAGCCTTATCCCTTGACTGGCTGTCTATAACCATACATAGTTTTTACAAAACAATTGTTGTATTTTTAAGTGGACATAGAAGTGGTCCAGGTATTATAACTTAACTCGGGTACATTTCAAACATCCCAGTAATAGCATTTGAAATACAAACAATTTTATATTTGTGTGAACACTTCTGAGCATACGTGTCAAAGTTTTATCTACAGCAATTGCCATGCATCTGAAATTTGGTAAATTAAATTGTTCTTCCTTAAAAGAATAAAATAAAACCCCAAAATCGAACAAAAAACCCCTACACAAACACATAGCAAATCAAAATCTTATGCATTTAAAAAATACTTAGGTTTAAATAACAATATTTTAGAAACTTAAGAACTTAAACTAAATATAAATTGAAAACAATTTTGGAGGCCTTGATTCAGAGCGATATGTACTACAAACTTAGTA
The DNA here is from genome assembly GCA_008086735.1 of Cheirogaleus medius. Lineage (NCBI taxonomy): Eukaryota > Metazoa > Chordata > Mammalia > Primates > Cheirogaleidae > Cheirogaleus > Cheirogaleus medius. Next base: position 97,538,225 of record VBSM01002608.1, on the reverse strand, counting down.
ATTGTCGTTATAGAACAGATAGAAAACGCTGAAAATCTCTCTGATCATCACTTTATCTTCCACCTTTCAGGAATTGTCCTTTGAATTCTGCTTTACAAATACACAAATGGGAAGAGGTGTCTTTCCTAACTATGAGTTATATTTCCTCTCCCTTGTTATCTCATAGCACAGTATCCATAGTTCTTTCACAATACTTATCACATTATACTATATTTAGGATCTGAGTGTCTCTCTGTCTTAAGTAACCGGGAGTTACTCAAGAGCAGGTATTGTGTTCTGTTTATCTTGGTGATCCTGGATCCTAGCGAAAAGTCTAGCATACAGTAGACCATCTATAAATGATCCTTGAAAAATAGATTTGCTCTTTCTTACATCAGCCACTAAGGATATTTGGTGAAAGAGGCCTCATAACCCGGATAACCTATATTTATGTATTTCCATCTTGAATTTACATTGAGATCTATTATGTAGGTTAAGAACCAAGAATTTGACAAAAGTCTTCAATTTTTATGGGCTACTCTAATAATTCCTATATTAATCTGTGGTTCAGTGCCTATGATAAGTTGTCCTAGATTTAAGCAGTCAAAGCAAATCCACATTTTTCAAATTTTAGGACACGTAGGCTGTTACAAAATTTGCATCCAAAATAACGCCTATTTATAGTGTTTTATATATATATAAAATATATATAGTTTTAGTTTTATATATGAAGTAGAGTTTTATATATAAAATGTATATTTATATATATAAATAGTTTTAAATTTCTTTTTTTTTTTTT
>VBSM01002608.1:97522110-97537347 GCA_008086735.1 Cheirogaleus medius | reverse complement strand
CAGATGTCTTTATAATAGAGTGACTTATGCTCTTTTGGGTAGATGCCCAATAGTTTTAATTTTATATTTTTATATATAGTTTTGTGCATGTGTACAAAAGTGTATATGTGTGAATTCTTTAAGACGTCCACATTTCAACAATATAATGTATTACAAAAGGCAGGCACCATGTCTGGTTTGTTTATTATTTTATCCTCAGTATTTAGCAGAATAAATAGCTCTGACCCATACTAGGTGCTTAATATATATTTATTGAATGAATGAATTAAATGAAAGAATGAATGAATGAATTTAACTAGAAAATCTTGCTTTGTTGACAAAATGGTGTTGTGGCATATATATATCTTGTATGCATCCCTGAGCTTCTATAAGCTTGGCCTCAAAACTCCCTTCCCTTGCCCCAGAACCGTCAGTCTCCCGAGCGTTTCATCATTTGCAATGACATCTCTGAAGGACCTCGCAGCTGCAGCAATGAAGACATGTCAGAGTCACACCCAGTTCATACTGCAGCACCTTTTCCCTCGAGGGCCACTTACAGTTTCATTTTCTTCCTTTGAAAGGTGGAATCTTCCCATTTGGTACATTATTCAAATGTACCATCAGCATATAAACATATTTATCACAATGTCCAGGCTTTAAAAGTAAAATCTCTTCCATGAATCCAGACATCCTGCCTCCGGCTACAACCTCATTTCTCTGATACCTTTTCAAGTTAAAATAAGCAAATAATAACAATTAAAAAAATAATAAACTCACGAAAGCAGTCCATAGTTGCCTTCTCCATTTTCTTAACTCACATTCTCTTTTTAGTCCATTTCCATAGTGTTTTCTGTTCCCTCTACTCCACTAAAACTGCTCTCACCATGGGCATCAGAGATTCCTGTGGCGACACAACATTGATCCTCTCTGTTCGACTACCTTGGCCACTGGCTCCTGCATCTCTTAGCTCAGTCACAGTGTGACCTGGTTTCCCTCCTCTTGCCCAGAATAGTCTGCTGTGGCCTGTGTTACTATCTTCTTCCTTCCTGGTGGGTCCTGGTTTGTTGTACAGTTACCTCTTGTGTCCTAGGTCATTTCAAACAGCTCCATGGGTGCACACTCCTTCTAAATGTTGAGAATTTACAAACTTAAAATTCCAGTCCTAAATTCTTTGTTTACTCCCTGGAGTCATGTATTCAACTACTTATTTGAAATACCTACTCTGATGTTTAATATGCATCTCAAACCTCATATATACAAAAGAGATCTCAGATTCCTCTCTTCCCTACATATTCCTCTCAGCCTTCCCTATGGCAACTAACTTGCCACCTCCAAGTGAGTACTCAAGCCAAAGCCCCCAAATGATTCATGATCCTACACTCCCATTTCTCCACGTTCAACTCATCAGCAAGTCCTTTCAAAAATATCTTCAAGCTCTCTCCTGAATCTGTGTCTCATTAAGCCTTCCCCATCACCCATGTCCAACACACCATTATTTCTTGCCTCAGTGATAGGCAATAGCTTTGTAACTGACTCCTTCTTATTTGTGCTCTTTTATAACTCATTTTCCCCAGGACAGTCACAATTATTTTTAAATATGTGATTCATGCTCCTACCCAGTACTTTCTGTAGCTCAGCATTGCAAGTAAAGTTATATATCCCATGCTCTTTGGCAGAGCTTTCGAGCTCCATTGACCTGGACTCAGATTCCTCCTTCCTCTTTCTCTTACCATACAATAATTCTCTCAAGTACAACCTCCACTCCACACTGGTTTTCTTGCTGCCTTCAAATACATCCTCATTTTTTCTCAGTCTTAAGGTCATTGTACCAGCTGTTCCTTTTTTTTGGAAAGCCACATATCCTGACTGCTTGTTTATTTCTGTCATTTAAGACTTAGCTCAAGTGCCATCTCTTCTCTCACCTTGTCCTAGGGCCAGCCACACAATTGGAGCTGATCTATCACCACCAGAAACAAACAACCAAACACATAGACTTTATATCATATTGATCTATTTTACTTTTTAATAAACACTTTTCAATATCTGACATTATCTTCTTTATTTTTCTTTCATTTGTCTTTCCCAACTGGAATCTTTAGCTGGTATAAGGAAAGAGAGTGTAAGCCCCAACCAGGCATTTGTGGAGATGTATACATTTTTTTAAAAGTTGAAAGTATTTTTGATAATACTTTTAGATAATACGTAATAGGTGCATGACATCAAGCTACTTTCTTAGCATGGATGGATACATTTCTTTGAGATTTTAAACAAGGGGCTTAACTTGCATCAGGCAACTTTAAATTGTTCTCTGACAAGCACTGTCAGACCTAGTTCTAGCAATACAGTTCATTGGAATTGGCAAATCTGTGTAAAAGTTTACTGACTTTAATATCTATGGAAACTCCAATTTAGGAAATTCAGCTGCATTTTTTGGCGTCACCAGGACCGTTCCCAATTTTTATTATTCTTAACCATCCAGACAAGGGATTATGCAGAGTAAACAAGCCTGAAATGAATTTTCCATAGTAATTTAGTCATTTAAGGAAGGCTCAAGGTCTGGGAACACTTTGAGAAGTGGTGCCAAGTTTTCAACTTCCTCTCTTCCTTTTTAAATATGTATTTTATTTGGGCAAAAGTATCAAAGTCAGGTTACTTGTTACTAAAAACTATAATAGGCTTTTGGTTCTTCTTTGGTAATTCTAGACAGTCTGAGATACTTTGTAGGTTCTGTATCCTGATGCTAAATCGTTGCAGCTCATTGAATGATGCTGCCTCATCCTTTGTGCCAGATATGACTTCATTACTAGCCCTGGCCCATTTTTTTTCTAATACAGAAAATTAGAACCTGGAAGTTGTACAAGACTTATTTCTATTAAATCATCTGTGCAAAACTAGTGGATGGGTCTCATCAACCAAAATTAGAATTCAAATGCTATTTCAAAGCAGCAATTTTAGTTTATTTGGATCTGGCACTAACCTCCTTCCACAAACTAACGTGTAGACCATGCATCTTATGTGTTTCTATCATGAAACATTTATATTTAAAACTATTTCCCTCCTCAAGTTCTTCTAAAGGTATTGCCATTTTCTTTTCTAGAAAACCAGAAAAAATGGTCCAAATTTTACTGTCCTCAAGTACTTAAACTCTACTATAAAATTGAAAGGTAAGAGAGGTTCTGATTAACAAAAACCCTTTCCTTTAAATGTAGAAAGGAGTAGACAAGTCAAAACCTGAATAGTGTTAATAAATTATTTCAAAACGTATGTATTAGAAGAGAGAGACTTAATTAATTGTATAAATATAAAAAAGGACAAGTGTAGCCAGCAGGTTAATAATGAATATTTCAGAAGCTAGTGCTTAAAAAAATGTTTCTTAATTATGTTCATTTACAGATTTCTGAAAGAAAGGGTGTTAATGGGATAAAGGAATTTCAATACGTAAGATGAAGATGAATCAAAATGAATTGTGAATGAGAAAATGAAAGCAGATGACATAAATAGACTGTAAACATTATAATCTTTTTTTCTCATACATACACGCCAATACAAAATGTTATGTGTCATTTTAGATTTTAAAGGTTGAAGTTTAATGGAGTCTTAGACAAGGAAAGCAAAACTCTAATGCCTTCCGATTTTTTGGTATATTTATCTCTAAAACCTAGATTTCTTTCCAGAAAATATGTTGTAGCCAAGATTAAGAGTTAGATTTTGTATATGAAAACAAATAACTCCTTAATGTTTGAGGAAAGTCTGGCCTGATAAATTCATTCTGGGTTGGAATCTATCAATTGTGAAGTGTGGTTCACTACAACTTTGCTTTCTATTCCTCTATTTGTATAGAAGCTATAGTCAAATTTTAATATCAATGATTATCTATGGCTTTGAGCCCTGGTGGGTACCATGATTTGCTTTCATTTGACCCTTTGGGAGATTCAATTTATTTTAACTGGACTGAGAATCACAGAATCAGAGTTTAGAAATGTGAGTTTAGAAATCACTGAGTACTACTCTCACCTACCACTGCTTTGTTTTTAAGAACTCTGAGTTTCTGATAGAGTTTCTGTACTTCACACAGTGAATCAGAGAATGAACTTGCACAGATATTAGGAATTCCAAATTCCAGGGCTTTCATTGTCTCTTAGTGAGACAAGGCTGCCCAAACTATTTGCAAATGTTAAAAAAAAAATCTGGATTCTGCCCCAGTGACAATTGTTCTTGCTCAATGGGGTCAAGGTCAACCAGGACATTCATGTCTTAAGTCGCATGGGACTTCTCATACCTGCTTTACCAAAACAAACCCCAGTTCTGAGTGTCTAATGGATGCTCTTAATTTTACTTTTCACATTCTTTAAATAGAAACAGAACTGCAGATTAGAGATTAGTGATTTGAAAATACTCCTACAATCATTTAGCAATGAAGGAGATAGCCAATCCTGTATGCCTTTTATTTTCAGTAAGATCTTCTCTAATAAGTAAGCCAGACATGGTGACTCAGGCCTATAACCCCAGCACTTTGGAAGGCTGAGGCAGGAGGATCTCCTTAGACCAGGATTTCAAAACCAACTTGAGCAACATTGCAAGATCCCATCTCTACAAAAAATAGAAAAATTAGCCATGCATGGTGGCGTATGCCTGTAGTCCCAGCTACTCAGGAGCCTGAGGCAGGAGGATTTCCTAAGCCTGGGAGTTTGAGGTTACAGTGAGCTATGATGACACCAATGCACTTGACACTGGGCAACAGAGCAAGAGTCTGTCTCAAATTAAAAAAAAAAAAAGAAGAAGAAGAAGAAGTAGACCATGTAGTGCTGGAAAGGTCAATTTCAACAAATATCCATGGCTGAGCTGCCTCAGATTTCAATGAAATATTTTTTTGATGGTCTTTGGGAGATAATTTCATTTATTTACTTTATGTGAAAGAATTTACGGAGCAGATTTTTTGGAGGTAGTCTAGCCAAGCCAATTTTCTAAGTATAAAGAAATATTATAAACATGTGGCAAACATTGTTGGTTACGTGGCTCTCCATCTAGCTTCTGCCTCTTCCTTCCTTTTTAACAGACCACCAGTTAGATTTGGGGTCTCTGTCTTTTTCCTATAGCCAAATGCTTCACTAGGCCAGTCATGGAATCCCACCTCCCATGGATATGCTCAGTTTTAGAACAGGCATGTGATACACACAGAATGAGTTGTGAGGGAATATCTGTTGAATTGTTTCTGGGAAATAGTTTCTTCTTATAAAAGAGTCAGAAGGAAGTGATTTATCTGCTTCCACTGGACACTGCCACGTGGGTCTGTCCTGTCCAGGTCACTGTAGCCATCTTGCAACCAGAAGGGCAACCCGCTGGAGAACAGAGCTGAGAGTCTAGTCAAAGACAAAAAGAATGCTGGTTCTGGACATTGCAGAGCCTTGGACTTGGCCAACCCTTTCATTGCCATGCCCGAGACTCCTTATTATATAAGATAATACCATTTTCCTCATTGCTTTAAGACAGCTAATTGAGGCTTTTTCTGTTGCTTTCTGCAGAAAGTGTCCTAATGGATACAAATAATACAGAAAGTAACCTTTCCCCTGACATTTTACAAAACGTGGCGACCCCTATCAAGGACTTCTACTTCAGCAATACACTGCCATCACTAAAGATGCTGCTAAGAATATAGAGTTGGCTACATTACTATCCCCAGTGATGGAATATTCAAAATTTAATCAGTTTTCAGTTCAAGGAAATAACCGCTAATAAAAAAAAAATGCTTTTGGATCATTTCATGAGGCAGAGTACTTTATTCCATATGGCATCCTGCACGTCCATATGGCTTCAGGAATTAGAGAGGTATATTTGTCAAAATATTCAATCAATTGCAGCCCTTAAAGTTGATAATGTTATGTGTTTGGAGCATACACCATCTCTGGAATATGGGGGGAAGTCAAAGGAGCAAATGCCAGCCAAAGAAAAATCATAGTGAGTTTACATTCAGAAAAGAAAGGAAAGAAGGAAGAGAGACCTGCACTACTGTAATTTAATCCAAATCATGTGAACGATATTGACTCTGCGCTGCAATAACCTAGTCATGAGTAAAAGCAGTGTGTAATAAGGTTTATTCAAATAAGAATGGGGCAGGAAAATTCTGATTATTTTACATTTCAATTGGCATAATTTCAGAACATCAACCATATATAAAGTAGTTACCTTGAAAAAAAAATGTATTAAGCAAACCTAACCACCTTCAAAATTTATTTTTATTTATTTATTTTTAAAATTTTTTTCCTGTACTATTTACCTGCTTAACTCCACTTCAGAGATTGTTCTTAGCCCCTTTGGGCTTTGGCCGCTTGTAAACTGTTTAAGCTGTGACCAATTTTATTAAATTTCTGCAAATTTGGCTTTCTAAGTAAAGAGTTTAAATAGAATAGCTGCCCACATGGAATACACACCATGGCACCTTCCATTCTTATTTCCTATATTCTGGGTCTGGTGGCTCTCAGAGTGAGTGGGGAAGGTTGGTGCAGGAGGGCAGGCAAAGCTTCTTGGGCAACAGGTTTTTCTGCAGGGTTAAAAAAAAAGTATGAGCTGGAGCTGTATTCCAGAGAAATTATTCCAAGCGAGTGAAAGCAGAAGATGTTAGATTCAATGCTGTGTAGAAAAGAGAGTTAACTACCAGAGATATAAGGTTGGTTTACCTAGGAAAAAAATGTATCAAATCCATCAATCAAGAGATGGGCAGGAAAAGTCTGCAAGGGCCACAAGGCACAAAGAGACCAATTTTCTGAAATTCATTTCGTATTCAATTAACTACTCTCATATCATATTGCAGAATATATCTACTACAAGTTAGATGAGTAAAATGTAACATATATGTGTCTGAATCTTTATACGAGAAACTTATAAATGAATAAATTCAAAATAGATTTCACACCATCCAAGGATTATCCTCTGGATGTTGCAGTGAAGCCGGAATGGCATAAAGGTTAGCCAGTTCCCTTCATTTTTGCTGATAACCAGTACTTCTCAGTCATCAGAACTCCAGGAGTGCCTGCCTCTGGGGTTCGCCTTACAAATTGGCAAGTCAGTGCTTTCTGAACAACACAGTGAAACTGACAAAGTTTGAACTAGTGCAGGCATGAACCTATCAAAAAACAAACAACAAACTGTGGCAGTATTGAGTCTAATGAAACTGTCCTACAATTTCAGGATTGATAATACACTCTCTTTCCCCAATTTTTATGTAAATTCCTTGATATGCACATATCACATCCCAAGATGAAGTCTGGTCTGTTGCAAACCCATACAATGGTTGTGAGTGTCTTGAGAGCAGGGGGATGCCACCCTGTACCCCACAAGTGTTTGTATTCAGACAAGTGTGCAGGCAGGAACTGAAAGCCTACAGGGATTCAGTGCTGTTATTGAGCCTGTCCCAGTCCTTCCCACTTTGTGCAAACTTTCCGAATATCCCCAGATCATACTGATTTCTTCCTCCTAGGAACATACAACACTGTATAACTTAGTGTTTAAATGTATTCTTCAAATTTCTTTCTCTCTTGTCTCTCCAAATATTAGCAAGCCTCTTGAAAAAAGAGGCCATGCCTTGCTTTTCTCTTGGGTGCTTGTCTTCAGTGTTTAGCGTGGTGCTGAGGGTATGTGAAGTTGGTTGATTTTTGGATGGAGAAAGAAGGGATTTCTAAAGCAGGAGAGAAGGTCTGCCTCATTGTCAATGCTGATCCCTTTCTTAGCATGAGCATATGCTGAGTATAAGGCATAATCACATTGCTTGACTTTCCTTGGAGGGCAGGTCTAGTAGAGTAGAATCAGCAAGAATTTGTTTAAAATTTTTTGTTGACATATAATAGATGTACATATGATAATTTAATACATTTATATAATTTGTAAAGATCAAATAAATGTGTACCTTAAATACTTGTCTTTTAATGCTAGATACATTCAAATTATTCACTTCTGGATATTTTGAAGCATACAATAGGTTATTGCAAATTATAGTCACCCAGCCGATTGATCAAACACTACGTCTTATTTCTTCTATCAAATTGTATATTTGTACCCACTAATCAACCTCTCTTCATTCCTTACTTCCACCTCTGATAACCACCAATCTACTCTCCATCGTCATGAGTTCCACGTTTTTAGCTCCCACATAGGAGTGATATTTGTCTTTCTGTGCTTGGCTTCTTTCAGTTAACATAATGACCTGCACTTCAACCCATGTTGCTGTAAATAACAGGATTTCATTCTTTTTATGGCTGAATAATATTCCATTGTGTATATATACCATGTTTTCTTTATCCATGCATCTACGATGGACACTTAGGTTTCCTTATTTTGGCTATTGTGAATAGTGCTGTGATAGGCGTGTGAGGGCAGATGTCTCTTCGATATACTGATTTCCTTTCTTTTGGATAGATACCCAGTAATGGAATTGCTGGATCATATAGTACTTCTATGCTTAGTTTTTTGAGGAACCTCCACACCCTTTCCCCCATAGTGGCTGTACTAATTTACATTCCCAACAGTGTACGAGGGTTCCCCTTTCTCCACATGCTCAACAGCATCCATTATTCCCTGTCCTTTTGGTAATAACCATTCTAACTGGGGTAAGATGATATCTCATTGTGGTTTTGATTCATATTTCTCTAATATTAGTGATATTAAACATTTTTTATTATACCTGTTGGCCATTTGTATGTCCTTTTTTGAGAAATGTCTATTCAGATCTCTTGCCCATTTTTCAATTGTATATTTGTTTTAATGCTATTGAGTTGTTTGAGCTCCTTATATATTCTGATTATTAATTCATTGTCAGATGGATGGTTTTCAAATATTTTTCCCATTCTCTGGGTTGTCTCTTCATCCTTATTGTTTCTCTTTCTAGGCAGAAGATATAATCCCATTTGTCTATTTTTGCTTTGGTTGCCTGTGCTTTTGAGGTCTTACACACACACAAAAATGTTACCCAGATCAATGTCCTGGAGCATTTCCCCAATGTTTTCTTCTAGTAATTTCATACTTTCAGGTATTATATTTATGTCTTCAGTCCATTTAGATTAGATTTTGTATGTCATAAAAGATAGGAGTCTAGTTTCATTCTTCTGCATGTGGTTATCCAGTTTTCCCAGCACCATTTATTGAAGAGACTATCTTTTCCCCATTGTATGTTCTTGGCTCTTGTTGAAAATGAGTTGGCTGTAAATGTATGGATTTACATCTGAGTTCTCTATTTTGTTCCATTGGTTTATGTGTCTGTTCTTATGCCTGTACCATGCTGATTTGTTTACTATAGTTTTGTAGTATATATTGAAATCAGGTAGTGTGATGCCTCCAGCTTTGTTCTTCTTCCTCAGGATTGCTTTGGTTATTCAGGGCCTTTTGTGGTTCCATATAAATTTTAGGATTATGTTTTCTATATCTGTGAAGATTGTCATTTTGATGATATTTTGATAGTAATTGCATTGATTGGTATTTTGATAGCAATTGCATTGAATTTGTAAGCTGCTTTGAGTAATAACGTCATTTTAGCAATATTAATTCTTCCAATCCATAAGCATAGAATATGCTTCCATTTTTGGGGTCCTCTACAATTTCTTTCATTGGCATTTTGTAATATTCCTTGTATAGATCTTTCACTGCTTTGTTTAAATTAATTCCTAGGTTATTATATTCTTTGTAGCTATTATAAATAGGATTGTTTTCTTGATTTCTTTTTCAGATTGTTTGCTGTTGGCATATATAAATACTACTGATTTTTGTATATTGATTTTGTATCCTGCAACTTTATTGAATTCATTTATTGGTTCTAATAGTCTTTTGGTGGAGTCATTAGGTTTTTCTAAGTATAAGATCATGCCATCTGTGAACAAGGTTAATTTGATTTCTTCCTTTCCAATTTGAATGTCTTCTATTCCTTTCTCTGGCCTAATTTATCTACCCAGGACTTTCAGTATGATGTTGAATACTAGTGGTGAAAGTGGGCATCCTTGTCTTGTTCTATATCTCAGAGGAAAGGCCGTCAATTTTTCCCTATTCAGTACAGTGTTAGCTGTGGGTTTGTCATACATGGCTTTTGTTATTTTGAGATGTTATTTCAATGTCCAGTTTGCTGAAGATTTTTATCAAAAAAGGATGCTGAATTTTATCCAATACTGTTTTAGCATCTGTTGAAATGATCAAATAGCTTTTGGTCTTGGTTCTGTTAACATAATGTATAACATTTTTTAATTTGCATGTGTTGAACCATCCTGTATCCCTGGGATAAATCTCCCTTCATCATGGTGAATGATTTTTAATGTGTTGTTGAATTCAGTTTACTAGTATTTGGTTGAGGATTTTTGTGTCTATGTTCATCAGTGATATTGACCTCATTTTCGTTGTCGTTGCGTCCTGGTTTTTGTATCAGGATAATACTGACCCCATAGAATGAGTTTGTAAATATTCCCTCCTCTTTAATTTTTTTTGAAGAGTTGGAGTAGATTGGTAATACTTCCTTAAATGCTTCATAGAATTCAGCAGTGAAGCCATCAGGTACTGGGCTTTTCTTTGATGGAAGACTTTATTATGACTTTGATCTTATTCCCCATTATGGTTTTGTTGAGCTTTTCTCTCTCTTCATGGTTTAATCTTGGTAGGCTGTGTGTGCCCAGGAATTTAACCAGTTCCCCTAGGTTTTCCAATTTGTTGGCTTATGGTTGTTTGTAATAGTTTCTAATGATTCTTTGTGCTTCTACGGTCTCAGTTGTTATGTCTTCTTTTTCATTTCTGATTTTATTTATGGTCTTTTTTTCTTAGTCTAGCTAAAGCTTTGCTGATTTTGTTTATCTTTTCAAAAAACCAACTTTTCATTTTGTTAATCTTCTGTATATTTTTAGTCTCAATTTCATTTATTTCTGCTCTGATCTTTATTATTTTTTTCCTTCCACTAATTTTGGGTTTGGTTTAAGCAAGAATTTCGGAGTCAGAAAAATCTAGGTTTGAAGCCCAATTGTAGTAGTTACTAGCTTGTAACATTGGTCAAATCTTTCTCTTTTTCTTTATTAGTAAGAATAGTAAGTATAATGCAACTTTCTTGCATGTTTTCAGAAATATTAAGTGAGATAATATATTGGATAAGTCCTAGCATATAAGGATGGAATATGGTTTACTTTGATTCTCTTTCTGTGCTGGTAACCAGTAATTTTTTTCTTTTTTGTGAACTTTCTATTTCTTCCTGGAACTAATTTCTGTTTCCTTTGATGTTAATTATTTTTTGAGAAAAAAATGAGTAATGATGGGACATTCAAATGCTAGGAGGGAACTTGAATACTGTGGGTGACTATTCCAAGGCTTCTTATTTATTATATTAATAACCAGACTATTAGCACTCCTAGTAAAACCAACCCCACACAATTTCAATATAAATTTATACCTGTATAAATAACTAAAAGATTATTGCATTAGTTTTTTTATTGCTTCCACAACAACTTACCATAAATTTAAAGAACACAAATTTATTATCTTATAATTCTGTGCATCAGAAGTTCACATGATCTCACAGGACTAAAATTTAGGTGGTGGCAGGGCTGTGTTCCTTCCTGAAGGATCTATAATATTTGTTCTCTTGCCTTTTTAGAACTTCTAAAATCCTGGACTTGAATGGGAGTGACAGAGTTTGTCTTCTAATAATGAGAATGGGGGAAATTGGTGCAATCAGTAGCCACCACATACAACAGAACAGAGTCAGAAGAAATGAATAGAAGCTAGTACTGTTGACGTTGGTTGACACTTCAAATACCAGTCATCTCTGAAATTAAACATTCATGAACTTGTCAGTTATATGATATGATGTTTTTGTAAATTTATATCAACTTTAACTGGATTACTTCTCACTTACTTTTTCTCTCTTGAAAATGTAGCTAATACATTTTCTTGCCAGGCCTATGGCTCTCTAAATAATATAACTCTGAATTAATGTCTCAGATAATGAGTAGTTGGGCATTGACTCACAACTCTAACACATTTAAAAAATATAATAACACTGAAAGAGTTTCTCACAAATAAACACTGATGAAACTTATAAGTAATTTTTTATTACTTCGAATTTACTCTCTATTCATCTGATCTTGAATATCTCAGTATCTATAATATTCTTCACATTATAATGATTTTATTCCAGAAAAGCAAGAGAAACATTCTTCTTAATATTTTCCAGTGAAAGATTTTGGTATATGAAGTCAAGTGTTTGATACTTAAGTTGGAAAATATATTTCTCTGAGATAGAATTCTATCTTCTCATTTCTTAAAAACTTTCTTTGGTATCTTTTCTTCTCCAGCTTTATTGAGGTATAGTTGACAAATAAAAATCATATGCATTTATGGTGTGAAGCATAATGTTTTGATATATGTATATATTGTGAAATGATTACCACCATCAAGCTAATTAACATATCCATTATTTCACATAGTTACCTTTTGTTGTGTGGTAAGAACATTTAAGATCTGTTCTCCTAGAAAATTTTAAGAATTCTGTATGATGTTATTGACTATAGTCATCACGGTGTACATTAGATCCTCAACTTATTCATCCTGTAACTGAAAGTTTGTACACTTTGACCAACATCTCCTCATTCCCCCTACTCCCTAGCCCTAACAACCACCATTCTACTCTCTGCTCTACTCATTAATGTCAACTTTAATGAACTCCACATATAAATGAGATCATGCGGTATTTTTTCTTTTTGTGCCTGGCTTGATTAATTTAGCAAAATGTCCTTCAGTTTCATCCATTGCAAATGACAGGATTTCCTTCTTGTGTAAGGTTGAACAGTATCTCACTGATGTAATCCCATTGTCTATTTTTGCTTTTGTTGTCTGTGGTATGAAATTCTTATCCAAAAACTCACTGCCAAGGCCACTGTCAAGAAGCTTTTCTCCTAAGTTTTCTTCCAGTAATTTTGAAGCTTCAGATCTTATATTTTAAAATTTAATCCATTTTTAGTTGATTTTTGTGTATGGTATGCAATAATGGTCTGATTTTATTCTTTTGCTTTCCCAACACTAGTTTTCCCAATGCCATATATTGAAGAAACAATCTTTTCACCTGTTCTTGGCATTTTTGTCAAAAATCAATGGACTGGCCAGGTGTAGTGGCTCATGCTTGTAATCCTATAACTCTGGGAGGCCAAGGTGGGAGGATTGCTTGAGCTCAAGAATTAGAGACCAGCCTGAGCAAGAGTGAAACCCCTTCTCTACTAAAAATAGAAAAAATTAGCCAAGCATGATGGTGGGCACCTCTAGTCCCAACTACTCGGGAGGCCAGGGAGACAGAGCAAGACTCTATTTAAAATAAATCAGTGGACCGTCAATTCATGGAATTGTTTCTTGGTTTCCTATATATTCTGTTCACTTGGTCTGCATGTCTATTTTTATGCCAGTTCCATACTGTTTTAATTACTATAGCTTTGTAGTATATTTTGAAATCAGGTAATCTGATGCCTCCAACTTTGTTCTTCTTGTTCAAGATTACTTTGGCTATTTTGGGGTCTTTTGTGGTTCCATATGAATTTTAGGATTTTTTTTACTGTTTCTTTGAAAAATGCTATTGGAATTTTGATAGGGATTGCATTGAATTTGTAAATAACTTTCAATAGTGAACATTTTAATAATGCTATTTCTTCCCACCCATGAACAAAAGATGTCTTTCCATTTATATGCCTCCTCTTTAATTTCTTTCATCAATGTTTTATAGTTTTCAGTTTATAGATCTTTTGCCTTCTTGGTTAAATTTATTCCGAAGTATTTTTTATGCTACCATAAATGAGATAGTTTTCTTCATTTATTTTTTGGATAATTGTTAGTGTATATCTATAGGTTTGGTATGTGCATTTCATCTCCTACAGCTTCACTAAATGTATTCATTAATTCTGTTTTGGGTGTGTCTTTAAGGTTTCCATATATAAGATCATGTCATCTGCAAGCATGACTATTTGACTTCTTTCTTCCTCATATAGATGCCTTTTATTTATTTCTCTTGCCTAATTGCTCTGACAAGGACTACTAGTACTATGCTAAATATAAGTAGCAAGAGTGGACATTTTTGTCTTGTTCCTGATCTTACAGGAAGCTTTTCACCAATGAGTATGATGTTAATTGTTGATTTGTTCCATGTGGCTTTTATTATGTTGAGGTACATTCCTTGTATACCTAATTTGTTGAAAGTTTTTATCATAAAAGGACGTCAAATTTTATCCAATGCCTTTTCTACATCTATTCAGATAATCATATCCTTCCTCTGCTAATGTGGTATATCAAATTTGTTGACTTCCATACTTTGAACCATCCTGGCATGGAATAAATCCCACTTTATCATGATATATGATCTTTTTACTATGCTGTTGATCTCAGTGTGCTAGTATTTTGTTGAAAATTTTTGTGTCTCTGTTCATCAAGAATACTGGCCTGTGATATTCTTTTAGTATCTTTGGCTTTAGTATCAAGGTAACGCTGGTCTCATAAAATAAGTTTGGAAGTGTTCCCTACTCTTCAATTTTTTGAAAGAGTTTGAGAAGGAATGACATTAATTCTTTTTTAAATGTTTGGTAAAATTCACCTGTGAAGCCATCAGACCCTGGGCTTTTCACAAAAGGATTACAACCTCCTCAGTCATTATTGGTCTATTCATATTTTCTGTTTCTTTATGATCCAGTCTTGGTAGGTTGTATGCTTCTAGAAATTTATTCTTTTTTTCTATTTTATTCAATTTTGGGCCTATAGTTTTTCACAGTAAGTTTTTATGATCCTTTGTATTTCTGTGGTGTCAATTGTAATGTTTTCTCTTTCATGCATAATTTTATTTATTTGAGTATTCTTTTTTTCTCAGTCCAGCTAAAGGTTTGTCAATTTTGTTAATCTTTTCAAAAAACCAACTCTTAATTTCATTGATTTTCAACATTTTTTTCAGTGGGGTTTCACACAAAATGACTCCCAAATTTGTGATTTGTGTGCCCAATGATTAAGAACAAATATAGAATAAGGCTTATATTTGACAAGAGAAAATGATGATTTCGGTTTGGGATCTACTAATACTGAATTTCCATGGGACATGAAAGTGAACTTGTACAATTAATTTTTCATTTATTTAACAAATATTTGTCAATGTATCTGGGTCACAAGAGAAAGGAATAGACTGCTGGCATACATGTAGGAATCATTAAATATAAAACCTCTGATCAGGCTGGGCGTGGTAGCTCACGCCTGTAATCCTAGCACTCTGGGAGGCCGAGG
>VBSM01002608.1:97508557-97522010 GCA_008086735.1 Cheirogaleus medius | reverse complement strand
AAAAAAAAAAAAAAACCCCACAAAACCAAACCAAAGCAAAACGACAAAAAAAAATAGGTTTTGGAAGAAAATATTTGCAAAATATGTATGTATGAAAGGGTTTATGTCCAAAGTACACAAGAAGTTGCTATGAATCAATGATAAGAAGATTAGAGACAGGGTCTTGTTCTGTTGCCTAGGCTAGAGTACAGTGGCACAATCAAAACTCACTGAACATCAAACTCTGAGCCCAAATTATGCTCCCAGCCTCAGCCTCATGAGTAGCTGGGACTATAGGTGTGTGCCATGCCTTTTTTTATTTTTTGTAGAGACAGGGCCATGCTATGATGCCCAGGCTAGTCTTGAACTCCTGGCCTCAAGCAATCTTCCTGCCTCAGCCTTCAAACATGCTGGGATTATAGATGTGAGCCACTGTGCCCAACCATAACTTGCCCTTTTATAACAGTATTAATTTTACCCACACAGATTAAGGCCTCATGGCCTAATCACCTCTTAAAGGTCCTGTCTCTTAAGATAGTTATAATGACAATTAAATTTCAACGTGAGTTTTGGAGGGGACAAATATTCAAACCATCACATTCCATTCCATGTCCCCCCAAATTCCCATACTTCCCACTTATAAAATGCCCTCATTTTATCCAAATAGCCCCAAAAGTTTTAACTCATTGCAGCATCAACTCAAAAATCCAAGTCCCGAGGCTCTTCTAAATCAGATATGCGTGGGACTCAAGGCTTGATTCATCGTGAGACACCTGTGAGTCTGTGAAATCAAACAAGTTATGTACTTTCAAAATATAAGGGTGGAACTGACATGTTCCTGTTCCATTCCTATTACAAAAGGGAGAAATAGGTAAGGAAAAAAGGGTAACTCGTACTAAGTAAGTTCAAAATCCAGCAGGGTGAACAACATCAAATCTTAAGTCTTCAGAATAATCTTCGTTGATTCCACGTTTCACCTCTTGACGCACTGGGGCAGAGGTTGGGTCCCCAATGCCTTAGGCAGCTCCATCATTCTGGCTTTTTCAGCCTCAACCCATGCAGCAGCACCCCTGAGCTAGAGTTCCATGCTTGGAGCTCTCCCAGTCTGATGTTGCACACTGGGGGTTCCATAGTTCTGGGGTCTTGGGTGCAGCCTTATCTCACAACCCTCCTAGACATTGCCCTAGTGGAGGCTCTCTGCAGTGGCTTCAGCCCCACAATTCTGCTGGGCATTGCCTTAGTGGGGATTCTCTGCAGTGACCCTGCCCCTACAGCCTCACTAGGCATTGCCCTAGTGGGGAATCTCTGTAGCAGCCCTACCTCTGCAGCAGGTCTCCATGACATCCTCTGAATGAAAGCTAAGTGGAGGCAGCCATGTCCCCCTAGATCATGCATTCTATACGTCTGTAGAATTAGCACCAGGTGGACACCACCAAGGTTTACTCCCTGTACCTTCTAGAGTGGTGGTTGGAGCTGCATCCGGTCTGGCTTGATCCATGACTGAGAAAAGCTGAGGAGTGCTGTACCAGAACGTGAGGAGCAAACACTTGAGGAAGTACAGGCAGTAAATACTGCCCACCATTCTGCAGGTCCCCTGGGCCTCTCCCTCGAAACTTTTCTGCTCTCCAGTCCCCAGCATTCCGGGCCTGTGAAGCCTTGAAGGCCTTTGGGGCCATTCTCCCACTGTCTTAATGAACAACGCCCGGCTTTCTTCTCTCCAGTGACCATTTGATAAGAAGATTATCAAAACCACAACATTGGTTTTCTCTCCTAAACATGCTTTTTCATTCTTTACAGGGTCAAGTTGAGGATTTTTTCAAATCATTACATTCTACTTCCCTTTTAATTATAAATTCCATCTTTAAATCATTTCTCTTTTTTTATATTTTACTATATGCAGTTAAGAGAAGCCACTCACAACCCCAAATGTTTTGCTGCTTAGAGATTTCTTCTACCAGATATCCTAGTTCATTGCTCTTAAGTTCTGCCTTCAATAAAGCCCTCAGGCATGGACACAATTCAGACAATTCTTTGTCATTATATAACAAGAATGGCCTTTCCCCCATCTCCAATAAGATATTCCTCATTTCCATTGGAGACTTCATCCGGATGGCTTTTACTGTCCATATTTCTACCGATACTCTGAGCATGAGCACTTAAGTCATCTCTAAGAAGTTTCAGACTTTCCCTACAGGTCTTCTCTTCTGTACGCTCACCAGAATTGCTCGTAATCCTCTGCTCAAGGCAATGCAGGCTTTTTTAGCATTCACTTCAAAGCTGTTAAAGCCTCTACCCATTATCCAGTTCCAAAGCTACTTCCACATTTTCAGGTATTTGTTGTAACAAAACCCCCACTCCCAGTACCAATTTCTGTCTTAGCTGTTCTGTGCTGCTATAACAGAATGCCGCAGACTAGGTAATGTATAATGGACAGAAATTTCTTGGCTCCAGTTCTAGAGGCTTAGAAGTCCAATATCAAGCAGCCTGCATCTGGCCAGGTCTCCTCACTACATCATCACATAGTTAAAGGCTGAAGGGTGAAGAGAAAGAAAAGTCACTTCTGGAGGCTCTTTTGATAAGAGCATTAGTCCATTCCTGAGGGCTCTGCCTTTATTACTTAATTTCCTCTTAAGGCCACACCTCCCAGCATTATCACTTTGGGGGATTAAATTTTAAACCATAGCAACTACATACTACATGATTCCGTTTATGGGGGACTCTAGAAAAGGCAAAACTATAGTGACAGAAAACAGACCAGTTTGGCCTGCACCTGGTGGTCAGGAGAGTGAATTGACTAAAAATGGCCTTGAGGAAATTTCCCATGGTGATAGAACCATTTTTTAACATGATTGTAGTGCTGATGTTGTGACCGCAAGCAGCTGAAGAAATTCATCAAATTGTATACTTAATAGCAATGAATTTTATTATGTGTAATTTATACCTCAATAAATCTGAAAACAAAGAACTAATTTCAATAATTGAGTGAAATAATACCAAAGCATCTTTTAATAAAGGCCTTTATAAAATCTTTAATAAGATCTAATAATAAGAGATATTTATAAAGATCTTTAAAATCACTTATTAAAAATAATAATTTGTCTATTCTGACATTACTTTTGCTCTGTAATGTTACTTTGTCATAACTTGGTCTTTTAGTAGAATGTATTTACCAATAAAAGGTGTGCTCTCTTAGATGATGTGAAGCAGCCCACAGTAAACCTCACTTTCACTTAACTTTGTGAGATAATGTTAGCAGGTGCCCTCATTTTCACTTGTTCAGTAGAACCCAGGTCATGAAAACCCTCAATGGCAGAGTGCTGTTTCATACCACCTTAACATAGCAGTATGGACAGCACTTTGGGCCTCTCTCCTGTCACGCACCAAGGGATACTACCCCATCATGAAAAGAACTGTCCCACTTTGAGTTTTAATTGTAACTGTAGTGTCTTCTCCACAGTGGCTCAAATGCATCATTTGAAATGTGACAGAGCTGTGAGTTTGCACTGCAGCCTCTTTACTTTGTGATACATTAAAAGGTGTAATCCAACTGAAATGTAAATCATTGTTCTTGAAAACAAATTACAAATGGAGATAACAGGGCTGCTGAGTCTCTCTAAGCATCAGAAGGGCCCATCCCAGACCTATTTTCTTCAGGTCCAAATTGCAGCCACGCTGTTATCAAGGGTAATAGGAGGCTGCTGAGGCATGCTGATTACAAGTTGATGGTAAACAGTGCTTTTCAACACAGCGCCTGAATGGAAGAACACACACAACATTAATCAGCTGAATTCAAAAAGACCCACGGGAAGGAAGAGTAGTTTCCCTATGTGCTGTAGCTCTAACCCCTAAAGGTGGCCCACACAATATCCCTGTTAAAATACTACTTTTTATCCCTTAATGATCATCACCAGCTTATGTCAAATTCTAATTGCCAGTCCACTGAAAAGGGGGGAAAAATAATGATTGTTTTTTGGTCTATGACCATGATGAGAAATTATTATTGTTATTATTATATAATTATTATTATTATAAGTGAAGTTTGAGGTTTTAAGGAGTTGATGGGGAGAGAGAAATTAATCAATGTTTCTTTCTTTGGCTTCTCTTTCCTCTTGGTGAAGGGCCATAAGGACTGTTGCATAGGATCATAGGTCCATTCCTGGGTTAGAAGGTTGTCTGGAAAGGTTTCCAGGTTTGGGTGGCCATACATGATCAACTAAATTAAGTAGCCTCACTTGATACTTTCTAAACCCTGAATTCCAGGCCTGAGCTACCACAAGCCTCATGGGCTTGCAGGTAACTGATGGAGACAGGACAAGTGACTTCTGGTTGGTTGGTTTGGTCTTATTTTTAGTGGAATTGCTTATATAATATTTGGCCACTAGAGAATACCATTTAGAGTTTACCTTTCCCCTATTTAAATAGACCTGGAAGCAGAGATAGGTATTCTATACCCATTTCCTGGATCAATTGCCCCTAAAATATGCAGATCAAATATCTTCTCTTACCTTATTAAGAACTTTAATGGTGTTGTTGGTCTCTTATATTTTTTAAAATTCATATTCCTTAGTTCAGCATACCAAGTTCTCAATGATGTGCATAATCTTCTACTTTCTGTACAAAAACATACCCCAATTTATATCAATTTTCAGCAAATCTCTTTTTCCCACCTTTCTTAATTTATTCTTCCTAAAATACTCTTTATCCAATTGCCTATCTTGGTCCAACTGAATGATCTTCCTATCACACCCTTCCAGCCATCCATTAAACAATTATTTATTAAAGAGTATATGCTTCCTGTTGTGTATGAAAATTGACATGAATAAAACATTGGCCCAATTCTCAAAGTGCTAAAGGTCTAGTTGGAGAGGACAGGGTGGAGAACAAACACAATCATGGCCCATTGCAATGAGTGTGGTGGTAAAAATTTGTATTCAAAACAATGATAGCATTCACAGCCCTCCCAGCTTACTATCTGGTATTTTGTGGCAGTTACTTAAATAGGTCAGTTCTCACTCTGCTGAATCGTGAACTCCACTGTGAGTTACTCTCACAGTACTATTTGAACTGTTTCTGAGTGGCTCATGACTCTTAAAGTTAGGAATGGGGATCAATCAATGTATGACATACATCAAGGCCTTCATCTATAGTGCTCACTAGCTATGACGGCATCCTAAAACTTCTCAATCCACCAAACATGTAGTGAACAACTTTGGTGTGAACTGGATCAGGTCTCATGGGCTAATGGCAGGCCCTGTTCATAAACATGGGACATACCTATGCACCCTGCACTCTCCAAGGGCAGTGACAGAGACTATGGTACCAAGTTGCCTAAAAAACTTATTAAAACTAGAAAGGAAGAAAATAAGAAAGAAAGGAAGGAAAAAGAAAGAGGAAAGGCCCAGAATCCTATCTCTAAAACTTTCTCTGTGACCTTAATATATTAGTTTATCTTCCTAAAGTTTCTTAGACTGATTGGATGACATTGACCTATATTATTTCTCAAATTCTATCTACTTCAATACGCTATTAGCTAAGAAGTTTCTGGAAGCTTTTAGCAATTTCAGTAATATTGTTTTTATGAGGATAATTAAAATATGTATAAAAGAAGGTTATAAATACCTAGTACTACAGGTATTTATACCACAGAAGAACATCTTTTCTTATTTGCCTATAACCCCTAGGGTCTTCTTAGGGAATAACATAAGCATTATACGTTTTTAAATTTTAAATGTGTGCACATTTTATTTCTTTGTGATATAAATTTTGTTGGTGCTACTCTTCATACTAGAAATTATTAGAGTAGCTTTGATTTGGTAGTTTGAATCCTACTGTCTGCAACCTATGAAGAGAAATGGTATGAGATAAGGTATAATTAGGTTTCCTCATGATGTATTTTATTATTTGTTGCAGAATAAGATATAACAATTATGTGTACACTTTTTAAAGTACTAAACCAATTGAACATTAACTCATCAGAATCATATCATAACTAGCATCTCTGGAGCCACAGTCTACACAGCTGAGGGTGTTCTGGCTGTCTTAGCAACAAAAAGAAATCACTTGTACTTAACTGTTTCTCATTTGGATGAATGCCTTTAATTACATTTATATAACTGCTTTATTATTTTGCTTAAATAAGATGTAACTAACTTTTACAGTATAATATTGCTAGACTTACAAGTTAGGTGTCTACATGATTGATCATTCAATCCACTTATGAAGATGAAAGGAGTCACTATTTAAAAATATGCATGGGTGGCAGATATTAACCATGAACCATCCCAGGCGGACTGGCATGTGTGGCTACCTTATTTATAAAAGTGTTGGGTATTTGAGGTAAAGAATTGAGAATGTTTTAGTAGGCAAAATCTCTCTACTCACACACGCTCTGGTATATTCTAATTTGGAGATTGATGTCACTTAGGAATGGAGACTTCAGCTATTTTTATCAAAATTCTAAGAAGTTATGGTTTCAAGAATACTAATAATATCAACTTATTGCATGAACATCATTTCAGATTTCAGAGGTATATCCTGGAACAGAAATTTTCATCTTTCGTTATACAATCTACCTCATCCTCAAATGGGTACACGATTGAAAGGCATGTTTATAAAATTCAACTGAACATTTCAATTGTAATCAAACCTACTAATAAAAATATACCTGAGGTTTCAGGTTTTCTACATACTGTTTAACATAATGCTTTACATCATAAGGCTTTATAATCATAAATGATTTCATTATTTATGTATTTATTTACAGTGCTTTTGTGGAAGAAATGTGAATAAGAAGCTCTGGAGTATTTTATCCAATTGCTACTTTTATCCTCAGAAGTAACCATTTTCCCCTTCTCCACAACCTAAGATGTTTTAAAAGTATCAAGTTTGTCTTGTAGTGATCAAAGTATTCAGTGATGTACACAAATGAGATAGCTTCTATTTCATTGCAAATTCAATTCAATCACAAAGGCAGCTGATAGCACAAATTTGTAACAAATTGGGCAATTTAAGAAGCTATATTAATGAATGCTATGAAACAGAGGGATCATTTGTGTAAATGGATTTGAAAAATACACCTGTTGTTTCCAGTCAGTGATAATAATCATCTATCTAGACCATAGGATAGGCCTGCTTTCTTTCTTAGTTCATGTCCATTAGGAAACAACCCTTCATTGTTACTTTGCATGGGGAGAGGGCTTGCAAATGGCAGGGGCTACAGGAAACGAAGTTCAGGGAATCATTTAGTGCAACCCTATACCCAGACAGGTGCCACTTTTAGACATTTTAATTGATCTCATTTGTTAGTTATACCTGTAAATCACACTGTTATCATCCCTGAACAAGGAATGGAAACTAGAATTGTCACAGACTGAAGATAACAGACCAAGTCCCCAAATGGAACAGCCGTACAGATTTACTGGCTCAGTTTCACAACAGTACATTAGATTGAAATTAGATATGTGGAAAAATCCAAATTACATGGAGGCCTCTTGTTTCTTTATGTCACATTGACAGAAAACATGGTTTAATATTCTACTGCAGCCAAGGCTGCAAATCTTATACTAATATGTGTGAGTGTGAGTGTGTGTGTGAGTGTGAGTGTGTGTGTGTGAGTGTGAGTGTGTCTAAGAGAAGGACAGTTCTGAAGTTGTCCTCTGTTTTGGTACAATAAAGAGTACTGCCATACAGTAAACCTAAGGCTTGTCCAAAGTCTTGCCAGAAAGTTCCACTGTGTATCTGTTAATAATATAGTCTAGTATCTGAATGATAGAAAGATACAGGACGAGAATATCAGTAGATGGAGAATAAAGAGGCATTCAAAGGTTGTGGATCTCAAAAGTGTCCCAGCCCAGGTGGTGGTGGGGTGGGGAAGGGTCTATTCTTCTATGTGTCTTTAGTGAATCACGTAGGAATAGATAACTCTTATAAGATGCCTGAATGTGGATAGTGCCGAGTATGCTTACGGATTAAGAATGTGTTCAGCTGAGATAACCCATTACCAAGAAACATTTAAACACCGCTTTACTCAACATAAAAACAAACCCATTCTGTCTTTTGAAGTCCAGCAACTTTACTGAGTTTCCTGTTCTTTTCAGCCATAGTGTTCTCTCAATTCCACATCAGCCCACGTAGATGCATCCCCCTTAAAATCATCCTGAAGCATTTAGAATCAGTATCTCTGTCTGCTGGAACTTTGATTAAGGTCAAGCTAAATCTCGTTTAGGTTTGTGCCAAGTAAAAGATACACAAAAGATGTTCTTTTGATCAAATCTGAACTTTCAATTATCATCTTGTCATGTTATCATTTGTCTCTTTAAACTCTAACTTAACTAGCAAAATGCTCTATTTGACTTTTGAAGTTTTCTCTTATTTAAGTCAAATTAACTGTATTTATAAATAAGATATAAATAATAGGTAAACATTCAGAGAATATAATTACAAAAATAATTTTAAAAACTATGAGGTGAGAAACAGTAGCAGATGCTGTTGCTTAAAATGTGTGAAGAATCTATTAATAGATAATCTTCAGATCAATGATTTTTAACCTTTTAGTAGCATGGTGCTATTTAACAATCTTATTAAGATATCTACCCCAAAATGAAATCAACACACTTTATTGTACAAGATTTTATATTTGGCAATTATTTTCTTCACATTTATAATGTTAAAATAATCTTTACTCTTGTATCTCATAAACAAATTATTGATTTTTTTCCAAAAGATTTTGAAATTAGCCCATACTAAAATTAAATTTTATTCTGCTTGAATGTAAATTTCAATGAGAAGGCTGCTATTGTCTAGTGCAAAGATGCATTTTAAATTGGGGGTGATTTTTGCTAAGAAAGTGATCCTTAGCATCAGATCAATTTAGATGTTTGGTATGACAACAACAAGTTCTGAAACATCAGCTTTGAACGTTCTATAGAATTAAATTCCCTCTAGCTTAAGTTTCCAAGTTAAAGTTTATGTAAAGAAACACTTGAAATATTCAAGTCCATTCAATTTGAATTCATGTAGCATCATTTCTTTTGTCTGCAATTTAAGTTATACAGCCTGTGTTGCAGATATGGATGCTGTGTAGAAACTCTGCCATATCCTGTTAGGAGACTCACAGTGGAAGCCCCTATGTATAGAGTCACTAGCCTCCTTCTGAGAAATGGCTATTGGCTTATTACTAGGCTCTGGTAAAAAAGGACCATGGGATTCCAGGTGGCCATCCTGAGCATGCTGCCCATCAAAAACTGGGTGTTAACTTGATTCATGTTGCTATGAAGGCTGGCATGTCCAGGAGCACAAAATCATCAAGTTATGTTGAGGCAAGGCTGAAGACAATCATAAAAGCAAATGCAGTGTGCACGAGTGATTGGACACATTCTCGTTGTACCACTTGGCTACCCTCTTCCAATGCACACGGTAGCCCCATCGGGAGTCCCTGTCACTCTGTTTGAGAAGGGAAAGAAGCTAGCCTGAGTTACAGGTGACTGGCATCACAATGAAGAAGATTTAGGGGTGTCATAACACCATTTTTTATAAGAAAAAAATGAGATAGGATAGAAATCCTCCCCATGTACAGAAGATCAACTAGTTTATTCCATCTTGGAAGGAGAGCTGAAGTATAGACCTATGCAAATTCACAAAATGTGGCAAATAGTGTAGTTGAACAGTCAGGAATATGGAATGAGCTACATGGGTGGACTGATGATGAAGACGATGGGGAAGAACTATGTGGATGGAAAGCCAGGAGCAAGCTCCGAGCGTGAGAATCTTTGTGTCTGATGTGAATGCTCATCAAACGGTTCCCACTGCAAATAAGTCTCCTCTGTGGACACGTTAGCCCAGCTGTGGGGTGTCAGGAATCCTTCCCCCATCAGTGCAGTGTTTGCCCAATTGGCTGTGATGGGAGAAACAGATGCTTTGGGGATCTGAGTGATCAGTGAGGAGACAGGGCCGCTGCTCTGCTGTAGGGGTCAGGTGGCAGGGCATGGAGCACGGTTGACCTCCTGGGACCTTTTACTTGAACTAACATTATTCAGAAGTAAAGTTAATGGAAGATGATGGTGATTCTATAGCATAAAAATCACTCAAGAGTCACATACTTCAAAAATGAAATGGCAGATCACTTCAAAGAAGTTACAAGCATCAGTCCTGGCCATCTGGGAAACAAAGACTTTAGACCCTGTTTATACCTCCTTTATGATATATATGTGTGTGTATGTAACTCCATAAAAGGAAGAATATACATCACCACAAACATGGGTTTGGCACTAGATAGCTGAAGACACTAAAGCGATCTCTCTTTGAGGAGGAGATGAGAATATTTCTATTTCTTCCAGGGAGAGTTACAGAACTTTGGGTGCAAACTCTTTTATTTGGATGAGCTTCTAAGGGAAGAAGAGTCTGGATATTAGGTCACAAAAGAAGTACTTTGTGCACATTTTTCATCCTTATGGCTACTCAGCTCACCAACCCCCAGCAGGCAGTAATGGTGGAATCCAGCGGCCATTTCACCATAGGAGTAACCCTCAGAGATGCTCACGTTCCCAGCCCCCGAGAGCCCAGGCAATGCATGGGCATTTGACTTCCACCCACAGATGTGAAATTTGAGGTACTGATCCAGAGGTATGGAGACAGTTTAAAATTTATTCAGGGTTTTGTAGCCATGAATGCCAGGCCAGTGGCAACATTCTAATGATTCTATTTATTCTACTATGGCATGAACTTGGCTGTTGTTTATGCTGTCTAGTCATCCTTTGGCCCATCTGATTTTTTTGTACCTTATTCTGCAGTGTTTTCAGGGGTCTTCAGATTCTTCCCCTAGAGAAATGACAAAGTTTAGTCACCCTTGATTCAAGCAGGAAAAGGGACTTTCATGATCACCAGATCCCTGTTCATCCTCCCTCCCTCTCTTCCTTCCTAATTTACTTCCTTTATGCTTTCATTTCCTCCTTCCTTGCTTGCTTTCTTCCCTCCCTCTCTCTTTCCTTTCTCCCTCCACCTCCTATATTTCTTCTTGATGAATAATAGTGTTTGATTTGGTGAATTCTCAACTCATGAGCATAAATTTATTTTTCCAATAATTGCTTTTATCTATGAAATTTTAAAACTATTTCTTTCCCTCACATATCATACTATCTTTATTGATGAATAAACAGCCTCAGTTTGCTTACTAAGATTCAGCCTCTGGTTCTGAATTTGAGCAAGTCTAGAAATGTGTGTTTCCTGTCATTCAGTCCTTAAGTCTAATCTATTTCTTCCAAACCAAATGTGGCAAAGATACAAGTAAGGACATAAGTTTCCTGAGAGTGAATAGAGGTTTGGAGTTTTACTCTTCCAAACTTGGAGTCCCACAGGTAGGGTGAACACTGCAATATCAGTACTACGAGCTCTGAGCAATTACATGTCAGATGGTGAGAAGGGACGCAAAGTGAAATGTAGGTCAGCATTGGACTCTGTGAATATTCCTGGTTCAAAAAACCTAAGAATTAATAAAATCAGTGGTTTTGAGTAATCTTGGTCCCTGAGCCTGGGGAAGAGGGAAGAGACCAATGAGCAGATAGGCTTTCTGCAGAGGCCTCAGTAGAGGCCAGCATCTCCTATCTGAGAGGGCCTCTGCCTTCTTTCACCTGTGGAATCGCTATAGCTGGGTGTTCCAGTGATCAAACTTGAGACCTTCACGAACAGAACAAAACAAGACAAAAGTAAAATAAAACAAGCCATTTGAGAGGACACAGCATTCGTAGAGAGGAAGATTAGTCTGAAATCTTTGACATGGACGAATTGTATAATGGTGAAGTCATAGCTTTTAGTGTGCCCCCCAAAATAAAGTGGTATTAGTCATGAGCGATAACTTTATTATCCGACATTCTCCATGCAATGCTAGAAAGTATAAGTGGATAAATGAATGAAGAGGATGTGACCTAAGAATTTTTTAAACAGCTTATATCTTTTAAGGAGAAAAAAATTTTAGAAAATATACCATATCTCAGTGAATAAATCACTCTTGTGACAAATTAGAGGAAAATACCTAAGAAAGAACATTAATCAGACAACAAATGAACCAGGGTAGAGACTTACTCAAACATTATATCTGAATAGATAAGAACAAACTGTCACAGATTTTGCAAAATTAATACTCAGTAAGAACTCTTAAAATAGATCAGTTATTCTTTAAGGGAAATTATGACAGTGCCAGGGGAAGAAAGTGTACTAAACCATCTGAAAAAAACTGAGGAGTTGAGGGCTGGGTAGAGGAAATGAAAGTAGCTAAAATGGAATTCCCTTCTTATGGAGAAGAATTGGGATAGAGGAAGAGAGAGCATCTTTATTATTTACTAGTCTATCTTTGTAGGGAAAATACTTCACACTTAGTACTCAAATAGTGGAGGTATGTGTGTTAACTGTGAGAACTGGAAAAGAGAAGATAAGAATTAATAAGGTAGAAAAAGTATATGAATTTCTAGGTTAACAATGGGAAAGTGGAATAAAAATCAGTTTGATCAAGCTAGCAAATATAAGGGCAATGATATAAAAAAGAGGGAAGCAGAAACTGTCAGAATTGGTTTTAATAAATTTATCTATAGTCTATTTATAAAATAGTAACACAATTTCAAAATAAATGATACTTATGGTTAAAAATAAAAATGTAAGCATATAGATATTATGTAGGTAAAAGCAGGAAAAAGGCAGAATGGTGCTATTAACATCAAACAAGGTTAATTTTAAGTTAAATCCTCTAAAAACATTAAAACGAGATATCTTGCCAGCTTCTTCATATGATCCCAAGAACATGCACTGCACTGCCCATTCACATCTGGCAACCTTAATATGGGAAAATATATGTTGAAGACTCAATCATTAATTCCTCCAGTTTCCATTCAACATTTATAAAACAATTCTATGTGCTAAAAGCAGCTCCTGGAATTGAGACATAAAAACCCTTCACACTTGGACCTTACATTTGAGTGCAAAAAAAAAGAAAACACAAAGTCACAAGCTGAAATGTCATCAAAACATGTCAGTTATGTGAACAAAAATATAGAAATATAAAGTGGACCTGATGAATGCTACACCACTGAGGAGCTTCAAAACATTACTTTCCAAATTGGACAGGTTTAACAAACTAAAATAAATATAAGCAGAGGAATTAAATAACACAATTGATACATTATTTATAATTAAAATTATACTTTTGTTTACATACATGAAATATTTGTAAAAATCAATCACAAATCCTTCTGAACTCATTCTACGAAGCCAATATCACCTTGATACCAAAGCCAGGAAAGGATGCAACAAAAAAAGAAAATTGCAGACCAATATCAATCATGATACAGATGCAAAATTCCTAAATAAAATTTTAGCAAATAGAATTCAACAACACATCGAAAAAATAATTCACCATGACCAGGTGGGCTTTATTCGAGAGATGCAAGGATGGTTCAACATACGCAAGTCTATAAATGCAATTCACTTC
>VBSM01002608.1:97494641-97508457 GCA_008086735.1 Cheirogaleus medius | reverse complement strand
AACTTCTCCAAAGAAGACAGAATAACAGCAAGCCAACATATAAAAAAATGCTCAACATCTTTAATCACCAGAGAAATGCAAATCAAAACCACAATGAGATACCACCTAACCCCAGAGAGAATGGCCTATATCAAGAAATCCCAAAACAACAAATGCTGGCGAGGATGTGGAGAGTCAGGAACTCTCTTATACTGCTGGTGGGACTGCAAATTAGTGCAACCTTTGTGGAAAAGAATTTGGAGATACCTCAAGCTGCTAGCAATAGAAATACCATTCAACCCAGCAATAGCACTGTTGAGCATCTACCCCAAAGAGCATAAGTCATTCTATTATAAAGACATCTGCACCCGTATGTTTATGGCAGCACAATTTGCTATTGCATGGTCATGGAAACAACCCAAATGCCCGTCAGTTCATGAGTGGATAAGTAAAATGTGGTATATGCTAACAATGGAATATTACTCAATTCTAAGAAACGACAGTGAGCTAACACCGTTTATGCTATCCTGGATTAAGCTTAAGCCCGTTATCCAAAGTGAGGCAACACAAGATATGGAAAATGGGCTCCACATCTACTCGCCATCAAATTGGTACTGACTGATTAAAATTATGGTGCTCAAATGGTGGTAGTGTTCACCAGGTTTTCGGGGGGGGCAAGACCCACATCATAGGGATGTGATGAACATTGTCGGGGAGAAGGGCATACCTCTAACCCTTCTTAGGGAGAGGCAAAGTTATACAATGTATCCAAAATATAAAAAAATAAATCTTTTGTTAGATGGACGGCAGGCGGGAGGGGGGAGGAAGTATAGAGTTACATAATGTGAGCCGTGCGCACCACCTGGGGATTGGACTCGCTTGAAGCTCTGGCATGCGGGGGGGAGGGGTGGTAGGAGCAATGTATGTAACCCTAACAATATTTGTACCCCCGTTATATGATGAAATAAAAGGGAAAAAAAAGAAATCTGTGTGATGAATGTATAAATCAATAAAATAAAATAATTGGTAAAATATTAGAAAAAGAACATAAACTTTCTCTTTATTTATGCTAATTTTTTAAAAATCAGAAGTAATGAGAATTTGGTTATGTGTCTGGATATTAGATAAAAATACAAAAAAACACATTCTTTTCTACTTTAGTAATAAACACCTATAAATGAAAATTGGGAAAAATCCATTGCTGGTAGCTAAAGACTCAAAAATTCTAAGAAATAAATTTTACCGGAAAGGCACAACATGACTATGAAGAAATTTTAAATGGGTTTTGAAATAAACAAAACAAGGCCTAAACAATTTTTTTCAACAAATATTTGAATGCCAGCACTGTTACAAGTGCTTACGATTCTTCCATAACAAAGAGCCTTTTCTTGAATATCTTACATTCTATCAGGGAAAGATAGATAAGAAAAAGTATGCATAATAAATAATTAAATCATATGGTATTTTAAAAGGGAATAAGTGGTGAGTTAATTATCACTATTCAATAGGGTGGTGATTTAAAGGATATGATTTGAGCAAAGACTTAAAAAAAGGACACTAAAAATCTATCCAGATAGGGAAGAGCCAAAGAAAAGTCCTTAAGACTGGACTTAAGGCCTGGTAATGTCAGGAACAGCAAAATGACCAGTGTTGCCAGAGTAAAGAGAGCAAGGGTGAGATAATTATTGGGTATAGGGTTACAAAAGATGGGGTTGGGAGGCTTCATATTTCACATTCTTAGAATGGATGAGAAAATATCTTAAAATTGTCAATAATTTTATATTACTCTATGTATTTAATGTGATAACAATTAGAATTGAAACAAGGTTTTTAGAATTTATAAAATGTCATTAAAATTAATAGAGAAAAATATGTGCCTGATATAACGAAGGAACATATAAAAATGACAGTGAGGGGTGACTTGTAATCAGAACATACTAAAAGGTGTTATAGTCAAGTCAGTACAGTATTTGTGTGAGAATAGATGAACATATTACTTGAATGGAATCAAGAACTAGATACCAGCATATATGAAACTCAATATACAATTGAGTTAGTAGTATAATTCAGTAGAGAAAACATGAGTAGTTACTAAATGGTGAGGGAGATCTTCTTAACTAAGACTGGAAACCCAGAAGCTATGAAGCTATACAAAATCATTGCTATATTAATTGTGTTTATAGATACACACATATTATATATGTGTATGAATATATATTATATATACACATATATATGTAAAAAGGCAAAAATTACCACAAGCAAAGTCAATAGACAAAAAAAAGATTTGAAACAAAATTTTCTATAACAGATGAGATAAAAGGAGAGGTCTTAGATACCAAAAAGGAAACACAAATATTCTAATTTAAAATGGGCAAAAATATGAATGGACAATTCACAGCCAAATTTAATTGGCAAAAAATCATATGATGCTAACATTCAACAGTAGCCAGTGATTGCAAATTACAGTAACAGCGGTGACTCTTTATACCAATGAAACTGGCAAAAGTAAAGACAGC
Source organism: Cheirogaleus medius (assembly GCA_008086735.1). Classification (NCBI taxonomy): domain Eukaryota; kingdom Metazoa; phylum Chordata; class Mammalia; order Primates; family Cheirogaleidae; genus Cheirogaleus; species Cheirogaleus medius. The sequence goes on along the minus strand of VBSM01002608.1, from coordinate 97,505,959 downwards.
AAAAACATTTTAGGCAGAGATAAGAAAAAGAATATTTCACTACATTCTTCGTGGAAAAGGGAATTCTTAATGCCTTTTGGGAAACATTGTGACTATCAAAATTGTATAGTATAGAAATAGAAACACCATTAAGGATTTCTGCTTTCTAGTCCAGCATATAAGGAGCTTAAAAGTTTTCACTCAACTTTGGCAATAAGTTAAAAGCTGGACACACTGAAAAATTACTCACTCTTCTTACATCCATCAGAGAAGTAAAGTCACAGGGCAAACTTCTGCCCCCCAGATTGGAGAGACACAAGGTAAATACAAAGAATTACAACTGCTAGAGTAGAAACTGTGAAGGGAATCCTCCATGTACCAGGGCCAGGATAGAAAAACCAGTGCAGTAATTGACATATTAGCTTAATTGAAGCTTAATGTGGGCAATTGAAGCTTATTGTGGGCAAGCTTGAGAGTTAAAAATTTCAGGAGGATCCACTCATTGGAGAGCCCTAATGCTTTTGTGAGTTTCACCTTCTGGAGCTCTACCAGGTCCTCACAGTGAATACTGGAAAACAAAAAAACAAAACAAAAAAAACCAGAACAAAACTCTCCTTGGGCTATGGCAGGGAAAAGGTAAGGGAACCATTTTGAAATATGTCAGAGCATTCTGTTTTACTTAACAAGGCCTGACCTCAGGAGAAACTATTTTACCAGAGCCTAATCTGTTGGGTTTTTACTGGAGCCTAACCTACTTAGGGAAACAGAAATACTCAACCTCAACTCTGCATACCTTTTTATATTAGCAAAGGAAAATATCCACTTCTAGCCCCTTCTAGTCTTCAAAGTGGGTAAAAGGAAATAAACGACTGATTTTCAACAAAGCACACGAAAACATACTGGGGGATGGAAGCCCTATTCAATAATTGGGACTAGGAAAACAGAATAGTCACATGCAGAAGAATGAATTGGATCCCTATCTCTCACCACATACAAAAATTAACTCAGGGAAATTAAAGACATAAATGTAAGACCTGAAACCATAAAGATTCTAGAAGAAGACATAGAAAAACTTCTTCTGGACATTGGCCTAAGCAAAGAGTTTATAACTGAGATCCAAAAAGCAAATATAGCAACAAGTATTAATAAAATAAATAAATGGGACTTAATTAAACTAAAAAGTTTCTGTACAACAAAGAGATAATCAACCAATAGACACCTTACAGAATGGGAAAAAATATTTGCAATATTCAGCAAAGGTCTAATATCCAGAATCTACAAAGAACTCAAACAAATCAGCAAGAAAAATACCAAATAACCCCATCAAAAAGTGGGCAGAAGACATTAACAGATTTTTTTTCCAAAAGAAGATAGACAAATGGCCAAGAAACATATTTTAAAAATGCTCAACATCACTAATCATCGGGAGAATACAAATTAAAGCCATAATGAGATAATGCCTTACCCTTGTCAGAATGACTATTATTAACAAGTCAAAAAAAAAAAAAAAACCCAAAAAACAAGAAAGTAGTTGTTGGCACAGATGTGGTGAAAAGTGAACTCTTACACAATGTTGATGGGAATGTAAACTACTATAACCTCTACAGAAAACAGTATGGAGATTCCTTATAAAACTAAAAGTAGACCTGCCATTTGATTCAGCAATCCCACTATTGGGTATCTACCTAAAGGAACAGAAATCATTTTATAAAAAAGACGCCTGCACCTGAATGCTCATCACAGCACAATTCATAATTGCAAAGGTATGGAATCAACCTAAATGCTCATCAACTAGTGATTGGATAAAGAAAAGGTAGTACTAATCATCCATAAAAAGGAATGAAATAATATCTTTTGCACCAACTTAGATGAATCTAGAGATCGTTATTCTAGATTAAGTATCTTAGCAATGGAAAAACAAATACCACATGCTGGTAATAGGCATGAAAATCCCTGACCTCAGTATTATACAATTCATCCACATAACAAAAATCACTTGTATCCCCTAAATCTATTGAAATTTTTTAAAAATAAAATAAAATTACAGACTAATATCTCTCATGATCATAGATACAAAAGTATTCAACAAAATGTTAGGAACAATGTATAAAAAGAATCATACACTATAACCAAGTGGGTTTTTCCCAGGTATGCAGGTTTGGCCTTCTGTGAAAACACATGGATATAATCCATGATAATAATAGGCTAAAGAAGAAAATGCACACGATCACATCAACACATACCCATTCATGACAAAAACATCTCAGAAACGTAGAAATAGAAGAGAACTTCCTCAACTGATAAAAGATTATCTACCAAAAAATCTATATCTAACATTACACTTAAAGGTGAAAAACTAGAAGCTTTACCATTAAGATCAGGAACAAGGTAAGGATTTTGCCTCTCATCATTTCTTTTCAAAGTCATGTTGAAAATCCTAGCTACTGAAATAAGACAAGAAAAAGAAATAAATTTATACATATTGAGAAGGAAGGAATAAAACTGTCTTTGTTAATAGATGACATGATGGTCTATGTAGAAAATAAAAAAGAACAAACAAAAAACACTCCTGGAACCAATAATTCATTATAAGAAAGTTGCAGGATACAAGGTTAAATACACAAAAGTCAATTGTTTTCTTATATATCTGTAATGAACAAGTGGAATTTGAAATTAAAAACACAAAACTATTTACATGAGCACACAAAAAAAGGAAATACTTAGGTATAAATCTAATATGTAATCTAGTATGTAAAAAATCTATATAAGAAAAAATATAAAATTCTGATAAAATAAATTAAAGAAGAACTAAATAGAGAGATATTCCACAATCATGGATAGGACGACTCAGTATTGTCAAGATGTTAGTTCTTCCCAACTTGATCAAGAGATCCAATGCAATATCAGTCAACATCCCAGCAAATTATTTTGTCAATATCAACAAAGTTACTCTAAAGTTTATATAGAGAGGCAAAAGACCCAGAATAGACAACTTAGTACTGAAGGAGAAAAACAACATCATAGGAATTACACTACCCAACTTCAAGATCTATCATAAAGTTACAATGATCAAGACAGTGTAATATTTATGAAAGAATTGACAAATGGAACAGAATACAGAGCCCAGAAATAGAACTGTATAACTATAGTCAACTGATTTTTGACAAAGGAACAAAAGCAATACAATGAAGCAAAGATAGTCTTTTCAACAAATGGTTCCTGAACAACTGCACATTCACATGCATAAAAAGAATGTAGGCACAGACTATACACCCTTCATAAAAATTAACTCAAACTGTATCACAGGCATAAATGTGAAATTCAAAACTGCAAACTCCTGGAAGATAACATAGGAGAAAATTTAGATAAACTTGGGTTTGGTGATGTTGCCTTTTTAGGTACAACACAAAAAACATGAAGTATGAAAGAAAGAATTGACAGACTGGATTTCATTAAAATTAAACCTTTTTGCTCTGCAAAGGAAATTGTCAAGAGAATGAAAAGACAAGTTACAGACTGAAAACATATTTGCAAAAGACACGTCTTATAAAGGGCTGTTATCCCAAACATATAAAGAACTCTTAAAACTCAATAATAAGAAAACCAAAAATCCAATTTAAAAATAGGCAAAGGATCTGAAAAGATACTTCACTAAAGAAGACAGATAGATGTAAAGCAAACATATGAAAATATGTTCAACATCGTATGTCATTATGCAATTGCAAATTAAAACAAAATGAGATACTACTACACACCTATTAGAATGAGCAAAATCTAAGACACTGAAAATATCAAATGCCAACGAACATGTGGAGAAACAATAAATTTCTTTCATTGCTGGTGGGGATACAAAATGGTATAACTGTTTTGGAAGGCAAGCTAATGAAGTTTGACAATTTCTTACAGAACTAAACATACTCTTACCATATGATTCAGCAATCATGCTCCTAGGTATTTACTTAAATAAATGGAAAATATATGTTCACACAAAAACCTATACAAGGATGTTCATAGCAGTTTTATTAATATGGAAGCAACCAAGATATGGAAGTAACCAAGATATTCGCAGTAGGTGAATGGTTAAATAAACTGTGGTACCCAGGCAATAGAATATTATTTAACACTAAAAAGAATAAGCTATCAAGCCATAAAAAAGACTTAGAGGAAATTCTTATTACTAAGCAAAAGAAGCCAATCTGAAAATACTATGTACTGTATGATTCCATCTATATGACCTCCTGGACAAGGCAAAAAATGGAGGTGGAAATATTAGTGGTTTCCAGAGTTTAGAGGGGAGGGAGGAATGGATACGTGGAGAACAGAAGATTTTAGGGCAGTGAAACTAGTCTGTAGGATAATACAATGGTGGATACATGTCATTATACTTTTGTCAAAGCCCATGGACTGTACAATATAAGAAGTGGATCCTAATGTAATCAATCTATAGACTTTGGATGGTAATTATCTAAAAATTTAGGCTCATCAATGGCAACATATGTATCACTTTGGTGGGAGATGTTGATGGTGAGAATGTGCATGTTTAGAGACAGAGAATATGTGGGAACTCCCTATACTTTCCATGCTCAATTTTGCTATGGACCTAAAACTTCTCTGGAAAATAGCTTATTAATTAAAGGAAAACATCATCATGTAAAGACATATAAAAGAATGTTTATCATTGCATTATTCATAGTACAAAATAATGAATATCTTTAATAAGGGAAAGGTGAAGCACTTATGGTACCTTAACACCTTGGAATTTCATACAGTCATTCTATACAAAGAATTGGATTTCTATGATTTGTCCTGCAGGGTTCTCCACAAGGTATCATGAAGGAGAAAAAGTAAGTTGTAGGAAGGCTTTCATGACACATATATAAGATATATTTTATTAATTTATTTTGGCTCAGCATACATGTAAGGACAGCTCTATTTGGGAGCAGTTATGTGAGAGGGTAGAATACATGAAACCAAGCAGAAATACATAGTAATAAAAATGCCCTAAAGCATGTGTATTTGCATATATGTCTATATGGGATTATGTAAGCATTAAAATGTGTGAAAGAATGCATAGTATGTTGTTATGTGTTATCTGGAAAGAGATTAAGGGTCACATTACTGAAATGGCCATTCTGAACCCTGTGGGTTGAGTGTGACTAGGTGGCATGGAGTCTAAAGGCGACTTACTAAAATTGACACTTTTTAGCTTTTTAGCATTTATTTTTCATGGCTTTTTGTGACACAATTATAGACAAAGATGATATATGTGTAGATATAGATTAATATTGGTTAAAATGTATGTGGAGACATGCTTGTAAATATACACGCACACACACACAAACATGAGGCCTTTACTAGTTGACTGGATCTTGTAAGGACAGCCTTGTTTGGGTGCTAGTTCTGTGAGAGGGGAGAATAGATGAAACCAAGAAAAAAAAAGTAAGGAAAAATCCTCCATTGATTAAAGATCGACCACCACCAAAGTAAACTTCACTTTAGTATGCATTATATAAATCAATTATACATGTATAATACATGTTTGTAAAGAAAATTTAAAAATAAATTAATAAAATATTTTTCTGTATTAGTAAGATAAGTTAAACTCAAGGATGCTTAAGATAGTACCAGCATAAGAAAAAATTTCCAGTTCGAATCCTTTGCCAAGCTATTTGGTATTTGAAACCATATGAACAAATATAGAGTCAATAACTATAACAAACAGTACTCAGTCTTGTCCACTGTAAAACTTTGATCTTGTATTGAATTCAAATTCCTCTCCCTTCCTTTTCAGCTCAGTTCAAACCTGTGGTTCTGCAGGCTTGTAATTTGTGGTGGAAATGCTTTCCAACCCTACTTCCCCCTCTCCTTTCCTGGTCTTAGATTTTCTGAGGATGGAGTGGGGAGGAGGAGTCAGGAAGAAATAGCTGTCTCCTTATGGCCTGCCTGTGGAGAGGTGGTAATATTGTCCTAGAGTGGAAATTACTGCTGCTCCATCACATGGGCCTTCAGCCCAGGTGGTGGTCCCAACAGAAAACTCTCCCATTTGGCTCTTCTGAAGTACTGATGATCTTTAATGAGCTTCAGTCTCTTTTTCTGGCTGATCACTGGTGTAGGTGTCTGTTTGCCTTCTCTACAGTTGTAGACATCACTCTCACCTACTGCTTGTGGCCCCTCCTGTGATACAGGGGCCTGTAAGGACCCATCCTGTATTAGAAAATACTTTAGCAGATGGAATACTCACAAAGGGTGGTGGAAGAGAGTTATTGAAGGAAAACTAATAAAAGATGGTGAAGTACCCTGGTATTTGCAAAAAAAAAAAAAAGTCAGACTAGTTAATCTGTGAAACTCACACAAGGTGGAAAATGATTTGAGTTCCAACTTACAGAACGGAAAACCTCATAATACACAAGACATTGGATAGAATCTAAGGAGGGTATTGCTTCAGTAGTAGGGCAAATGCAACCATAGAGTAAATACTGCTCAAATTAAATGCCTAATGAAGTTTAACAGAAATCCTGGAAAATGTAAAACTGGCTCCAGGTAAGTTAACTACATCAGAGAATAAAACTCAAGAATACTTATAGAAATCAAAAGATATCCAGGAATCAACAAGAAATATTTTGTCTGGCAACTAGTGAAAAATTATAGGCATTCAACAAGTTGGAAAATATATTTTTCTCATAATAGTAAGAAAAATCAGTCAATAGGAACAGACCTCAAAACAACAGATATGTTAGAATTAGTTTTGATAACTATATTCAATATATCAAGAATGTAGAGGAAAGATTGAACATATTAAGATAGAGAAGATATAAAAATGTTCTAAAACAAACTTGAGAAGCTGAAAAACAGTTGAATACATTATGTGTGTAAATACAAAATTTGTGTTTACACAAAGGAATGAAGAGTGCCAGAAATGCTAACTACATAGCTAAATATAAAATGCATTATTTTCTTCTTAAATTTTAAATCTCTTTAAAAGATTAATTGACTGTTTAAAGCCAAAAGAAAACAATATTGTACAAATCAAATTAAAATGTATGACAACATAACATTGACTGAAAGGAAAAGAAGTAGGAATATCTCAACTTGAATAAAACGATAATAGATGCCAACATTGAGATGAGAGATATTAGAATTATCTGACAAAGACTTAAGGTAACCATCATAAAAAAGGCTATAATAAGAAATTATGATTACTTTTGAAACGAGCAAAAAAAAAATCTCCACAAAGAAATAAAAAGTCTCAGCAAAGAAGTAGAAGACATAAAGAACAACTACATGGTAATTTTATGACTTAAAAATATTAATACAAAAGTATATGTGTGTGTATGTATCTCTATCTATTTATCTCTATCTATATGTGTGTATGTCTCTATATCTATCTATCTTTATATATCTCTCTTACTGGATAGGCTCAACATGAGAATGGAAGGGACAGAGGAAAGAATCAGTGAATTGGAAGATAAAAGAATAAAAACTATGCAACCAAACGGACTCATTGACCTCATTGACGAAAGGGACTATAGCAAAAAAATCTCAAATGTGTGTCATCAAAGTCTCAAAAGAGCAGAAAAAGAGGACAGGGCTGAAAAAGTGCTTGAAGAAAAATGACTAAAATTACCCAAGTTTGGAAAAAGGCATAAACTTACAGGTTCAAGAAGCCAAGAGCAATTAAATTGGATAAACTCGATAAATTAATTAATTTATTAATGTAATATTAATTTAATTTAATTTAACCTCTAGTGACCTTTTCAGCATGACACCTTTTGAATAAACACAGGATTTGTACTCAGGAAATCGGACTTTACATTAAGGAAATTACATATCTGGCTCTCTCATCCCTGAGCTTGTCTAAATCTTTATTTCTATACCTATGAAATAGGAATACAAAATCTATTTCGAATAATATGTTAAACAAGATAATGCCTTGCAAACATTACATATTTACAGATGTACAGAACAACCTTAGCTGCCAGTATTGGCTTTGACTACAAGGCAGTTTGTAGGTATTCAAGGAATACTTTTGTATTGAATTTGTTTATTTTATTAACCTGTTACCTCTATGCCATTCAGTCATTAAGTAGGCATAAAAGTCTCAGGGAAAGGAACACTAGATAGGTAATTTTTGGTTCAGAAAATTTGAAAAAACATGATAAGGAATTGTGCCTCTTCCAGCAGGAATAGAGAAGATAGATTTGCTGGGTCATAATGAATATGGAGAACAGGCTACTGCAGGGAGGTGGAAATGAAATAGAATTGAAAAGAAATGAAAGAAGAATGAATCCAGGAGAATCATTATCTATTTTGAAATTTCCTACTGTGCTAGTTTTTCTTGGATAAAACATTTTTTACTTCTTTCCTTAAAAATCAACATAGACACCCGATGCCTCCGGGATCCAGTACAAAGCCTGAATGTCTAATATGTGATGGTTCTTTCTCTTGGGGTTCTTCTTCCAACCCACCTTTCCTTTCTCCTCTAACTCCTCATTATGTGCCACAGTCTCAGCCAAACTGTACTACTTTCCTTTTCCCAGATACATAGTTTCTTTCCCTTTGCCTCTCAGTCTTTGTTTATCTTATTTGATCTCCTGTGAATTTCTTCTAATACTTGACTGCCGGGGAAGTCCTCCTGCTCAATACTCTGGTCAAATGTCACTTCCCTTGTTCAAGCTTCCCTTTTTACATGGGAAACACTAATTTTTCCCCAAGATGTGTACATTTGCCACAGCCAGTGAACCAATATTGATACATTATAATTGAGTAAGTTCCATACTTCATTCAGATTTCTTTGGTTTTCTCTAACAACCTTTTTCTGTGCCAGCATCCCTTCCAAGATACCAGGTTCCATTTATTCATCATGTTTCCATAGCCTCCTTCTGGACTATGACAGATGTTCCTTGTTTTTGATGACCTTGGCAGTCTTGAGGAGTACTGCTCAGGTGTTTTGTAGAATGCCCTTCAATTTGGATTTATCTGACTTTTTAATGGTTAGACCGTGATTATGAGTTTTTAGGGGTGATTACAGTGGATTATATGAAGGGTATAGACTATCACCTTGACTTATTGTGATGATATTAGCCTCAGTAACCTGGCTGAGGTAGTACTTGCCAGGTTTCTCTACTGTAATATTACATTTCTCTCCTTTCCATACTGAGCAAAAAACCAAGTCAGCATAGTTTGCAATTAAGGGTGGGGTATTGTTTCTTATCTCCTTTAGTGGGAGTATCTGCATAAATTATTTGGAATTCTTCTGGGTGGAAATGTCTCTTCTCTCCCATTAATTGATTTATTCAATTATCTGTTAATGCCAGTATAGAGTTGTGGTCATTTATTTTATGTTTGGATTCAATCCAAGGATTTAAAATTTACTGAATTATTTATTCTGTTACTCAAATGTTTCCAAATGTGGCCACTGAGAGCTCTGTCAGTCAGGCTCTTCTGTCCTTTTGACAGAGGGGGTATCAGTTTCTTACTTTCTGACACTACAAATGCTCCAGAGTCATCTTTTATATTTCCCGACCCAGTTCCAGAATTAGCCATTTCTCCAGGTAATCCTGGTTCCTTTTATTGGAAGCAAATTATGATCTGGGTGCTGGGAATGCGCCTTGCTGCTGTAGTGTATTGGTTCTAGGCCCTCTTGGTGAACAGAACTAGGAAATAGGTATATTTATACTAGTCCATCTTCATTTATCATTATTTCTCTACCTATCTATCGTATCTATATTAAGCTAAGTGCGAGTTCACACTGATGTCTCTGACTCTCACCCAATGCCACACGGCTCTTTCTAGCCTCCCTTTAACGTCAGCCTGCCCTCCGCTGGGGGAAACCTGGCTCCTACCATCTGCCATCCATTCACTTACTTGTCCAATCCTGGGGTACCTGTACTGCAGCTTCAGAACAGTTAACCCAACCCCAATGAGATACACTTTATTAGCTAGAGTACAGTGCTTACTGTTTTTTCTTTTGCTTTTTGAAAATCTTTTTCTTCTTTAGTCTTAACATTTCTAGCCATTTCCAAGTTATTGTGGTCAGGATCTCAACATGCATTTGAAATATAGTTAGTCTTTTGCCATAGTCTGCATCCAGCCTTATATCACCCATCTTTATATATATATATGTGCGTGTGTGTATGTGTCTGTGTGTGTGTATTTACTATATGTGATATAAATGTCTATGGGCTTTGACAAATGGATACATCATGTATTCATCACTAAAGTAGCATGTAATAATGCACAACTCTAAAACAATCCTCCATGTTTCTAGTCAAACCCCTTCCATTCTAATAAGTGTGTAGTAGTATCTCATTTGTGTTTTAATTTGTATTTCCCTAGTGAAAAATGAGGTCGTACATCTTCTCATATGTTTATTTTCCATTCGCATATCTCCTCTGGTGAGTTATCTGTTCAGCTATTTTTCCTGTTTTTTTAATTGGGTTGTATATTTTCTTATTGTTGAATTTTAGGAGTTCTCTATATTTTCTGTATATGAACTCTTTATTAGGTACATAAATTACAAATATTTTTTCCCAGTCTGTAGCTTGTCTTTTTATTATCTGAACAGTGTCTTTCACAGAACAAAATTTTTTTTCATTTTAATAAATTCCAACTTATCCATTTTATTTTTAAAAGAATTGTTGGTTTCTCTTATGTTATCTTCTAGTAGTTTTATATTAATATTTTTGTGTTTTACATTCAGGTCTTATGATCCCTTTGGGGTTAATTTTGTTTAAGAAATTATGTCGTTGCAACGCGTTGGGTGGTTCCGTGGATCTGTCTCTTGCTTCAACAGTGTTTGGATGGAACAGACCCGAGGACTCCCTTTCTTCCAGCTTCCGACTGCTCTCTGATCTCTCCACTTGGAATCTCCGGGACCAAGAGAAGATCTCTGCCGTCTCCTGCTGCTGGAGCCAGCTAACACTGTTTTTTTGTGGTTAGCGTCTTACTGCAGAGCAACCATCAGCTCCCAGATTAATCAGAATTATTCCACCGAGGTGGAGGAAGCCGTCTATCGCCTGGTCAATTTGCATCTGTGGGCCTCCTACACCTACCTCTCTCTGGGCTACTATTTCAATCGCTATGATGTGGCTTTGGAAGGCGTGGGTCACTTCTTCCATGGGTTGGCTGAAGAGAAGGGCGAGGGCGCCGAGCGTCTCTTGAAGATGCAAAACCAGGGTGGCTGGTGTGCTCTCATCCAGGACATGCAGAAACCATCTCAAGATGAGTGGGGTACCACCCATGACGCAATGGAAGCCACCCTGGCCCTGGAGAAGAGCCTGAACCAAGCTCTTCTGGATCTTCATGCCCTGGGTTCTACCCGCACAGACCCCCATCTCTGT
>VBSM01002608.1:97414931-97494541 GCA_008086735.1 Cheirogaleus medius | reverse complement strand
AGAAAAAAAAAAAGAAAAAGAAAAGAAAAGAAAAGAAAAGAAATTATGTTAATGTCTTCACATGAGCATCCAATAATCCCAGCATCATTTGTCAGCAACCAGTTGGCTATATTTCCTTTGGTCTATTTCTGCACTCTCTGTTCTGTTCCATTGACCTATGTATGTATTCCTGCCAATACCATGCCTGCTTCATTACTGTAGTTTATATGAAGTCTTGAAATTGGGTCGTATGAATCCTTCAACTTTTTGCTCCTCTTTCAGAATGTGTTGGCTATTCTGGTACCTTTGCCTTTCCATATACATTTTAGATCTGGGTTATCAATATTTATAAAAAAGCTTGTTAAGATTTTGGCTAGGATTGCATGAAATCTATAGATGATTTGGGAAGGATTAACATCTTAACTATACTGAGTTTTTTAATCCATGCACATGGAATATCTCATCCATTTATTTAGTTCTTTTTTGATTTCTTTCATAAATGTTTTATAGTTTTCTGCATAGATATCTTGTGCATATTTTGTTGGATTAGGTTTCTACCTAAGTACATCAATTTCGAGGTGCTACTTTAAATGTTTTTATGTTATTTCAGATTTCAGTTATTCATTAACTGTATTTAGGAAAAGTTGTTGGCATATATGTTGATTTTGCATACTGCAGATATTTTTTGTTTATGTGTATATTTTTATTTTTTGTTTTTATCTTGCTTTGTATTCTTAAGCTTTCTGAACCTGTGGTTTGGGATTTCTCATTAATTTTTGAAAGTTTTCAGGCACTATTATTTCAACTATTTCTTCTATCTGTTCTTTGTCTCTTCTCCTTTTGATATTCCAAAGAGACACATGTTAAACCATTTTATATTATTGAATAATTAATGGAAGTTCTGTTCTTTCTTTTTTAAATTTTTTTCACTTTTTTTCCCTTTGTGTTTCAGTTTGGGAAGTTTCCATTGACTATTTTCAAGTTCAACAGTTTTTTTTTTAAACTGCTTTATGTCTGCTGATGAGCTCATTGAAGTCTTTCCTATTTTCTGTTAATTTTTTTTCCATTTATATTATTTACTTTCTTATTGAGATATAATTTATATACCATAAAATTCACATTTAAAGTGTACAATTTAGTGATTTTTAATATAGTCACAAAGGTGTGCAACCATCACCACTAACTCCAAAAAATATTCATCACACCTCCACCCAAAAATTCCATGCCTATTAGCAGTCACACCCTATTTCCACCTCTCAGCAGCCCCTCAGCTCTCCAAAACAACTAATTATCTACTTTCTGTGTCTATGAATTTCCCTCTTCTTGACATTTAATATACATGGAATCATACAATATATGATGTTTTGTGTTTGATTTCTCTTATGCAGATTAATGTTTTCAAGTAGCACGAATCAGTTCTTTGTTCCTATTTGTCCAAGACATTTTCTGTTGTATCAATATAGCATAATTTGTTTATCCATTCATTACGGAATGAACCTATGGGTTTTCCCCACTTTTTGATTATTATTAATGATACTGCTATGAACATTTGTGTGGGGTTTTTTTTATGGAGATGTTTTCAATTCTCTTGGGCATATAACTAGAAGTCGAATTGCTTAGTGCCAGGATAACTTTATTATTACATTTATGAACAGCTACCAAACTGTTTTTCAAAGTGCTGTACCATTTTACTTTTCCACTAGCAATATATAAGGGTTTCAAATTTTTCACAGTGTCACCAATTTCTTTGCCTATTTCCCCATCTCTTTGATTATATCGATCCTAGTGTATGAAGTGATATATCATTGTAGTTTTGATTTTCATTTCTCTAATAACTAATGATGTTAAACATCTTTTCTTGTACTCATTGAACATTTGTATTATTTCTTTGTGGAAAGAGTTATGCAAATTCTTTGACCATTTTTATATTAGGTTATTGTATTTTTATTGTTGAGTTGCAAGATTTCTTTATATCTCTTCTGGATACTAGACCGTTATAAGATTCAGATATATTTGTAAATTCAGATATAATTGTAAATACTTTCTCCCATCCTATGAGTTGTTTTTCACTTTTTGGATAGTGTCTTCTGAAGCACAAACACTTTTAATTTTGAAGTCTAATTTACCTTTTTTTCTTTGGTTGAATTTGCTTTCAGAGTCACATCTAAAAACAAACAAACAAAAAAATAATCTGATACAAAGTTATAAAAATTTACAGCTATGGTTTATGATTTCTTTCAGACTTTTATATTTTTAGCATTTACATATAGGTTTTTAACCATTTTGAATTAATTTTTTCATATGGTGTGAGGTTAAGATCCATCTTCATTATTTTGTCTATGGATGTCCTGTTGTACCAACACCATTTGTTGAGAAGATTATTTGTTAACTTGGATTTCCTTGACACTTCTGTCAAAAAATATATTGGCTATAAGTGTGAACATTTACTTCTGGACTTTCAGTTGTATTCCATTAGTATATATGAATATCATTTTGCCAGAACCACATAGCCTTGATTATTACAGATCTTTGTAGGTTTCAAATTTGGGCTAGTGGATCCTCAAATCTTAATTATTTTCATGATTGTTTTGACTATTCTGGGTCCTTTGTATATTTTAAGATTGGTATTTATATATTTTCTTAAAATCCAGCTGAAATTTTGATAGAGATTTTACTAAATTTACAGGTTAGTTTGGAGAATATTGCCATCTAAATAATATTAAGTCTTCCAATTCATGAAAATGGGAGGCCTTTCCATTTATTTAGATCTTCTTTAATTTCTTTCAACAATGCTTTGTAGTATCCAGTGTACAAATCTTGAACTTTTTGTCAAATTTATTTCTGTATATATATATTCTTTTTTTGATGCTACTGTAAATGCCTTCTCTTTAAGAAGACAAAGCCTAAGGGCTTTTTGATTATTCATGGTTAGTTATATAAATATATTGATTTTTATGTATTGAACTTGTATCTTAAAATCTTTATTAAACTCAGTTATTAGCTGTAATAGTTTATGTAAGAGGGTGTGTGTGCGTGTGTGTGTGTGTGTGTTTATTCCTCAGTAATTTGTACAGTCGTGCTACCATCTGGAGTTTTGCTTTTCAGCCACCCACAGTCAACTGTGGTCTGAAAATATTAAAAGGAAAATTCCAAAAATAAACAATTTATAAGTTTTAAATTGCACACTATTCTCAGTAGTGTGATGAAGTCTCATGCTGTCCTGCATAGTCCTGCTGGGATGTGAGCCATCCCTTTGTCCCACATATCCATTCTATAGATGCTATCCACCTCTTAGTCACTTAGTAGCCATCTCAGTCATCAGATCCACTGTTGTGTCTGGTGCTGATGTTCAGGTAACCTTTATGTTATTTAGCAATGGTCCCAAAGAACAAGAGTACCAATGCTAGCAATTTGGATATGCCAAAGAGAATCCATAAAGTGCTTCCTTTAAGTGAAAAGGTAAAAAGTTCTCTACCTAGTAAGGAAAGAAAAAAATCCTGTGCTGAAGTTACTAAGATCTATGGTAAGAATGGGTCTTCTATCCATGAAATTGTGAAAGAAATATATATTCATGCTAGTTTTCCTGCTGCATCTCAAGCTGCAAAAGTTACAGTTGCAGTATGTGATAAGTAGCTGCAATATACGGTAAGTGCTTAGTTAAGATGGAAAAGGCATTAAATTTGTTGGTAGAAGACATGAACAGAAAACATACGCCAATTGATGGTAATATGTTGTAACCAAAAGCATTAAGCCTATACAAAGACTTCAGCAAGGGATCATCTAACCAATAGGACACCAAGTCATTTACTGTAAGTAAGGGATGGTTGGTTACACAGAATCAAGAATACAGATTAACAGTAGCCTAAGGGTACATCATAGAGCCTATAAAACTCACCTCACTTCATTTTGTCACTTAGGCATTGTGTAATTTCACAAAAAGAAGGGTAAGTACACTATAATAAGTTGTTTGGGGAGAGAGAAACACCACATACACAGAACTTTTATTGCAGTATATTATTATTTTTCAATTTTATTATTACTGATTGTTGTTAATATCTTATTATGCCTAATTTATAAAGTAAACTTTATCATAGATACATATGTATAGAAAAGAACATAGTATATAAAGGATGCAGTACTATCTCTGGTTTCAGGCATCCACTAGAGGTCTTGGAATGTATCGACCGTGAATAAGGGGGTACTACTTTATATGCAAGATCATATCACTTGTCAATAGAGTTTGTTTTTTTTCTTTTCAATGTGTATGCCTTTTATATATTTTTCGTCTTTAATATCGCTGACTAGAACCTCCAGTAGAATATTAAATAAAAGAGGTTTTTAATTACTAATTCAATATTTTGTGATAGGTCTATTTAGATATTCTAATTCTTCTCAAGACAGTTTCAGTAGTTTGTACCTTTCTAGGAATTTATTCATTTCATTAAGTCTATGTAATTTGTTGGCATACATTTATTCATAGTATTCTCTTAGGATAATTTAAATTCCTGTGGGGTAGTTAGTAATGTCTCCTCTTTTATTCCTGAGCTCTCCCTTTTTGTATTGTTCAATTTAGCTAAAATTTGTTAATTTTATTAACCTCTACCAAGAAAAACTTTCACATTTGTTGATTTTATGTGGTACTTTCCTAGTCTATATTTTATTTATTTCCACTCAAGTCTCTAACATTATCTGCCTTCTGATTGACTTGTGTTATGTTGTCTTTTCTTTCCAATGTCTTATGGAGAAAAAGTTCATTATTAATTTTCTTCTTTTTAAAAAAATTATATATTTTACAGATATCAATTAAACTGTTAGCAACTAGTTTAACTGTGTCCTGTAAGTTGTACATATTATGTTTTTGTTTTATTTGTCCTAAAGTATTTTCTAATTTCTCTTGTGTTTTTCTTTTATCCATTGATTATTTAGAAGTGTGTTGCTTAATTTCTACATATTTGTGAATTTTTCAATTTTCCTTCTGTTGTTTACTCCTGATTTTATTTTATTGTGGTCAGAGATGCACTTTGTGTGATTTTTGTGTCTTAAATTTATTAAGGCTGGCTCTATAGCCTCAAATATGTGATGTTCTGGAGAATATTCCATGCATACTTGAAAATAATGTATATTCTACTATTTGACAGCATCCTGTGGATACCTGTTAGGTCTAGTTGTTTTTTAGTGTTGAATCTTCTATTAATTAGTAGGTCTTTTACCTAGTTAATTGGTCCACTACTAAAAGTTGGGTAGTTAAGTATCCAACTATTATTGTTGAATTTTCCATTTATGCCTTTAATTCTCTTAGTTATTGCTTCATGTATTTGGGGGCTCTATTGTTAGGTACACACATTCTTATAATTGTTCTATGTTTTTGACTGATTGAACTTACTGTCATTATAAAATGTCCTTCTTTGTATCTAGTAAAAATTTTTTATAAAGTCTATTTGTTTGATATTAGTAGAGCACTAAGATTGTCTTTTGATTAATGTTTGGATTGTATATTTTCCCATTTTTAAAAATCTATTCATGCCTTTGGATATAAAGAGTGCCTTTTACAGACAACATATAATTGGATTATGATTTTTTTAATCCATTCTGCTAATCTCTGTCTTTTGATTTGAGATATTTAATCCATTTATATTTAATATAATTACCAATGAAATAAGATTTATGTCTGCCATTTTGCTACTTATTTTATTTATGTCTTTTTGCCTTTTTTTCCTCCATTGCTGTCTTCTTTTGTATTAAATAGATATTCTGGAATACCATTTTAAATTATTTTTCTTTTCTTTTGCTTTATTTCTTTAGTCATTTTCTATATTTTTGACATGGGGATTAGAATGAACTTCTTAAAATTTAAAAATCTAGTTCAGATTAATACCAACATAATTTCAATAGTATAATAAAATTTGTCCTGGTATAATTTTATTTCCTCTCCCTAGTTTGTGCTGTTATTCAATCAAATTATGTATTTATACATGGTATGCCCATCAAGACATATTTATAATTATTGCTTTGTGAAGATTTTTTTTCAAATTAGATAGGAGAAAAAATTTAAATAAAAAATACATTTGTAGTGTTTTAATATTTCCCTATATAGTTAACTTTACCAACAGTCTTCATTTTTTCACGTGGATTCATAACTGTCCGATGTCCCTTCATTTTTGCCTAAAGGACTCCCTTTGTAATTTTATGTAGGCATATTTTCTAGTGACAGATGCTCCTAGTTTGTGTCTATTTGGGAATGTCTTAATTTATCCTTTATTTTTAAAGGATAGTTTAGCTTGCTATAGTATTCTTGGTTAGCACACTTTTTCTTTCAGCCTTTGACTATGTCATCCCATTGCTTTTTGGCATTCATGGTTTCTGATAAGAAATCTACTAGTTTCTTACTAAGGGTTGTATATTATGATACAATTGACCTTGTCATATGTGGCTATGAGGCTTTGTTCATTTTTCCATTCTTTTATTTTTCATTTCTCTAATTGTGTTATCTCGTTTGACCTATCTTAGGTTCACTAATTTCTTTTTATTCTGACTGCCCAAATCTGCTCTTAAGCTCCTCTCATGAATTTTTAATTTTAATTATTTTATTTTTCAGTTCCAGAGTTTCCATTTGATTCTTTTTAAAAATAACTTTCATCTCTTCATTGATGTTTTTTATATGGTAAGACATTATTTTCATACTTTCCTTTATTTCTTTTGACATGATTTCCTTTAGTTCATTGAACATATTTTAAATAGCTTATTTAAAATATTTGTCCCAAAAGTTCAACATTTGGGCTTCCTTAGAAAGAGTTTTTATTGACTGCTTTTTTTGTGTGTGTATGTGCAATACTTCTTTGTTACTTTTCATATTTTGTGATTTTTTTTTGTTGACACTAGGCATTTTAAATAATATAATATAGCAACTCTAAAAGTCAAATTATTTCTGCTTCCTAGGGTTGTTGTTGCTGCTGCTCTTTGTCGTTATTGGGTTTGTTTACTTGTTAACTTTTCTGAACTAATTCTATAAAATCTTTATATTTCCTTTGTGGCCACTAATGTCTCTGTTCAATTAGCTTAGTAACCAGCTAATGTCTATGCAGAAGCTTCCTTAAGTTCTTGAACTACTTAGTTTCCAGTCTTGCTAAAAGCCTGTGTGTGTGTGTGTGTGTGTGTGTGTGTGTGTGTGTTTTGGAGCACTCAGTCAGGCAGTTTAGAACTGTGCCTAAGATTTTACTTCTCTGTTCAATTAGCTTAGTAACCAGCTAATGTCTATGCAGAAGTTTCCTTAAGTTCTTGAACTACCTAGTTTCCAGTCTTGCTAAAAGCCTGTGTGTGTGTGTGTGTGTGTGTGTGTGTGTGTTGGAGCACTCAGTCAGGCAGTTTAGAACTGTGCCTAAGATTTTACTTCCTTCTGGCACATAACCTCCAGGTTAGCAACAGGTGAAATTTTAGGGCCTTCTTAGGTCTTTCCTGAGCTTGTACACATCCCTTGGAATAAACACATCACTATGCATGTGCATAATCTTCTAAATTCCCAGGGACAGGTCAGAGATTTTTCAAAGTCCCCCATAGACTTCTTGTTCTCCAGGTTTTTCATTTATGCTTTTTGGTTAACCTATTGATTGTCCCAAGAATTATCTACCACCTCAGGTAGCCATGATATTAAACAATGCTCTTAATTATTTTCAACAACTGTCCCCAGGGAAAAGGCTATTTTCGATGGGTGAACTCCATGCCAGATCAAATAAAGACAGCCTATGAGTGGGATCTTCCAGAGAGCCACCAAATATGTCAAATAATGACTATTCCCTGGGAATGGGAGTTTGAAGAGCACCAAACTCCATTCTTCCTCTCCCAGTAGCTTCCAGGGTGCTGCTTTTCATTATTGCAAGCTGTTGGTTTTCTGGCTATTTGGGGCATAGAATTAAGGCAAGTTAAATGCCACGAAGCTTACTGTTCTTACTGAAATATAATTCTTTTCCTTAAAAAATACTCCCTGGATTGCTCCAAACCATTGGTTAATTTCCAAAGCTCTAAAAAATTTAAACTGACAATTTTTTTTCCAGTGTTCTTCTTGTTTTTAAAGCAAAGAAAAGAGGATTTTTAAAGGTCTTTCCCAGAGGACCTATGATTGTTGGTAACACTCTTGCATTTTCTTTTGCTTCTTTCTTATAGTTTTATCTCTGCTGATATTACCCATGTGATCTTTCATGTTGTTTACTTTATCCATCAGATTCTTAACTGTAACAATCATAGTTGTTTTAAACTCCCTGCTTCATAATTCCAATATCTGTGTCATATCTGAGTCCAGTCGTGCAATTGCCTTGTCTCTTCAAAATCTGTTTTCTTGCCTTTTAACATGACTTTCATAATTGTTTGTTAAAAGCTGAACATGTATTAGATAATAGGTACTGAGATAAATAGGCCTTTAGCATTAGGGATTATCTTAATACAGCTAAGAAAAAAGTATGTTTAATGTTTGTTGTAGCTATAGGTACCAGAGTGTTCAAATTCCTCTAGTGGATTTGTTTTGTCCTCCCTTCTTTGTTTTGAGACTTGCCTTTATACTGTTCCTCAGAGAATGTTTGAGCCTCATAACTCTTTCAGCTACAATTTACTATTACTACTGGAGGATTGTTGGTGTGGTTGGAGTGTGTAGGGGAGGGAGATATGCTCCAGTATTCTAATTAAATCTCAATCTTTTAGATAACCTGTGTTTGGAGTATATGGCTTTCAGAGTTATTTCTGACCCTATTCCAGTGTTAGCCCCTGCCCCCAAATACCTCTGAGTGGCTTATCTAGTTATGACATCAAGATGAACTGAGGCAGAGTTCTTCTCCACCCAAGAATTGCCCTCTGGTGAAATTCTTCCTTTGGGGGATTTGCTTTTTGTTAGGAGAAGAGTCTGGGAGTGTTTCATAAACTCTTCCCTTTCTTGTGTCTGTGTGAGAGAACTTGATGAAGTTGCTAAAGGAAAAGCTGATGAAAGTTTGAGGGTCTGCTATGACTCTCTTACTGGTCTGCATTTGACTTCCAAGCATAGTCAAAATAACTAAGTATCTTTACTAGTACCTGCCATTCTATCTCTGGTTCAGGTAAGCAAGTCTCAGGTTCTTTATCTTCCTGGAGGCACCTACAACAGATTTTGTGGTGTTAGTTTACTTTGAAAACTTGGTTCTCTGATGGGTCCAAAAAAAGTTGTTGATTTCAGTTTTTCCAGTTTTTTATTGTTGTAAGCATGGGAATAATAAATTCCAAACTCTTTAAACATTGGAGATGAAACAGGAAGTTCCTCTCTCTGATTTTAATATATCAGTATTTTTCATTTTAGCAGCTGTGGTGGGTCTCTAATAGTGTCTCATTATGGTTTAATTTGCATGTTCTGACTACTAATACATATTGGCTGCACAAACACCCTTATTTTGTGAACTACGTTTTCAAGTTTCTTATGCATTTTTTTCTTACTGAATCTTCAGTCTTTTTAAAATAATACTGTAGTTCTTTATATATATTCTAGATAGGAGCCCTTTGCTGTTTCACAGGTTGCAATATTTTCATCTACTCTGTGGTTTTCTTTTTTACTCTGCTTATGGTGTTATTGAGAATATATGTTATAATTTTAATATAGTACAATTTATAAATAATTTTAATTTATGGTTATTACTTTTTGTATCTTGTTTAAGAAAATATTTGTACTTCAAAGATTTAATGGTATTCTCCTATGCAATCGTATATAAGATATATTGTCTTATTGTGTTGAGATCTACAGTATAACTGCAATTGACTTTTGTATATGCTATTGTGGTAGGGATCAAGTTACATCATTTTTATTAGAATATCTTATTACGTACATTTTTGTTATTCAACTGTTTAATTATCTCTACCATATTTATTAAAAGTTCTTAGAAAGTAAATATTAAAGGTATGATACAGTATTTTGAATATATCCAAAGATAGCACATTATTTAATTAATATATTTATTATCTTGAACTTGTCTAATATAATATATATAATATAATTTCAGTTGAAACCAGTAGTTTTAATAATGTGATATACTTCCCTGCATATATCATTTAATGACTATGGCAAAATTACCAAAAAATATTTTCAAAATGACCTTTATTAGTAATATGGAAATACAAGTATTCACTTCAAAGGTGAAAACTTGGAAGGCAATTCAAAATTTGGATTAATATTTTAGTATGTTCATTAATAATCTGTTGTTAATAGTAAATCAATTATATTTGTTTATAGTAATAATAATAGTCCTAGCAGGCATATATTTATACCAGATATTTTTTATATTAGGGTAATGTCTTTATAAATACAACAGGATGATTGATAGCTCAGCCTATTAGTCTCTTATTTTTGATTCTTTCCTCTGTCATCACCAAAACTTTGGTGTTCTAGGCTTTCCCTTTCCAAACACTAATTTGAAAGTGCTTTTCTGGGTTCAGTTTGGTTTGTGTTTTCTAATAACCCATTGGCCAAAGTATGTCACACAGGTAAGCCAAGATTTAAGAGGTAGAAAAATGGACTCCACGATTTTATGAGAAAAGTGGCAATGTCAAATTGCAAAGGAAGTATACCTACAGGAATAGGAAATTTGCAGCCATTTTGTGAGCCGTTATATTCATTTTGTAGGCACAGTGCTTTTTTAAACATTTGATCCATAGAATGCACTCAATAATTGTTCATTGCCTAACTGAGTGAATAAATGAATACATGAAAGCAGGCATTGTATCTTTAAAATTGAAGAATAACTTGTTATACAATTACTTTTCTTCTTTTTAAAAAAATTTCTGTATTGAAATGGTAACATGCTTAACTGTTACTTTAATTTATGGCTGTTCATTCTTATTTGAGATTAAGAAATGCAATAAAATGCATCCATATTTCATCATGGCAAAGTGTTAAAAATAGACTACTTAACAGACTTTTGCAGGTTAGAGGTTTTAAACATCCAAATGACGAGGAGAAAACAACTTCAGCATTTTGTTAGTAAGGGTAAAAATGGAATATATAGTATCAACATGAAGATATTTTTTTCTCCTCTGGAGAGGAACAGATAGGATGGCATATGCTTTTCTAAATGTGGAGCTGCTCAGTGCTGAGTTCAACTAGTACAACAGTAGCAATTATGTGACTCAGCTTTGAAAGCACTCCCTAACTACTCTATGCAAAGTCAGGTGGAATTCAGTGAAAAATATGGTTAAGACACTGGATTTGAGATGATTTTTACTAGATGTCTAGGTAAGCTTGAGTTTCTAGCTTTTTTTGCTAGAAAAGTCATGATAGATTTTTTTTTCACCTATTTTTGATATGGCCCGGAAATTAGAGATAGATGCAACAGTTGGTATAAAAAATAATTATAAAATCACTCCTCAGAAAATGTTATTTGAAGATATGAACTTAAATTTTGTTTGTGGAACTAATATTGTCAGAGTTGATCTGTTGTGATCCTCACATGTAAAGGATTCAGATCTTCAAACATACTTACTAAAGCTGCTATGAGTTTAGTATTTCTTGGTTCCATGATTAGGTTTCACAGATTTGGATACAATTAGCTAGTTTCCTACTTCATCCTACTATTCTAATTGCTTCACTTTTTTCTCTCATTCATCAACTTTTCTGCCTGGAGGTCAAAATGGGACCACTTACTAATCAAGGCCAATGGCAACCATGACTACATTGAGGCACCATGTTTCATCTGTCAAGGGGCATCTATCACCCCTTTCCTTGTCAAAAAGAAAATTAAATTAGACTAACACAAATCTTTATTTTTGCCCTGATTAAAGGCCCACATCCTCCCTAGGCATTGGCTGACACAATCTTGACATGAGAGAGACTCAATGTTCTTATAACATCATTTGAAGAGAGCATGGCTGTCTCCCTGGGTCATTATTCTTCAGATTCACTTGTTTTTCATGGACTATAGGCTAGATAATCTAGACCTCCTTTGGGGTGTTAATTAAGAAAAGTATCCAAAATTAATCATCAGACTCACTAGGGCGAAGGAGAGCTGTCTGAAGACCTTGGCATATAGCATGCTTCTGGTGCAGAGAAACGAGCCTTCGGCTATTGACAAAAAGCAAACAAGTGCACAGACGGCAATGTGACATAAAAATTCATAAATATATGCAAGTATACACTCATTTTTCTTGTCAGCTTGTCAACTTTAATTATAAAGGTTGATTTGCTATTTGGCAGTTCTCAACATTGTAGATGTTGACAATTTGAAAAGCATCGTACTATGGTCAATGTCTTAGAAGAACAATGGAATAGGAAGGTCATGCATGAGTGATGTGTTTAAAGTCCACATTAAGCACAAAAATGCTTGCATTGTAGCCTGATTGTAAACATTTTATCATCTCTCCAAGAAAGAGAATATATTTTATCTACAATAGGATATTGATAATGAAAACCATTGATTTAAAAGATGCATTTATTTCATTATTTTGCTTTCTTTTTTTAAGTTTCTTAATTTACTCTATTCTGTATCTGGTATTAAAGGTTTGGAATTTTAAGCTAAATGTAACCTTTTTAGGAGATCCTAGGTTTTCTACATAATGACAAATAACTAACTTCAAATCTTTAACAAGCTTTGTTATTTCACTTTTAACATTATAGAATCAAATATCACTTTGTTAATAGTGCTTATTTAGCTAATAAAGTTTTAGTATCTCTTGACTGTCTTCTATTAACTCCCAAAACAAAGTAATATTTGCTACCAAATTAAAGGATGATGGATTCTCATCTTATAACTCAGACTTTCAACATCTTCTCCAAAGTCAGAAGATTAGGGACACTTGTTTTTACCCTTTAGCAATCTAAATGCTCTTTGCCAGACAATAAACTCTCAAGACAGATATACCCTCAAAACCTAGTTTTGCCTATAATGGGCAAGAAATGAAGAAGCTGCTCATTGGTCCTCATTTGCAGTGTTTGTCAAAGATCAGATGGCAGTATGTGGATGGTTTTGTATCTAGGTTCTCTATTTTGTTCCATTGGTCTACGTCTCTATTTTTGTGCCAGTCCCATGCTGTTTTGGTTACTATAGCTTTGTACAGCTTAAAGTTTGGTAAATGATGCTTCCTGATTTGTTCCTTTTGCTTAAGGTTGCTTTAGCTATTTTGGGCTCTTTTCTGGTTCCAAACAAAGCGTAGAATTATTTTTTATGGACCCGTGAAAGATGATGATATTTTGATGGGTATTGCATTGAATCTGTAAATCACTTTGGGTAGTATGGAGATTTTAACAATGTTGATTCTGCTGATCCATGAGCATGATATGTTTTTCCATTTGTTTACATCATCTGCAATTTCCTTCCTCAGTGATTCTTAGTTATCTTTGTAGAGATCTTTCACCTCCTTGGTTAAATACAGTCCTAGGTATTTTATTTTCTTTGTAGCTATTGTGAAAGCTATTGAGTCTTTGATTTGATTCTCAGCTTGAGTGTTGTTGTTGTATAGGAATGCTACTGATTTGTTTACATTGATTTTGCAGCTTGAGACTTTGCTGAATTTATTTACCAATTCCAGGAGTTATCTCAAGTTATCTATATAGGTCCTGAGGTTTGAACTTAATTTATTATTTGTACAACTTGCAAATTGGTGAGATTGTTTTCCTACAAAAATCAAGTAGTTTATTACCCCAAAGCAACCCCCTGACTTAGGTTTGCCAAAAAATGAAAAAAAATAAAAGCAATTAAGGCAAATCATTCTTTGCACTTTCTCAGGACAATCAGACATATTCCAAGAACTCAACTGCATGTCTTTAGCAATATAATTTATTATTGCCTATCCACCAGCATGATTATATAATTTATTTCTAATAGACAACATCTACTTAAAGACCATACTTGATTTTGTGCATTCAGAACATTCTACCAAATTATGTTTCTAACTCAGTTTTTATTCAATCTTATTCATATTTATAAAAGAATTTTACATGCATCCACATGATTTAATGTCAAGAGACTTGTTTTGATAATATAGAAGTTTGTGAAAAAGATAAAATGAAACTTCTGTGATTACTTTGATGGATACAATACAATTTTGTTTTGCTGTGAGTTTTGACTACAGACATAATAGATAAAGCTTTAACATGGAAAAGGAGTTTTTAAACATTTACTATTTCCTTTTCTAAAATTTAATATTCTAAATATTGGCAACAAAAATAATTTAATGATAGTCAAATTTGTTTCAACTATTTCTTAGGATAATTAATAGTATAATGGTCTGTTAAATATTTTTCCTAAAACCATGCTCAAATTTCTTTTTTTATCTTTATTTTGAAAAAGAGTTTAGTCTGACTAAGCACATAATCGTTATATTATTACTTACCTCCTATCTACTTTAAAGCATAAAGTTATAAGCAGATCAAATATCCCCAGATTTTTTCAGCTCAAATTTGCCTTCATTGAACAAATCGTTACTGACTTTCAATGTGCCTGCTCTCATAAAAGTTACATTCTCTTGGACATATCATTCTCATGTAACAATATAAGCTATCATTTTAAATATATCTTTTAGTAACATATGTGTAGTCATAATGGAAGCAGATCATTTAGCTAGTAAGTCTTTGGGATCTACTTAATTAAAACGATCATTGTTCCTTTGGCCAACCTCGTCATTCCTGCAGTTTCTAGTTCATCTAGTATCCATATGGGGCTGCTCTATGAGTAATGTAGGAAAGCAGAAAATGAAATCTATTTCCCAATGTGGGAAGGGCATATTCATTACCTTGAATATCCTCTTATTAGCCTCTGAAGTGAGCTAACTCTTTTTGAAACTATAAACTGTGGCTATGAAAAAGGATATACTATGACCAATTGTGTGCAATGCATAGAATTCATATAACCAATCAGAGTTGCACAAAGGCTGTGTAAACTGGAGACCAATGCATAAGAGATACTGAAACTTCACAGGAAATGTAACAGGATGGAGAAAACTGTATTTACTAGAAGCCCTCATATGTATATTATAACATAGGTTTGTTCGAGTTGGAAAGAATGAGCCTTTGGGGATGTGGGAAATGGAGACATGTCACAGAGCCCGTGATCTGGTCTGATAAATGGCCACCAGCTGTCATCTGAGGAGGGCCAATTCTGTTTACTATAGGACTCTCTTTTGCTAAGCGGACATTCCATGCTGGGATGAGGAGAGGAGGTGGGCTTCCCCATGCAGTGGCAATACTTCCTCTGAATAAATACTGAAGAATTACTTAAAGTTACTGTTAGATTTTCCATTGCAATAACGTGTCTGTTTGTCCTACCATTCCACGATTTTACAAATCTATTGCATTGTTAAACAAGTCTTGGAACTTTTCCTTGGGAATTTCTCTAAAGTTAGTTGTACATTCTTTAAAACATTATCATTGATAACAAAGGTATTTTTGAGTGTGAATTAAATTTATTTTAAATTCATTTGAAACAGTAAAATGTCATTTGATCTTGGTAAACAAATTTAATTACCAGGCTAACAGATTCTTTTCTGAGTCAAAAATACAGTGTAACTATAGAATAAGAAGGCTCATAGTTGATGCACCAAACCACTTCTAAAAAAAACAGGGGTTTCAAAGTGTTTGAAGCAAAAGTATTATTAGCATTATTAGACTAAGTGTATGGCCTACCAAAGATTTACTTTTGTTTCAGGTTCTGTTTGGTTCACTTAGAAGATAGTGATATTTTATACTGATATTTTTGTATATATATATATATATATACATATATAGTGAATATATCTTAATAAAATAGATCTGGGGATGATCTTTTATATTCTATGAAATAGTCATTTCAGATTTTGCCTGAAGATTTCTGATAAATGATCTACTAAAATCTTTTTTAAAGAATTTAAGAAGCAATTTTAGGGTAATTATTTTATGCAGAGTTAGTAAATTTAAGGAACAATTTACTTTGAGAAATAGAACAACCTAAAAACACAAACGAGACAAAAAATGGTTAGATATATTCATCAGTAAAAGAAAAGATGGCTATGAATACCTTAATCTATGGCATTTTTAGAATATTTTTTTACACAGGACCTACCAAAGATATATATCTACCATGAGATGTGATAATAAAGGTTTAATGTATTTTCCCTACTCTTATCCTAAAGGAAAGAGACTAGACAACAAAGAAATTGTTCCCTTCTCCTCACCCCTCAGACTCCAAATGATGAATTTCTAAGAACAATCTGAAACACTGATTGGTTTATCAATATATAACTACCAGGGCTGTAATTCAGGATATCACATCTTGGGGTAAAAACAAACAAACAAACAAAAACCACACATATATTAGAATATAAGCATTCACACACACACACACAAATATAAGTAAAACATTATCACATGCAATATGGGCAAAAATGATTCTCATCCCCAGACCTCAGGAATATTAACATTTATTTTATGCTGCCATTCAAATGCTGACTTGTGTTTAGACACTTTCAACTCATATCAACCTGAAAAGACCTAGTGGGTATTTCTTAGAGTATACATAAATTTTGAGATTTAAAAAAATCAGCTATTAATTCACTTAATTGATTTGGCTTAGATCTTAGATACTTTTGCCAAAATATTTCAAGTTATAGCTGGATAATTTAATGATTTAGATGGCATATTTAGGTAAAAAATATTCTCACCAACTTGTATTTACAAGAAGAACATCCTTAATAGGAAAATCAGAAATCCAAAATCCAAAATTTTTGGAATGCCGACATGATGCCACAAGTGGAAAATTCCTCACCACACCTCATGTGAGGGGTCACTGTCAACATGCAGTCAAAACTTTGTTTTATGCACAGAAGTATTAAAAATATGATTTAAAATTACCTTCAGTCTATGTGTAGAAGGTGTATATAAAACACATTTTATGTTTAGGTTTGGGTCTCATCCCCATGATATCTCATCATGTATATGCAAATTTTCCAAAATCTGAAAAATCTGAAATCTGTAACACTTCTGATCCTAAGCATTTCAGGTAAGTGACACTTAACCTGTATTTCTAAACTATGACCGTTAAATAGTGAAGAAATTATTCAATGCTGTATAATAAATTGCCAAATTGTCAATAAGATGATGAATTAATTCAGCATACACCTAGTTGATAATTAATAGATAAAATTTGTATTAATATATGCACATATGGCTTCACTATCATCTTATTTTCTCAAATGACTCATCTTTTTGCATTCCCATATAAAAAAATTCTGCAAGCTATTTTTAAAGTCATTAAAAATTCTTCATGCACAAAGACTGTGTTAACTTTTACAAATTCAGGAGCAGATCCACCAGAATATGCAGAAATTAGTAAATTTGTGAAAAATTTCAAGAAATCTGTAACACGTGTTTACTTTCAAACTAAAATTTGAACAGTTATGTTAACTAGTAACAACAACAGTGCTATTTATAATTATTAGGATGATATATTTTATATATTTTTAATTGGTAAATTTAAATACCATGGACACCTAAATTCATTCTTTCAAAGTATATTTCCTGGAATATTCTTCCAGGATATTGTAGAATTTTGTTACAATATAACTTAAAATTTGCAATATACATTTTTATCAAGTTGACCTTGAAGATTCACATTTTATTTTGGAGTACAAATTGTTATATATTTTTATATTACCTATAATCTACAACATAATATATAGTGTTATATGGAATACATAATATATAACATACATTATTTTATTTTTATATGTAATAATAAAAATAAAGGTAACAAATGTTCCCAAATATGAACCCATTATCCAAATGTATTTGGTAAACATGATAAAAATGAAAAAAGTCATCAACAATTCTTAAGAGAACTTATAAGCTTTCTTTTGGTTATCAATTTCCACTAACCATATGTGCTTAAATTCTCCCAAAAAAGCCTAAGAATGTGTTGCTTGACATGGGTCTGATACAGGGATAAAATTTTGAAATCCAAAGAGTATAAATAGTCCAGGATTATTTGGTTGTCAAATGTAAAGCACTGGAGTTGTCAAATATGGAATAGAAAGCTTTGAAAGAGTTAATGTCCCAATGATGGCAAGTTTCTCTTAAAGTAGAATTAAATTACTTTTCTAAAACTAACTAAGCAGTTCCTTAACTGTCTTTTAATTTGATTAATGAAAAAAGAACAGAACAGAATAGAGTGGCAAATGCATATACATACTTAAAAAACATACTTTGGAAAAGATGTTAGATGGGCATTGAGTCAGTGTAATATGAGTGTAATATGAGCTAGGCCATAGAGAATTTCCCTGCAAATAATGTACATATATTTATAAGCTACATTCTCACCCAAATTTGCCTTTTTTTTTTTCTTTTTTCCCTGTCGTCCCAGTTAGAGTGTAGTGGCATCATCATAGCTCACTGCAACTTCAAACTCCTGGGCTCAAGCTATCCTTCTGCCTCATCCTCCCAAGTAGCCAGGACTACAGGCATGCGCCACTATGCTTAGCTAATTTTTAAATTTTTTTAGAGATGGGGGAGGGTCTCACTCTTGCTCAGGCTGGTCTCAAACTGCTGACCTCAAGTGATCCTCCCGCCTTGGCCTCCCAGAGTGCTAGGATTACAGGAGTGAGCCACCACACCCTGCCAAACATTCTTAACCATAAATTATTTTCACTGAATGAGTAATGTGATTTAAAGACCTATATGGCTTGAATACATATTATTTCTGATTTATCTTCAAAACATACATTTTAAAAATAATTTACTGCTTAAAATAAATAATTCATTCATCCCATGATTTAGTATCATGAATTTTGTATCTTTGCATTAAATCACATGGGTGCTTGATAATGAAACTGCATTTTAAAAACATTCAACCAAGTTAAATGCTTAAATGCATTTGTGTTTATTTGCCATGTATTTAGATTTTCAATGGGAATAAACCATCATGATTCTAATGATTACTTTAAATACAAACATACATGGGACACCAGCAAATTTCACATAAACAAGGTAACAAACTAAAATTTAGAAAAAACCTGCATAGGTATTTTTTATCTTACCACATAATAATTCTTCCTCTATTTGCCTTTCTTGGAGGATAAAGCTGACATCAAATTTTACCTTTAAGTGATCAACAACGTAGTTTGCCATGTCTAACTAGAAATAGATAAACATAGCAAGCCATTTCTCCTCTTCACTTGATCCTGACCCAGTCATCTCAAACGAAGAAGAGCTTGTTCCTTCAACATAAGTTTGCAATGAAAAAAGGTATTATTTTAAAAGGGATAAAAAAATGAAAATGTAATTTGACTATGTTTTTGAGTGAGAATTAGATTATAGCTAACTATAGGAAAATCATGTTTATGTTTCTATTAACTTTTTAATATACACTGTTCACTTATGTCAAACTTAACAAAACAGCACTGGAGTTTTATACACTGCATTTGGCTTACCAATTTTTCTTCAAACTGATGTTTCCTCTTGGAGAGAGTTAATATTTTACTTTAGTCAGCCAGAGTAATTCTGGTGAAAAACAGCCTGAATGACCCATTATAACTAGATTACCATTTATGATTTTTTTCTACAAAGGCAAGTGAAAAAATGAAAGCAAATTTAAAATTAGTTCAATTTCATATAAGAAAAAAATTATCCTATTTAATTTCTTCCTCGGGGATTGTTATAGGCATTAACTATTAAAGCACCATCATCTTTCACCCAGATAACATTTATTTGAAAGAAGAATTTTTTAAAATGTCTTTGAATCAACCTAGTAAACCTAAGTTATAAAAATTCACAAAACAATATTAATAAATGTCATGACTTATTTTAATAGTAATCTTTCACCTGTAATACGTGAGGATAACAAGTTTGTATTCATGCAAAGGTGTTAATTAATGAACGACAAACCTTTGCCAATTATTGACACATTCTTCTCTAATCTTGTTATGTGAAACATTCTAATGAAGTCGTAGTTTGTACTAAAGATATACTTCTGATTTTTTTAACTGTGAGAGAGGGATCAAAATAATCTATTTGGCTTTAGCTACTTTTAAAATCACAGCAGGTAAGAAAGCTGTATTTTGTCTGCCACCACTGTGTGCTCCATCAAAGGTTACGACTTCAGCAGGCAAATTCAGGGCCCAACCACTCACACTTGAGGGAGATCTGCTAAGAATCTGCCTGTCAGCCCCTTCATCCCCTGGCCACAAAGCTGTTGGCTGATTATTTGTGAGTAAGAATTGTACTGGACCTTAATTTTCAGAAATAGGATCTAATAGTTTATAAAGAAGGACAAAAGAAAAATCTTTTTTGTCTTTCCCAGGTCGGTTCTGTCTGGAGCCAAGAGCTGGCATAACTCATTCAGCATATACAATGAATGGAAATATGGTCACGTTATTTGTGTCCACATCTGTGGCAGAAAGCTCCTCCATCAGGAGGACCCAACTGAGACTGGACACTATCCTTGGTCCCTTAGCTTTGCAAACTCAGCAGGGAAAAGTTTTCATAAAATGATGAGGTTTACAAATAGCTATACGATAACTGTAATAAATCCTTTTTTAGAAAGTACATTTATTTTAAGTTCATTTGATTATAACTATTATTGCAATTCTAGAAAACATAATATGTTTATCTCATTTCAAACAAAATCATAGACTGCTATAGTGGTCACGGTGAATATAGGTGTAATGTATCCTTCGGAAACTAGTGTATTAGTGTCTCCTAAAATGTGCGCCTTGGCCTGAGCAATTTTCAGGATAGAGCCAGTTAAAGAATGACAATAAAACCCACTTTATATTTTAGCATTTCTCTAACCTGTTGTTCATGTAGTTTTAAAGTATGTGGTGTCAGCCGGCTTGAGGTTTTCAGATAATTGCCTGACATGCACACTCTGTGTCAGCTTTCGGAAAGGGCAACATTGATAACGATTGTGTTTGTATATTAAGTAATTAGAGTTCACACCTAGGGGAAAGGCTTTTTCTGCCAGTGTTTGGAAGGCTTAGGTGGACATCTAGTCTCATTTCTCTAGGATGCCTTCCCTTCTCTTCCACTCTTTCCAGGGATTGTCCCAGGACATACTTATACTCTGCCAGCCCCCTTTTCTTTCATCTGAACTATTGAAGGAGCGCCCTAAAGGATTGCAGAATTACTATTGAAGATACTGACGATCTCCCCTCCACGCTCTCCTCTCTCCTCTCTGTTTTATGCACTTTGGGGAGGAAACAGTATCTATAAGGAGGTCTGGTTACAGGGTGGGAGTTGGAGGCTAAATGCAGAGGGCTGGCGGCACTGGTGCCTCAAGTGAACTTGCCACCCAAAGCGAGCATCAAAACACACTGCGGCGCCTCTCAGAGTGAAAGCTACTCCTTAAGGAGCCTTTGGTGAAGAGGAAAACATCTGTCCCTAGTATTTCCAATGTGGGCTGCGGTCCGTGGGAAAAGGACAACTGCTCTGGATCCTGTGTTATTCCAGAGGAAGTCGAGGTGGGGAAGCAGGAAGCAGCTCGCCTTCTCCAGGCTTGTGGCATATTTTAAGTGCGTCTCAGGGATGAGATGACGGAAGGGGGCATATGAACAGCAGGGAAAGTATCCCTCTTACCCCCATGCTGCCTGCACCGAGGCCGCTCCAGCTCCAAGGCCCTGACTGTGGGGTCCTGCTGATGCCATGAGAGGCAGCGAGGAAGGGGCAGAGCAAGGGACTTTAGTGGGTCAGAGGGAGCCATTGCCTCCTAGATCTTACCCAGAGTCTTCAGGACAGCCTGGACAAATCACCAAAGGGTTGCTTTCTCTCTGTCATTTTGTCTGGGAAGCACATTCGCATGACCCTGCATCACAGGGCCCGGTACATGGGACAAGCTCCACGAAGCGTCATAGCTGCTCCCATCCAGCCAGCTGCCAGGCAGGAGACAGGCCGCCTCTCACTGCATCTTCACAGTAGGCCCAGGAGGCAGGCAGTGCAATGTGGCTTGTTTAACCCATGTCAAACTGAGGTTTGGTCACTTACCAACGGCCAGCCAGGGAGCAGAGGCAGAGCTGGGAAGGGCATCCAGCCCTAATCTGAGACAGTGCCCTGACCCCGAGCTCCACAGTTCCCAGTAAATGTCAGTGGGAAGATTCCTTACCTAGGCTTGCCTTGCACTTGACCATTTAACAAGAGACTCCATGCATAGTGCCTCAAATGGTTCTTCAGCCAGCTTGGGGGTAAATAAGAACTTTACTCCCAAGTTTTGTACAAGGCGTGGCTTGTGGGGGATGGCGCCCCAAGCCAAAAGGATCTGTTTGCAATCCAGGCGGGCTGCCCTACCTCCCACCTCACCAAGTCTGTCTACAGAGGGCCACAGGCGCCTGTGGAGGACGTGGCTTTTCTGAAAGGGCTTCTTCCCTTCTCTACAACAGGAGCTGGTGCTAGAGCCACGGCTCCCTTCTCCCGGGCAGACCTCCCGTCAGTCATGCGGGGACCTCATGCCTTGTCTGCTGCCCTGTGCCCTCTGCTGATTCTCGAGTCACCTAAAACACTCATTCTCCACTTTGCCATTTCCAGAGAAGGGGTGTTATCAGTGCCCCTTTTTGTGTGGTTATATAATTTATATAACAAGTGCCTTTGATTCCAGAGAGGCATTTTATTCATTCATTCATTCATGCATCAGCAAATATTTATCACCTGTGTGGTCCACGCCAGACACTTCACCAGGTAATGGACTAAAGCCATCATAGTGTGTGGCACAGAGACTAGATTGTTTATCTCCTTTCCTTTGGCATCAAAATAGCAAACAAAATGTTTTTGAAAGCTCGATTTCCACTTTTACCATCACATTGCACAATAAATTCCCGCTGGGTGACACGTCCTTTACCTCCTCTCCTGTGTCGTACAGGGGCTGCTGTGAAGTTCTGGGTAACTGGGGGGACATAAACACAACCGGAGGCAGTAATATGACCATTTTCAGGGGACATAGTGAAGCTCAGTGCTCAGAGATAGATACGCATTGTGAGAAGCTGGGCATGTCAGTAACCCCCGTGTGAATATTTCCTAAGTCTTGACATGAGAGTTTCCCTAAAAAGGTTTATTTAAAGGTGACACGAGATAATCCTTTGAAAAGTTTTAGCATAAAACTAGGCACTAGTAAGTACTTAAGAAATGCTAGCATCAAGTTATAGACCAAATAAACCTTTAAGATACAAGGATGTTAAACTCTCTCTAAAAAAAAAAAACCACCAGGATATAGTAATCCAAATTCCTACAGCACTCACTTTGCTAAAAATCTAATACCTGTGTAGTTTTATAAAACAAGTGATTATGTTGAAAGGATGCCTTTTGCATGCTGCAGCTGTCTTATTTACTTAAGGATGGATTAAGTAAGTGTTAAAGCTAAGTGACAAGCAGCTCTATTATTTTCTTAAAACTCATTTTAAAAATCTCATGTAGGTTCTTTTCTCTGGGATCAAAGCAAAGAAGTCTTACTATCCTTAGAAATCTAAAATTCTATATCAATACAAAAGAGAAGAGTTGCTTCTCTTAGAATTACATAGCTGTATGACAAGTAGGAAAAATAAATGTACTTATTTTCTTCATTTCTCTATGCCTAAAAAAGTTCTTGATGTGAAAATATCATCTAATAATTTAAAATATAATTTAAAGGGTTTTATCATTTTTTTTTTCTCAAAGATCTGTCTACTTTGAAAATTGTGAAAACGATCTGATCTTAAGAAGACAGTTCACATTAACATGCACATTAATCTACTTCAAGTTCACATGTAGTGACTCAGAGGACTTTATGGGATTCCCCTTGAGGATGAGAGACAGGAGACCTGGGTCTGCAGAGTGAAACCTACACATCTTAGGGGACAGAGGAAGCTCAGCCCCAAATACACTTGTTTCCACGATACTTCTTGGAATACAATGTTTGATTTTTTTCCTAAGTGAATGCATATTTTTATGCATATCTCATCAGTTATATTCATGAATGATATGAAAAGGTAGAATTTTATGAGTTGAAAGAAAATATTAAAAACATCAGTAAAACAAATCCCATAACAATGTAGCATTATAGCATTTTAAATATTCTTCCCATCCACATCCCAGAGCATAACTCTCCTGGTATGCCCTCGGTTCAACTTCGTGTGTCTGAAATCAGGGATAGTTTTTTGAGACAAAAGAATAAATCCTACTTTAAGTAACATCCTTTAATATCCTATCTGCAAGAAAAGGATATTAAACTCTAATAAGTGTTTAGTAACAAAACTATGATAAGCCTTTAGAGATACTCACTGTATTTTTGTAATCAAGAAATCATAATCTCCATTTCTACTTTTAAAATCCGTGTTTTATGTTTCTTTTTATATTTTGTCTATACTGAAACTAGAAAATAATGTATTGGTAAAACAAGACCCTCATTACCTTTTTAAAAGTCATTTCAATAGAGGTTTATGTGACTTTTTTGTTTGTTAATATTTTAAGTTGACTCTGAGTTACTGAACTAATTAATTTGTTATCTCAGAAACATAATCATTAATTATGAGTTAGATATTTAAAGAAAAGTTTTAGTGTTCTAATTATTTTCTTTTATATACCTTGCCTCAAACTGATTACAGTATATATTTTTTAAAGAGAATTTATTTTTACAACATCAAGTGTTGAAGATTCATTCTCATTCATAATTTCATAGATTTCCAGAACACAGTTTATCTTTAGAAACTAATGGTGTTGGTTTAAAGAAGTTTTTTTTTTAGTTTTCTTTTTATTGTGTTATTACTTGTTTAAATTTTAACTTCTAATATTTAACCATTTATATTGTAACTCTTAAGTAATAATTAATAAAAATATTTAACTGTGTGTATCGATTTCTGAATTCCTCTAGCAGATACCAGCAACTTGCTTACACTGAGATTTCACCACTAAGAGAATGTGTGTTCAGTTGCTGCACCATGTGAAATACTATAATTGGAACCTATTCTACATTCAAATAGATAAATTATTAATACTCTCTGCTGCTGTTAAACAAGCATCACATTTGCAGCATTGAAATTCTGATTTGTCAAGTATTGGGGGATGAAACTATATTAAACAATGCGTCTATGTGAGGGGGAAAATGTTCTTTAGAAGGGGGATCTTAATCAGTTTCATGCTGAGCAAAAGAAAATTGTAAACTATGCATTAAAAGAAGATTTACTGAAAGTTCTTTTTGCTAGATCCACTGCATTCTAATTCACTGCTTCCCTTTAGCTTTCAATGATAATATACGTAATCTTCCAGCCACATTCATGAGCAAAGTTTGATGTGGATTTACACTTGTGGAGCTACATTACAATGGGTAGATTTAAGGTATTATAAAATGAGTTTTTGGATTTGTTACAGAGGTACGGAGCCCCTCAGATACAGGCAGATAGGTTTTCCAACATATGGCAACCACCTTATTATAAAACAAAACAGTGTTAAGTCAAAGTACCTGATTACGATTCGCGACTGCCATGCAGCTCCGATAGCTGGGCTTATATTTAATACCTCAGAAACAATATCATTTATTTTTCTGTCTTCTCTTATCCCTAAGTTATTGGGTTTGTAGGCTTTGAAACCTTAAGCAAAAGGATAAAATACAAATTATAGAAAACATTGGAGTATGGAGAAATCAAATTACATTCTCCACAATCCTCAAAAAGATGGTTCACATTCCTCTTGTGCAGTCTGGGCGAATTCCCATCACCAGAGAGCTTTCAGGGGGATAATTAGTAGTCTTTGGGGTACAAGGAGAGCATTCAAATTGTACTGGAATTGGGAGAATTCAAATTGTACTAGCCAATTATACCAATGGGTTAATTTCCAGCTTTGAAATAATAATCATCCAAGTTTTTTTTTAATAAAACCTATTATCGAGAGTGTTCAAATAATTAAAATAAACTTGTCAGGCATTATTTAGATACAATGAGTATCAGCAGAGGTCTAGGAGAAGGTATATTTTATCTTGGAATAGTAGGTAGGTTCTCATTGTTTTTAGCTCTCTTTAAATTTCAAATTCATTATGAAATTGTGGAATTTTGGAAATTGGTCAGAACCTGAACATAAAGAAAAATATATTCACCCATTCACAGAGTGTAAAGCAAATTCCTTTGCAACATCAGTTTCTAATAAGTAAGATCTTTGTAGAAACTGCAGTGGATGACAAAAAACAAAAACAAAAACCTTTTAATAGATTTATTCGGTTGGGTTTAATAACTAGTTAATTTATAACCAAAGTTAGAGTTCCATGGGCTTTTCTTGGGTTCCAATTCCCATACTCTATTCTCTTTACTAACAAGGCTTTAATTTCAGGACTGGCAGACAAAAGCATCTTACTCTAATGAACTGTCTGCTCTGTGTAGAAAGCTGGTGGTAATGTAGAATGTTAGTTACAATAATGATAATCTTTAGTATTTTTAGCTTGTCAGAACTTGCACAGCTAACAACAACCAGTCTTTTACTAAAACTCTACCTCATCAAACTAACTTAATTAGCAATTCAACTCCTTATTTTTGTTTTGGATCCCCCTCTGGCTACTAATTAAAGCTTAATCGAAACCGCTGAACTGAGGTTGTAAAGAATTCATTAATATTAAAATTAGCCCCAACAATTTTTTGGGGGCTGGTGCAATTTGTATTTGTTACTGTCAGGGGTTTGAAACTCAGTTGAATTGTTAAAAAAAAGCCTTACAAGAAATTCTCAGTCTGCCATACATATGAGCTGAGCACATATGACAAATGCCAATAGTTACACAAACAGATCATTTATAACCATGCAAACTTAGTTCACTTGGGCCATTTTAATATATATTTAGTCAAAATATAACTTCAGGTTTTTTTTTCTGAAGTTATCCACATTGCTTTATCCTCCTAAGTGGTTTCATATTTTGGATAAAAGAAAGGAGAAAGAACTCTGGAAAAAATTTCAAGGATTGATTTTTATGTATTATCTTGACAAGATTAATATGTTTGAAAAATGAACAGATTTAGCTCTTCACTTTGATTTTTCCACTTTTTGTAACATCAAAGATTACTCTAACAGCAAGCAGTACTGGTCATTCTGAAAGTAAAATCAAATGAGCACAAAACCCAAATGCTCTGTACAGGACATACCTTTTTTTTTTTTTTTTTAAATGAAATCTGATCTTTTATCAGGAATGGTTGAAAAGGAAATGTAATACATTTTTTTCCTCTAATAAAATGATCATGTCAGCATATGCCTTAAGTTCTTTTTCAGATTTCTTTTGATGGTTTAAGTAGTAACTTTAAAACTATTAGTTTTTTTAGCTCACATTAAAAAATCATTTATTCAATATTTAGATATTTGTAAATATTCTCAATTTCAATGAGAACTGCATTTTGTTTTCCAGCAAATGACATGTAAATGCAAATTGAAATGCTTTTTTTTTCTTAGTGAACAGGAAATTATTTTCACAAATCAAATCCCCTTTTCATTTTAATTTTTGATATTTTAATAATTTTGTGAAAACATGTATATTTATTTTACCCTTTAGGAAAATTCCAAGTATGTAGGAAACAAACTTGTTGGCACTAAAATATACAGCAACTATTACTGTTTAGCATATCTTATTAAACGGAGAAAATTAAAATACATTTATAAAATGCGAAACTCTATCAAAATATACATGAAAATTAGACTTGCATCTAGGTTTCATTTAGATAACATTTGTGATAAAATAATCATGCACACATTTTAAAATAAATATATGTCCATTTTTAAGCCCACGAATTAAATCAACAAAGGTATATAAGGCACACTATTTTAAATCCTGGTGACAATTTTCATGAAGTTATTCAAATACATTTTGACTTCTGACAAGAGGATGTAATTTATAAAGCAGAACATGCTTATCAGTGGAACTTAAATTAGCATAATGAGGCTACTTTCATTTCTGCAGCAATGTTTGACATCCCAATATGGAGTTCTTAAAGAAAACCAGTAAAAAAAAATAAAAAGTCAATACATATAAGTAGAAAATTATGAATAAAATACCTGAAACTTTATCTGATCTGAGTAAACAAATTATACTTTTGAAAAAAAATTCTTCATCAAACTGAGAAAAAATGTTTTTTAAATGTAGAAAAGTCAAATACAGCCTTTAGCTGCAGTCATCCTTATAAACTAAAGGGGGTGTTTGGAGGTTATCGTTGCATGACAAGAAACGCTGACGTTAATGTTATGTGATTTTTTTAATCAGTGTTTTGAGTTAATTTTCTATTGTGTTTCAGATAAACACACTGCAATGGTAACTATAACCTTTTAAAATTGTTTCACAAATTTCTGGTTCAAGTGAAATGAGGCTTGTTGTTAGTTGAATGATTTGGTTTAAATGCATCAACATATACCAAATTGTTAAGGGAAAATAAATACTTTTTTAGCTTAAGCAACATCAAACTATATTAACCACAGAAAATGTTGCTTAAACCGTTAAATTCTGCCCTGGCTTGAAAAATGATGAAACAAGCCACAAGTTCTTTGTACAATATTTGGAGAGAAAAAAAAAAAAAAAAAGAAGCAGTAAAATAAGTAAAAACAGCAAATATATCTGAAGCTTAAGTTATAAATATGAGTTATTTATAACTTTGAATACAACAAAATGGTGATATTTTCCAAATCTATTCCTAAAAATATTGCTGATATTCTTTGGATGCATTTGAATTTGATGTCCTTAAGGAAGCAAAGAAATTATCAGTGTCAATGTGCTCAAATGGGGCTTCCATCATTTTATATTAAACCAAATCTGGTAAATGCTTCTTCATAACTGAAATATCTATAAAGAAAAATTCCTGAAGTCTTTTCCTAAAAGGATATAGAGGACTGCGTATTTGCTCAAGGAATTTACATATTATATTTCAAGGTCTGTTGTGATATCCTGTTGTTTTTCAGGAATGACAATTTGATATCAATGTGATATAAAAATGATAGGATTCTAAAGTAGAATACAGATGATAACTAAAAGATTATTGCATTTAACATTTATGGTTTTAACTATACCTTTACCTATAGCCTTCTTAATGGGTCTAAACTCCTTTTATTTATTTATTATCTTAAATTAAGACATTTCTGCCCACACAGACACATCATTATTGGAATTGTATAAAACCTGTATCTTATACACACAGATTCTAAGCAAATATTTTGATATTTTTCAATTTATTAGTTTTTCTTTGTCAGTACTTTATGCTGAGGCTTTTTTTCAGTATATAGGTCAGATCACTTTTACATTTTTAATTTTGCATAGAAACAATATATAAGTGTATCATTTTAGTCTTAAATAGAGCATAGATCTTAACTAGAACCACGGGTCTTGTTACAATGTTTTAAGATAACATACAATAATTATAGTCAAAAGAACATATCCCTAGCATTGATATACATATTGTTTTTCTTGTCTTCTGTCATTCCTCCTCTAACCTATGTATGCTTAGTAAAGTACATATACATTTCCTTTTTTTAAAAGTAAAACTTATTACTTTTAAAACATCAATAACAAGAAAAAAAGAATGCTATATTTTTTATATATGGCAAATATCACTTTAATATTTATCTCTATAAATGAAATAAATGGTGACAAAGGGGTTTATATAATAGGGAAAAACCTAATTCTATGAAATTAATAAAAAATATTTCATTTATGAAATAATGATTTTTAATAAGTAAAATGTTAAATGGTTTTCTAGGCACTTAACTGTGACATTGTGGTAAAGTATTAATAATACTACAAGAACCAAAATGTGACTTTCCCATATAAAATACTGCTGTTCTTCTTGTGTCATATTTTTGAGGACGGAAGGGAAGAGTGGAGGAGTAGGTTTGGAGTGGGAGAAGGGAGGACAGGATGGCATCTATGAAATAAAAATGACCTGAACTTGAATCAGTTGCCACCACGTGCTGCATGGGGACTCAGTGTTGACCACTGGGCATGAGTCCGTTGGATCTATCCTTAATGCTGCCCCCTGAGTATGACCTGTAAGCGTGACTACTCCATAGGCAGTTTCTTAGACTCCCTTTACTATGTCCTACAGATTTCAGTGTTGGAAAGTCAGCAATAAAAAAGCATAAAGAAAGGGAGGAAAGTATATTTAGGGAAAAGAAGCCAAACTCTGTCGTATAATTTAAAGAGCTTTATTCTGAGCCAAATTTTAGAACCATGGCCCGGAGTCATGTCCAAGAAACCTCGAGCAAGTGGACTCTCTATGGTTAGGTTACGGTTTGGTTTTTTCATTTCAGGGAGACAGGAATTACAGGTAAAGTCACAAATCAATACATGTAAGACATACATTGGTTTGGCCCAAAAAGGCAGGATATCTCGAAGCGGGGGCTTACAAGTCACAGGTGGATTTAGGGATTCTTTAGTTGACAATTGGCTGAAAGAGTTAGGCCTTGTCTAAAAGACCAGGAGTCAGTGGAAAGGGGTTAAGATAAGGGTCTTATATCTGTCAAGCGATGCTATACCAGAATCAGGTTGGGAAGTAAACCACATTATATTGGGTTAACAAAGCCTGTTTAGTGAGATTTTATCATTTGTAGGTGTGACTCACTGGGTCCCCTTAGAAAGGAATTTTTGGGCAAAAGAAAAGAGCTCAGTCCTCAAGTAGAATGGTAGCTGACAGAGACTGAGGCAAAGGGGGAATGAGGAGTTAGTGTTTAATGGAGACAGTTTCTGGTTTTGCAGAATGAAAAGCGTTCCGTGAATGGATGTTGGTGATGGTTGCACAATAGTGTGAATGCACTTAATGCCACTGAACTGTACACTAAAAATTGGTTAAGATGGTAAATCTTATGTTGCCTATATTTTATCACAATTAAAAAAGTAAGTATAAAAAAAAAGAAAGGGGGCACCATCATTTAAAAGAAATGTAGATTATATATTGCAAGTGAGTAGGAAATGAATAAGCAATACACTTCCGAACAGCTTCAGCCAGAGGAGGATGCTCTGTGTGTGTTTTAGGCACAAACGTTGCCTGTGACTCGATCAAGTGGGGCCTGCATGTCATACTCCACCTGGACTCTGCGATCTTCCCAGGACAGAACTGGCCCTGTTGCAACACCCATGGCAGAGATGCCATCCGGGCCTGAGTGGCAGCAGGCAAGTCACAGGCACAGTTTTAAAGTAATATCCAAGATTGCTTAGATCTGAAAAACAGTTAATCAAAATCAAGATCATTAGATATGACTGAAATGTAGTTAATGAAGAAACTGTGAGTTTTGAAATTTGAGAAAATGCTGCCAGTGAGAATGAATATTCTCTTAAAAGCCTCTCCTTTTTAAGTACAGTGATTGCTTCAATTTGGATGCAGACACTGTGATAGTGGGACAGTGGGCTTTTGGGGAAGGAAAGAAACAGACAAATGAGAAGATCATATGATGAAGTTAGTGTAGCTATAGGTTTAACCAATTCCTTGGCGTGCCAGTATCATAATTCTCATAATATTATAGTAGCACCCAATGAAAATTGTGGCTAAAACACCGCTTAAATTAACCAGTTAGTACACTGCATACCATTCTCCTTTCCATACTGTAATGTTTAGTCATTTACAATTGGATATGGAGTTTCTGTAAGGCATAAATTAAACTTAAATTAAAATTAAATTAAACGAAATTAAATATTTCTCAGATCATTAAAAATAAATATCTAAACTTTGTCAGACCAAAAATGACATACCCTGTTTGGGTAAAATGTGTCCCTTTCTGATAGGTTTAACAAGCCTTACTCTTCTTGTCTTGGTATTATACATGTTACAGAAACATGCAAGAAAATCCAATGATTTGTTGTCCAAGATTAGGAGTAAATGAATGGTAGCCAGATGCCTAACAATTAAAAGCTAACTGTTTAATTAAGAAGATCAATTCTACATTTTTTCAAATGATTTGTGAATGGATTTTTAAGTGAACATTGTAACTTATGTTACCTTATGTACATTTTTATCCTTGTAATTATAAAACATGTACAAAAGTTTTAAATGAAGCTTAGCCTCACTTCCCTCCTCCCACACTTTATTTATGGATATATAACTCCACAAATAACACTCCTTATAACTGTAATGCCTAGACACACAGCACAAAATTTGTGTTTAAAATTCATTCTTGAAGTGAACATTTAAAGTCCTGTTTTGTTATAATCTACTATGATTTTAAAATTCCTTTCATTTATGGATTTATAATATATTCTTCATTTTCAAACAGTAAACATTTTTAATGATTTTTGATACTCATTGCATTTTGGTATGTGTCAAAAATCAGGATTTCCTTTATAGAAATCTGTAGAATATTCTAAATTAATTTTAATAAACTTTTCTTAAACAGTACAAAATTAGAAGACCTTAAAAAGATAATCGTAGTTCTCTTTTTTTACTTCAAGAAGATATGGATCGCAAGCCCAGTTCAATAGCCGATGTAGAAGGCTGCACAAATTACATTAAATTTAAAAAATTGGTGATTTTGATATTTCTCTTTTTAAATCTTTAAATTGAGAAATAATGAGTATCTTTTTCTCTGGATCACATCATAATTAATGGATAAAAATTCTGAATAGTTTACAGAATTTAATAGAAAGCTAAAAGTTTATTTCTAACTATAGAAAGAAATATATTACAAGTCACATCATTTTCCCATTAAAATTAGCTTGCAATGTGCAAAACAGATCAACCACATTTTGGTAAAGATGAATGATTTAAACTATTGATAATAATTATGACCATTGCAAAATGGCTTTGTTTCTGTCAGAATTCATAAAGTTTATTGAAGAAGTCTTGTATTAATTCTACTGATCATTTTATAGTTGATTTATCAATGACAGCTAATTATTCTCAGCATATTATTAGTTATAAAATGTCAGTCAGCATCTCTTAGTCCTTTAACTTTTACTTCACTCAGAAAACAAGTGCAAGTGATTTCTCAAATTACATCAGACGATTTAAGCCTTTGTTTTAAACCTAGTCTATTAAATTATTTTAGGTATAGTCATAATATTCTCTTCCAATAATTACAGACATAAGAAATAAAACATTCATACAGCCCCAAACTATCTTTCCCCTAGAATATTTAAGAAAATATACATAGAACCCAAGAAATTGTGGATCCAAAATATACTTTTAAATCCAATTATTTGAGAAAACCAGTTGAAAGCAGATTAACTTGCTTCCAGCCTTGCACGCCATTTCAGTGAAACAATTATGACATGCTTTGCTAATACCTCTTAAGCAACCTCACTGGGAAAGTTCACCACAACTTT
Organism: Cheirogaleus medius; assembly: GCA_008086735.1. NCBI lineage: Eukaryota > Metazoa > Chordata > Mammalia > Primates > Cheirogaleidae > Cheirogaleus > Cheirogaleus medius. Next base: position 97,461,380 of record VBSM01002608.1, on the reverse strand, counting down.
CTTATTAGGAACACTTCTGTAGACGGTTTTAACCCAAATCCAACTTTATTGGAATCATACAGGGATTGAGTTGTTTGCAGCATTTATGTGAGGGCGGTTTTGGGGACAGATGTTATTTTGCTACTGTGGTCCTTGAAATATCACAATGGCAACAAACAACAAAAGAAGGAGAAAAAAAGAAAGAGAGAGAAAGATTGAGCGCGCTGCCCTAAGAAGGGCACCCGCCAATGGCTCTAAGTGCACGCCATGTGTGAATTGGTGGCTGTGGGTGTGTGGAAAGTACAGTCCAGGGGACAGAGTGGGAAACAGCTTGTCCAATCATGCGTGGTGGCAGGTGCTCCAGAGTCTCATTGCTCTGTTGCTAGGATTTTATTCCTCATCAGAATGCATCATGGAGAAGAACCACTTATTTTCTTTAACATTAATAAATTGAAAGTTACCAATTGTTGTAACGTAGCTCATAAGGTCAATGTTCCCAAGAGAAAGAAGGAAAAGTGGAAAACGGACGGGTTCACAACCTTTTACAATACAATTAATTATGTGTCATTGACTTCAGCATCAGATTGATTACCAAAATGGCCCATGGTGTCTACATTCTATAATCAGAAAAGTGTGTGGAAGAGAGAGTTGAATAGGAGTTAAACGGAGAGAGGGTGAGAAAAGGGGGTGGGGGACAGTTAGTTTTTGAAACATCCGTTACCATCCATCGCACATCTGGGCACAGCGTGTGCCGATGGGCACGCCTGGGCTGGGGAGCAAGCAGCCTGAGTTTCATGGGGACCCTAATTATAAACAGACAAGTGGAGAGAAGCCACGGGTCGGCCTGCTGGGAGAAGGGGAAAACGGAAAGTGCCAAATTCTGAAATTTCCCAGAGAATAATAATATCCACAACTTTCCTAGCACCTTTCATCTGCAGAAGAACCAGATACAGATCTGTCATCAAGGAAAGAAAGTGCTAGCCAGGCTCCATCCTCACTCATTACACTGATTTACATTTACTCACTTGCTCTTATCTTCTCTTAGGTTCTCATTCTATATTGAGTCTGTAGTGAGGCAGGCAGAAAAGAAAATCAAATCATGGGGTACTGGATTTCTACAAGAGCAGTATTTCCTTGGAACTTTAATTTGTCCACAGGGTGAAACTTCCCTGTTTGCTCACTCCTGAGCTCACTGTTGCTCACTCCTGGGGACTTTCTAATGCTCAGGCCACACTGTGAGCCTCAGGCTCTCAATATGCACCCCAGGGTCGTCCCAGCTCTGTGGTCCTGTTGACATCATAGTCTCCCCATTCCACCTTTGCACAACCAGATCACATGCTCTGTCCTTTGAACTGTCCTTAGTAAAGCTAATTTCTGAAATAATATTTTATAATTCCTCCTGTCTCAATTTGTTTTCCTCCTTTCTCTTTCCACAGATGCCACCTTTGTGAAGCCCATCACTTTCTCTTCTGTGCTTAAATTGCCTTCCTTAGCATGTGATCACTCCCCGGTGCTTCTAGCTGCTACAGGGCTGTACTTTTCTGTGGAACTCAGCTCTTGCTAGGAGTTAAAACGATGAGCCTTTTAGTCACTGAAGACAGAGACAAAGGGACTATGCTCACTCAAATTTACTGAGAATTAAATGCAAGCAAGTTTTTCATAAGGAGACCTAGGGCTTGGCAATTATATATAAAGAAATAAATAAAGATATACAATTAATGATAGATCATATTATATTTGGTTTTCAGTCTCTGAATTTTAATCTCAAGAACAATAGAAGGCCACTATACCCATTAGATTGCACTTGACTATGCGTTTTAGACAACTCAACTAACACTGTCTTAGAAAAAAAAAAAAGAACATTTATTATTTACTTAGAAGTTCTCGATTAGGAGGCCCAGTGTTGTTTTGGTATCTCATTATCCTGCAGGTGAAATGGTCTTCCCATGCATCCACTGGGGCTACCTGGGCAGAATGGTGATGGATTTTTTTCTGGAAGCTTCCTTCCTCATTGTGAGAAGTTGAAGAACACAACTATAGGCACTGACATATTTGTCCCCAAGGAGATAACAGGCAGGGTGTTGGCCCTCAGGTGACATGCTTCCCATTGCTGTCCCTCTCTCCTTTTATCAAAGAAGGAAAATATTCCTCAAGCTCTCCCAGCTGACAGTTGCTTTTGACCTCAGTGGCGGGAGCTGAGTCATATGACGCCTTTGCAGCTGCTGGGAAGTGACTTTCAGCCTCTCCAGGGGAAACACAAAGTATCCAAGGGACAAGAGTGGTCACTGAGAAGCCAGCCTGGCAGATCTATCTTAGCTTTGCCTCTAAGCAGGGCAAATCTAGATTCACGTACACATTTGGAAATACGATAAAGACTTTTGTTAAGGATATTTATTTTGAGAGAGACGGGTACTAATACCAACACAGGAATGACAACAAAAAGCCTCAATGAGTTAAAAATGAAGCTTGAGCTTCCTTAAGGCAGAGGAGTTGACTATAAGCAGAAGGCCAGCGCTGTATATTTATAAAATCTAGTTAATAAACAGGCTAGTTTCTCTGTCAGATTTACTAACAAACTTTTATGCACCAGATTTGCTGACAATTTGCATTTGTCCTCAATAAAATAGCAAATATTGAATCATTATAGATAATCTGGATGATCGTTTATCTCATACTCCAAGGAAAATGGGCATGTGGCTTGAATTAAAAGAAAGCTAAACTTAGGTCTGACTAAATGACTTCCATTTTCTCTTACTTAATCTGCAGGACAAAAAATAGATGAATGGTTTCTTAGAGGTAGAAACCATCAGACAGTGTGCAGGAAGTCATGTCACAAGGGATTACTTCTGACAACTAGCAGCAGCCACCCCTGGGTCTCTCACCAAAGGCTGGTTGCACCAAGCCTATTTATTCAACTACGTCAAGTCACTCAGTGTGGTGGGAACTGAGGTCATCCAATACCAATGAGAACCCAGCTTTGAGTTAGATAATCCTGCTCCTGTGATTTCTGCTGCAATTCAAGTCAGTATTCAAGTTTAGTTTTGGAAACTTGAGCTTAAGAGTTTAAAAGTCCAGTTCTGGGAAAATAAGGTGCATTTCAAAGCAGTGCCCACTTTTCACAGAGCCTTCTAGGGGTTGACTTTGAGTGGTCAGTGTTTTCCAGTGCTTGAGACTTAAACTTTCACTTTTCTTCTATCCCAGCTCCCAGCTCACTTAGTCCTTGGCATGGTAGTATCTATTCCTCCACTCACAAACCTTTTTTCCCCTTCACTGTGGAAGAGTGAAATGATTATTTTTGTTCCCCAGAAGCTGTTTTTAACTTTACTTCTCTCACGCCATTAGCCCAGAGTACACCGGTCCTTCTTGACAGGCTCAAATCTCTCAGCCCCAGAAATGACCCAGAACAAGGTCTCTCATCACCTGATTGTTCAAGGATAGAAATGAAATCCAACAGTGAGGCAGGAGTTCCAGATTCTGTCATTATAGTATGCTACATTGATCCTCACAAAAGCTCTAATTACTACTGTGTTTCCCCGAAAATAAGACAGGGTCTTCTATTTACTTTTCCTCAAGAAGACACCCTAGGGCTTATTTTCAGGGGATGTGTTATTTTTTTTAAGTACGGTACAACAATCTACATTTATTCAAATATAGTTAAGTCGTCTTCTTCTGGAACGTTATCATAACTCTCCGAAGCCTGAATTCCATCCTGAATTTCTTGCGACTCTATTTCCTTTAGAACCATTGGCCCCGATCTCTCATGTCGAGCAATAGAGCTCTCATGGGGCAGATGAGAAGGGATGCTGTTTTCTTTACTGATGAAATGCATGGGTTGTACAGATACGCTGCGTAGCCATGCCCATCACTAGGTCTTATTTTCGGGGTAGGGCTTATATTGCGCAAATGCTTAGAAATCCTGCTAGGGCTTATTTTATGGGTAGGTCTTATTTTCAGGGAAACACGGTAGTTGATTAGTGTTATGAAACTCGTTTAATAGATTAGGAAAGAAAGGCTCACTGGGATGCGGTCAAGCCCTCAGGTGGCAGGGCCAGGATTTACACACAGGCATTGTGAATCCACAGCCTGACGAGCAACTTCTGCTCTGTGGCCCCACGTTAGGCCCAAATACAGAAGGAAACTTCCAGTCTTGCAGGACAACCCTTCCTCCACCAGGACGCATTTCCTGCCTCTGCAGCTGCAGGCGGCCAGGCAGGAAGGTGGCTGGGGTTCACTGTGCAGGGTCTTACCCATGTCCCTCCTGGCCATCTGTGTGGGGAGCATCCTGGGGAAAGTCCTGATCCTGTCCCTGTCACCAAGAGCTCAGCTTTATCTGCTCCTTCAGTCCCTTGGGAGAGGTGCTTCCATCTCCTGGCTCTGCTTCCTCATCTCCACCTGGGAAGTTCAAACACAAACAGCAATAGCAACAGACATACTCTACCGCTATCCTCGTCCCAGGCCTACCTCCTCCCAGCACAGGCAGGTTGAAACTGCCCCTTCTTCTGAGAGGCAAGCAGGAACCAAATGGAATTTCTTTCTCCCTCAATTTCCTTGGGTTTTAATTTGAAGAAAAAGAGAGAGAACTGCAGGGGACCAAGTCATCCTTCCAGGGATCCATCAGCAGCCCTTGCCTCCTGCAGCTGTTCTGATTAATGGCTGTGCCTCCCGCAGAGTCTCCATAATAGGTGTCAGGAAGGTGTTTACTCAAAGTTTTACACCCAATTGTCATGAAGGTCAAAACAATAGGGCGTCTCCCATGCAGGTTAAACATCTTTTTATGAGTACAAACTCTGTTAGAGCAGACTCCACTCTGTGCAGTTTTCAGGCTGCTGGCTAAACTTCCTGGGTCCTTGCTACTTCCTCCCAGGCTGACTCAGCCAGTCCCAAGGGAGAACCCTGGGAACATCAGCAGCAGCACAGCTCAGGGCTGGGCTCAGGCCTTGGGAAGACAACCAGGAACATACAGATGTCCACAAGTCTCTCCAGCTTTGGAGCACAGGTCTTCCTTTAAAACCCTGAAACATTTTAAAATCAAAACAGCAGTATGAAAATTCCTTTCCCAAGGAAGAGAAGTTTATGCAAAATAGAGATGACATATTCCTGAAAATTAAAATGCCCCTTTTTGCCACATGAAACAATGACCTTGTACCTTCGAGTTGGTTCCCCTCCCGTTATGCTCTTCCCTCCCTGTTCTCCCCTCAGCCTCTCTACCTGTTGCACACACAATTCCCCCAAAATAGAGAACAAAATGCCACAGGCATTGCAGAGGGGAATTTTGACCCTAATTCTGAGCAAGAGGAAGCTGAAGGTCAAAGTGAATTTCCTAAACATCAGATGCTTTCAAAGTGCTTCCTGTGCTGGTTCACATCATGCCTAGAGCCATCTTCAGTCCTGTTGCACGGGAAGCTCTTTCTGCACATCGGACTGCAGCAAAGACTGGAAGAGCCCACGGAACCCCAAGATCCCTCCTGTGGCTTCAACGGGGTTGATTTCAACCTTTCCCAAAACCCGCATGGACATTATGTTTCTCTTTAAAGGAGGATAATTGTTTAATTATCTTCATGGATGTCCATGCCACATTACACGCCTGTGATTGGCCATGCCAACCTCTCCAAATCTGGAGATGAATTTAATGCTTTTACAAACCATTAAATCTATTGGATTTGACTTGAAATAAATATAATGACAAAGCACATGTGCCAGGAGGAAATTAATTCTATAAGTATTTATTGAAAACTTATCACTGGCTAAAACCTTTGGGTTTAAGAAAGATGGATGACACGCAAGGGAGAAGGAGAGAGTGGTAGCGATGACAGAGCTGCAAGGCTGGGCAGGCATCGGCTGGGCGAGGACAGCAAGGGGAAAGGAAGTGGGCTGGGCAATGAGCCCTTTTCCTGCACATAACCCTGTGACCACGCCCTAGGTTATACCGCGGGCCTCATTTCGTGGATGCAGAAACTGGTGTCCAGAGAAGCGTAGAGCTTACACTGAATCATGCTGGCTGAGATCTATGGCCTCATCTCGGAGCTGGAGCTGTCACACACTAAACTAGATGACCTCCAGACTCAGCTTGTGAGACAACTTGTAAGGTTTACTGTGGAATCAGGATGTTGATGATAGGCAGGAAGGCATGAGTTTTAAAACAGCGTAATATCCATTTCTTTCAGATAATTCTAATGCCACTGTGAGTTGAACATGCATATATCGGGGCATGTGAGGGAGTGGGGAACTGGATGAAGACCCACGAGGTAAATGACCCATGAGATAAATGCTACAGAGGAAGAATCTATAAAACCCACTTGAGAGACGTATAAATGGACGACAGCCAGACCACGTATAAAAATAGAACTTTGACCCATAATCTGTAACAACCTGCCCAAGAAACAAACACATTACCTACAATCACCAACCCAGGAAGCTGCCTGCTATCTATAAGTCAGACCACTATCTTTAGCAACAATCCCCAAAGCATAACAATAATCCCTGTAATAATCAGCTGCAAATAATCCACGGCTTCCTCATTTTTCCACCCCACCCTCACCCCTAGCCCACTTCTAAGTTAAGGCCAACTAAAGAAAGCTAAGCATGCCCCCCTAGCCAATCACACAGGATGCCCGGCTTCTAGTTAGCTGCTTCCAGCTCCCCTTCACCAAGAGCCTTCCATCAGGGCACACCTGAAACCTTCCCTTCTTTCCACTGTGAGGCTCCCCCACTTCCCTGCCTTTGAGTCTCTGCCAAAATACAAGAGATGGTGGCCGATTCTCTTGCTATAGCAAGCTCCGAATAATTAGCCTTTGCTTGTCCTCATTTGGTTGGTCTTTGTTTATTTCCACTTCGTAAATGTAATTGGGTGTTGAGACAAAAGGAAGGGTCAGGAAGTGGAAGTTGAAGCTCAGGTTTCTGAGGCCAAGTGGCTGATGAGAATGGAGGAATCGTCACCAGACCAGGGGACCTGGAGCAAAGAGCAGGATCCAGATAAGAGTTCAGCTTTGAATTTCGTAGATTCTTTACACTTGTTTGAACAAACACGACATATACAAAGCAAGGCTGTTTGCTTTATTTAAAGGCTACTATTTAAGAAATTTTTATTATATATGGGGCTAAGGACTTTACATATTTTATCTTTTTGAATACTCAAAACAAACCTATTAAGTGGACTTTATCTTTCCAAAATTTAAAATGAGGGAACTAAAGCTCAGACAAGCAAAGGTAATGCCTGTAAGGTCACAGAGCTCGTCAGAGTGAGAACTGAAGTCCAAGCCAGACTGACACCCAAACCTATGCATTTAGTCAGTCCAGTCTCACTGTTGCTTCACTTCTGGAAAGTGGAATTGATGAAAAGAGCTTCAGAGCTAGAAATTTGACTTGGAAAATACTTCTGTACATTAGCCTTAGCTAATGCTCTGTATCCTAGCCCATGGTTGGCATCTGATGAATATTTTTATAGGTGAAATCATGTTTGCATCGCTAGTCGCCTCTTTTTAGAATGATGTGAAAGGTGAGGTTCCATGTGTCCAGGGTTGGGCTTGTATCGGAAGGCCTGGTCAGTACTTCCCCTCTGCCTTCCTTAGCTTAGAAAACTTGGGGCATCTAGTCAACATCTCTGGCTGTGGAATTTTGTTAATGCTAAAGTTGGAACATTATGCCTGTCTTTTCTGTCTGCTCATGAAATTGTGACGTTCAAATGACCTCATGTACATGAAAGTACTTTGTAAATTGCAAACTGCAATATTAGTGTAAGATATACTCAAAATAATTACTATAACTCATGCTTGATTTTGAATGATTATAAAAGAAGCAATGCATCTTAAGAGAGTGTTTTCAAGTACCTTCGACTCAATCATCTTATCTGCAAAGAGGCACATATGTCTTATATGGAAGAACATACTACACGGTCATTTGGCCCCAAGTAGAAAGTCAACTGCCAAGAAAGCCAAGTAGGGGAGTGGCTCTCTTACCTATAGTAGCACTGCCTTAGGCACCGGTCTTTATGGGCAGTGGTTTCCTTATCCGCTAAGCTGAAAGGAGCATCTCTGGCCAGCCTACCTGGCAGGTCCTCTAGTGCATTTCCAATGAGGTCATGTATGGGGAAGTGCTGTGTTAACTGTGAATGCCCTGTTAGATCAAAATATTACCATGCTGAATTAGGAAAGTGCTATTTGAGTACCACTTAATATTATTGTAGTTATTGTTATAGTTGAAGAGCATAATGGATTTCAGCAACTAAAGATTTGGATATACATTTTTTTACCACTGTGCAGACTCCCTGGGTGTTTTACTTTAATAAGTACATTCCCTTTCATCTGGAGCTATATATTGATATAATTAACCTTCACCATATTATGTGTTTTGCTTTTAATTCTGAATACACAACTCAGAATTATTTCATCATATTTAGCCCTATAAATAGGCTCTATTTTATTCCTAAATTAAATAGCATTAAAGAATATGCTACCAGGCACACCATACTTATTATTTTTCACAAATATATTATGTATGACTTAATATCTTCCTGCGTGCCTAGCTTTAGCTATGACTTAGTGGATATAAATCTTTTATTTTGATGAAAAAAAAGATTGTCCATAATTGAGATAGGGAAGAGAGATAAAGAATAAATGCTGCTTTGGTTCACCTATAAAATCAACCAATTTAATTTTAGATAAGAAAAATTTAATAATATTTTGTCTATCATCTAGTGTTCATTTCTCACTTCAGAGTATTCTCTTAATAATATTTCCTGATATTTCTCAAAATAAGTGTTTTAATCTCTTGGAAGCTTCATTTGTTAATTTATACAAACATCAAGTGATCAAGTTATAAAAATTGTACTTCAGGGTTCATACTGCCTTGATGTCCTAAAAATCTTATCATTAGTCATTAATTCATTTATCATTAAACCAGGGATGATTCTGGAGGGACTTTCAGGGCCCTGTGGCTGCAAGTGACAGGCACTCAACCTATCAGAGTTTCCCTGCGCCCGGCAGCCTCTCTACAAAAGCACCTCAGGTGGCTGGATCTTGGCTGTCTTTGGCTCCCGAGTTTTGCATTTTATTATTCCAGCCCCTGGGGCAGAGACTTCAATTACGCCTCCTGCTTCCATATCCACAAATCCAGGGGAAGGTTCTCATTGGCCCAGTTTAACAAAATTACCCACCTCTGAATTGATCAGCTGACGTCTGGGAGTGAGGCCTGTAGATAATACCAGTGGTTTTAATTTAACTGTGAGAACGGGGGTGGAGGAGGGATCATGCCTACAGAAGCCTGATGGGAAAGGTCATGGTCAGTTGACTTTTGTGGTCATTATCATTCACAAAATATATGCATCAGAATATAAGTTCATTAATTGATTAGAGTTGATTTCATTGGGAAAGTTTCCCAATTCCCTAATGTATGAAGTTATGGAAAATTCTGTAAAAGAGTTCTATCACTTTAGTGAGTGCCTGTCATGTGAGGTATGGTCTCATTTATTTTGACAATAGCCCTGCTATGCTCATTTTACAATGAAGGAGGCTGCATCTCTGAGACAAGAGGAGACCAGCTGGTCTTGGGGCCAAGATCCAAACCACAAATTGCTCAGGAGTAAAGCCTGTGGCATATTCACCATTAAAAATTTTTTTAATTTTTTTCCAGAATGTTTGTACTTAATTCATATCCAACTTTCTTCATCATTTCAATATCTCCAGGTTTTATTTCAGGGTTAATCCAGTGTATTTGTCCAGCCCGCAGCAACCATTAGAAACAGATGAAACTTGCCTTACTGTTCCCAGCATTTCTTTCTGAGACATTTCCACATTTTCACCTCTTCTGTTGTGTTCATATCTTTGGACAAATGATAACCATCTGACATACTCATTAATCCTACAATTTATCCTTAGGCACTAAAACCTATTCTTAGCACTTAAGTCTTCTTAAAGTAGCTGTATTATAGAATGCCATTCAATGATTATGTGTACAGTATACAGCAAAAGAGGTAGCATATTATTGCTTGCATTTTCATTAAAGATATAGAATATACATTATTTCTCCACAGAATTCTGACAATTAATAGGAATTATTAAAGGCTGCTTCCTGTAAATTTTTTGACTTACGAGTCTCATATATATTTCTAAATTTTTGATCTATCATTATGAGAAAAGGTATGGCATTTAAAAATTTGATAATGAAATCAATACTTATTATGATGTCTCTACTAAGGATAATTGACAATCATCAACTATTATCTTTATATAATATTGAAATATTGATTGAGCTCATGTATGTAAATAACTTGATATAATGCCTCATTCAGAGTAGGCAACTTCCCCAAATGATAAATGTTACAAACTTGATTTAGGATTACAGGATGATTATAGGATGAGCTAAGGATATGCCCATGCTTACCATAATGGCCATGGTAAACTTTGTGCATGAGTGGAGAGGGTGTTCTGGAGTGATGGGGCAGGCGCCCCATGAAGAGTATCTTCTCATCTCTTCTGCTGGAGAGGAGGCTGCTCCACAGGTCTATTTTCTGTGGTGATGCCTGAGCCCTGCAAAGGGTGGGCCATACGCCTGGCCTTGGCTGCAGGATGCCAATTGTAATTTCTTTTTCTAAGTGCTAGTACCTGGACATGGAACACTCTCATTATAAGTAATTGATCTAGGCTTCCCACACCCCCTGCCCACATTCCAGAGCCTTGAACCCTTTTTCACTTCTATTTGAAAGCTAAATTCTGCTCCTGCATTATTTTGGACTGGAGTGTCCCGGGCAATGTGGTGCAGGGGAAGGCTCTCAGGCTTTGGATCCAGACAGACCTTTGCCCCAGCCCTGAATTCATACTTTCCTTGCCCTGAGATATTTTGCAAGTTACTCGACTTTTCTCAGACTTGGCTATTGCATGTGCAAAATAGTCATAGTAGCACATATGTGACAGGGTTGAAGTGAGGCTTATAAGAGATATAAAAAATATACTAAAAGGATTAAAAGAGTAGCTATAAAGTAACCAGCCTTCTGCTTGGCTAGTAGAAAGTATTTTACATAGTCATTCAGTCTTTCATCTATTTAACAAATACACATAAAGTGACCACAGTACATGCCAAGTGTTGGACTGGGTCCTGCGATCCAAGAGTGAGCAAAACAGGTACAGCCTCTGGCTTTCTGGAACCTATAACCCATGAGGAGATGATGTGATTGCAATCACAGAAATATTAATATGTACGATCATAGCCTTTGGTAGAGTCTAAGAGGAAATGCTGGGTGCTCATTGTGCAAGTATCAGACCACCACGTGCGGGCAGCACAGAGCAACCTTTGAACTCATATCTCAAGAATGAGAGGTAGGAACTGGGGGAGTGGGGAGAGGAAGAGCATTCTGGGTGGAGGGAACAGCAAGTGCAAAGGTCTGAGACAAAGAGTAAATGTAGGAGTTGAGAAAAATTGACTGAGAGGGGCGGGGGCTGCCAGGGTGGTTTCTGGGCTTGTGGACATGATTCTCTGGGAATAATGGGACATCATTAAAGGATTTCAGCAAGGGTATGTCAGGATCTGATTTGCATTTTGAGACAACTCATGTGGCTCTGGTGTGGAGAATGGCTTATGGAGACACAGTTTCAGGGGCAGGGGGCAACTCTTAGTGGACCAATTAGTTAGGTGACTACTGTGGCTTGTCCATGAGGAAAGCTGGTAGATTTAGTGAGTGTTTTTGCCCTGTGTCTGCAGCTGAGATCTACTCTTCTATCACACACCACCATGCTGGACGTCCTCCTTCCTCACAGAAAGATGTGGTATGAGCTCCCAATCCATGAAGATTTAACACAAATTCATTTGGCAGAAAAACTTGGACAGAGCAGACATGAGACTACTTACAGTCTTTCTTCCACTTGCTTTGAATATTCTGCTACAAAATTGTGTCTGTGTTCTATTACCCTAGACCTCACCAGGGAGGTATGTAATATGTAGCACACATATCACATTACCCATGTAAACTCTGAATTATTCTGAATTCCAAAATACATCTGGCTCCAAGAGTTTATGGACCTGTAATAATAATTTTATAAAACAGCATGCTCACACTGAAGTTTGCAAAGTTACTTTCCTGATGACTACCCACTGAGCCAAAATTTGACCTCAGCTTTGTCCAATCCCAATGCTCACGCCACTTACCGCCACATTCCACCTCCTTCCACCATCGTTTGTTCCCTTCCTTTTTTATTTAGAAGTTTACCGACCAAGCGCCATCTCTCTAATTCTGAAATATGGGTAACAAAGGAAGCAAAGGAGAATCAAACAGACAGTAGAGAGAAAAGAAGTTTTCTTCCAGTTGTTGCATTTTTCTCTTCTCAAAATCCCACAGCAGCCTCCCATTAATGTACAGCAAACCTGCTCACCTTTTTTTTAAATCATAAACCTCCTCAAAAACCATCTGTTCTGCAAAGCATCTCAGCTACAATAACCACTCGCTTGGCAAAATCCCTCGCATTACATTGTGTTTTATCATTGTTCCTTGTCTCTCGTGTCCTTGTATGCATTTATGTTGTAAGCCCCCAAAGGAAAATTCTTGCTTTGTTCTGTCTGGTGCCGGGACACACCCACCACAGAGCTGCACCTACACCCGTGCCCCATATAAATAATGGATAAGAATAAAAACATCACAAGGGCCACGTTTTATCTTTAAGGGTTCAGGAGTGGTACTTGTCATAGCAAGAAGACATCATATAATTCAGTGGGGAAACTTTAGAAAAGCAGTTATTTATTTAGGTAGGGTCTTTATTTAATTTTAAAGTAATTGGAATTATTTGGAAAGCCATTTGGTGTAAGTACAGACAGAAGCGTCAGTGACTGCCCGCATGAAATGACAGCTCCACACAGTCGATACTGAATGGATTGCTGAAACAAAATCAGGAGGATCGCATCATTAAGTAAAAAATGGCAGTCACCACCTTCCACGTAAGATAGAGGGAAATCAAGTGTGTGTGTATGTGTGGGGGACGAGGGAGCACAGAGTGGGTCAATTAGTTTTTTATGCTGTAATGTGCAGTTTTGCTTCTATTATCAGCCACAAATAGTGGACATATGAAGGCTGTCTTGAAAAATAAAGAAAATGTGGGAACCAAGATTCTCTCCTTGCAAGAATAAATTGAGCTAAAATGGAGAGATGTGTTTCATTTTCAGAGATAGAGTGAAATGGCCTATTTGAGATGCTATTTCTCCTACGACCCTTGCTATAAGTACTTTGATGTCTGTGGCTTATGAAGGCCAAGTTTGAAAGCTATAGAGTTTGATTTACCAGAAGAGTTATCCTTTTTTTCCCCATGTTCTTGTTAAATCTTAAGTGTATAGTGATCTGATACTTTTCTTGTGATTTCAACTGTAAGGAATTATCATTTTTAGTCAAGAAAGTATAGTGTAAAAGGAAGAGTATATGTGGGATTCTGTTGCATACAACAAATATCACTAATTATTTCTAATACCAGTTAACCTCTTTTCATAGATAAATGCTTTCCCATAAGGCCAAATAGGCAGAGTTGGGAATTTGAACAGGAACATTATTGCAGCTACCCTTGGAATTGGCTCCCAAAGATCACATCTGGCCCAAATGCATTCCCTCTCATCAAAAACTTACTTTCAGAACAGAAACACTCAAACACATAAGCAGCACCTAGTGTGAAAATGCCTAGGTTCAGATGAAAAGTGAATCTGTATTTTAAAAGGTACTGAGCCCAATTTCTCAAGCAAGCACTACATGTCTATGTTGGAAAGAGTTTTGAGAAAATGGGACTTTCTGAAGTAGTAGTTGGGCCCACAGGACGTGCAGGATCACCACACGATTGCCGCCACCCTTGCCCAGCTGATGCCCATCTGCGACCCTCTAGGGAGATAGATCAAAGGAGCTTACTTTGGGGCAAACTACGTAGAGATCCCTCCCCACTCTCTGAGGAGAGGAGGTGGTCTACTCTGCAGTTCATCTCCATCTGTAAAATTAAAAAGAAAAATAACAGAGAAAACGAGGGTTTATACTCCTACTTGCATATCAAAGAGTGGATAACAGTACCAAGATTAGTGTTTGAATATTTGCGATTGAAAACAAATGATAGAAATAACTAAAGTTTATTGAACACATATTATACACCAGATATTGTTATGCTTCATGCTGATGATCTTATTTTATGCTCAATCTACTTACAGCAAATGGTATCATTATTCACGTCATAGATGAGGAAACTGAGTCACAGTCGAGGCCATGAACTGCTTGTTAATAGTGGAGCCAGTGTACAAAGTCTGGCAGTCAGATTCCAACACCATGCTCTTCTGCAATGTGCTCTTTTCTCATTATTTTAACTTGCCTTTATGGAATTTTATTTGTCCTCATGTAGATCTCTACATAGCTTGCCTGTTCCCCAGTGTTTCCTCTCTCTCAGTGGCACATTCGTCAGGGGTACAATGATAAAGATACACAAGTGCAGACACAAAGCTGCTACATAAGGTTGTGGATGGGCTTAGCCATAGTCTGTTTTTGGGTTAAATCTCAGGTCTCAGGTGTAGATTCCAGAAAGACGTTCCTTGATCTCTGCTGAGTGTCACATAAACTCAATACAGAGAAATCTCTCTACTGCTGATATTTCTTTAATTTAAAGCAGCTTCTACATTTATAAGTGCAGCTCTGCAAGGCTAAATAATGCATCAGGGAACCTTGAAAAGAAATGTTGTTGGGCCAAATGCAAGCAAAGGGACCCATCCCTTCTGCAGTCAAGTCTATAGATAGATCAAGGACTCCTGAGAGCAGGAGACATAAAGTACAGGACAGGACTTATCCCCTAGTAGGTTGCCAGCATTCTCGATATTGCAGTTGCTGCTAGAAGCATTTGGGAAGTTGGTGTGACCCGTGAGGCCCTGGCAGACATTAACATTCCAGCCATGCACAGAAGCACCATGACTCAGGACTTTAAGTCTTTCTCCTTCTTCTCCATTCTAATCAAGGTGACATTTCTCAAAGAAAATTTTGTGAAACCTTTTCTACCTCCCTGAGAATATCAGAAAGTATCTACCTTCTCAGGTCATCCTTAGATAGAATCTTATTTATTCATTTTGTCTTATTATAGATATCATAGATTGTATGGCCTTTTTCCCCCCTACATTCCTGTTTTTCCTACTGGACCACAGCCTTCTTAAAAACTAACAAATGAATATGTAAAATTTAGTTTCTTAATAAAATTATTTTAAAGGAAACTAAAGCTGAGGAAGGGCACAGTGGGAGATGGGGGATTTTACCAAGGATAGAGGCTGTCCTGGATGGTTACCCCTTAGGAGACACCTGAAGGGAGAGAGGTGTGGTCACCTACACAACTGGAGGGAGAACAGGCCAGAGAGAGGGGACAGCGCATTCAAGTCTTCTGCGGTGAAGTGCTCTGGGCATGTTCAGGGAATATTGTGGTAGCTGAATAATGGCCCCGCAAAGATATCCACATCCTAATCTCCAGGACCTATGCATATGTTAGGTTTTACGGCAAAAGGGACTTTGCAGATGTGATTAAGTTAAGGATCTTGGGATGGGGAGATTATCCTGGATGTCCAGACAGGCCCAATGTCATTGCCTGAGTCCTTGTAAGAGGGAAATAAGGGAGTCGAAGTAAGTAGTAGGGGATGTGATGAGATGACACAAGCAAGGGGTGGGATGAGGCCGGGAAAAGGCCATCAACCAAGGAATGCAGGTGGCCTCCAGGAGGTGACCAAGATGAGGAAATAGATTCTCCCCTCAGACCCTGCAGAAGGACACAACCTAGCTGACACCTTAACTTTAGCCCAGGGAGGACCATTTCAGACTTCTATCCTCTGGCACCATAAGATAATTAATTTCTGTTGTTTTAATCCATATGTTTGTGGTAATTTGTTATAACAGCAATAAAAAACTACTACAAACAGCGATAGGTGAAAGAACATGAGGTTGAAGAAAGGCAATGGCCAAAGCTGCACCCTGGGGCCGCGTTTGTTAAAACAAGAACTTGCGATTTGGACGCACAACATAACAGAATGAGTGGGTCACATCCTCTTGGCAAAACAAACAATCAAACAAAAAACAAGAAATAGCTGATGTTCCATCTATTTCAAATAATCTTTAACATTTTGAAATTTAAATATGCCAAAAGAATTTAAAGAGTTATCCAAATATATTATAACGAAATTTTTCCAATGACCCATATAAACAGTAAATATAACTTTGTTTAATCATAGACCCCTTTGATTATCTGCTGTTAGAGCTACTATATGGAAAAATGTACAAACATAAAATTTGGATAAAATTTCAATTGCTTTATGAAACCATCTGAAGCCCCTACATGGATCTTAGCTTGAGGATTCTTATTGTATGATACATCCAAAATTATTGAGCAACATTTTTACAAAATTAACTTTTATGTCATTATTCCTTTTCATTGAAGTAGGCTGCTTTAGCCTAGGTCCTGCTACAGAGGCTGAGATGACATTCTGGATGCAGATGGCTTACCTTGGAAATGAGCCCGGGGAGCAGGAGTAGAGGGCAAGAGTGGTGGGGATTGCGGCAGGAAAGCCAAGAAAACAAATTCAAGGACATCTTTCAGAGTGTACACCTGATCTTCCCAAAGGTCTTTTGAAATACATCTCAGAATGGTCCACCTAGGGGATGAGAGGGGAAACCAGATAACCACTGGCTCCTTCCTCCCTTCAGTTTCTGGCAGTTTCATGGTCATGAATTCTCCTGCACTTCCAACTGCACAGCAGTGAATGCAAGCAGCTTCCCAGGCCTTCTGTGTGTGTGGAGTCAGGGAAGTCCTGGAGCAGGAAGCAAGAGGTAGAGGTGCAGCCTTGGAGCAAGGGAAGGGTGTGAGGTTGTACCTGGCAAAGCTAGTAGCCTTCTGCTCATAAGTGGTCTCTGCTACATCTACAGCAGCTAGAGCCAAAGGAGGGGCCCAGGGGTTCACAGTGATGCTCCAAAGGTGCCCATTGCATTGGGTGCTCCCTCTAAAAGATCATCTTGCTTTGATAGGAGAAGTAAAATTGATTTTTACATATAATTACTTTCAATCATCCAAATTTAATCCAAGTTGTTTGACTTCTGTGAATGTTGTTTGGAAATGTTACTTTTTCTTCATGCATCACAGTCTATTTGTATCTAGATTATTTAATTAAACTGGATTAATTTTGTTGTAATAATAGACAACATGGACTGCATTGTATGCTTATTTTGCACCAGGCACTGTAATAAACAACTTATATGGCTTTTCTCAATGAATTCTCACAATGACTCTAGGACGTAAGTGCTATTATCCCCTTTTCATAGATGAGGATAATGAGGCTTAAGGAGGTTAAACCACTCACCAAGGGTCACATGACTAGTACTGGGGGCAGAATGCAAACTCAGGGTTTTCTCATAGCAGGACTTTAAACCATTATGCTTCTCAAAATCTAGTCTGCGTTGGAATCTCCTGGGGGGCTTGCTAAAACACACAACACTCCCTTCTTTGCCTACTCAAGATTCTGATTCAGCAGATTGGTGGTGGAACCTGAGAATCTACATTTCTAATAAGTTCCCAGAAGATATAGATGCTGCTGGTGGAGGACCTCACTTTGAGATCCGGCTACTGCACTGTGCTAACCAACCTCTCCAAGGGACTTGCCACTTCAAAATAGCAGCTTGAGATCCTTCCAAACCTTATTTCCAAACATTTGTGCTTCTGTTTTTACCTTCCACTTTCATGGGAAGAAGATGATATTGGAGAAGTTCTTCTGAGATGACTTCTTTCTGGAACACTTAGCGATTTCCTCCCCTACGCCAGCCCTCACCACAGCACATGGCCAAGGGCTTTGTGCCTATTAGTGGTAAAAACGGGTTCAGCTCTCAAGGCATTTTTTTTTTTTGTTGAAACTCCAAAGAAGCACATCCATCTTACAAATGATGTTTCAACTCTGCCTAAAATATAAATATTTATGAGAGTGAGGTTAGCTATTTGGCATGCAATACATATTTTTTGTTAAAGTTTTCCCATTAGAAGACAGTTGCCCGGGAAAGCCTTAGAAACGAATATTGCATTTCATTTCATAAAGACTGTGGAAAACTAAACAGCAAGAGAATCCGCATTCCAATTTCTGATGAGAGGTGAGGACATGTTCCCACAATCTCCCAGTGCTAATGAATTACAGTCTCAACATGAAGCATGGCTCAGTATTGTGTTTCCAAGCCACAATTAAGGAAGAAAAGTATTATGGTATTATGACTGAAGAAAATTTTATGAAAGAAGAGACACTGGAAGAGCAGATGGTAACAGGGGTTGGCTGACCTGAGAGAAGGAGCTGTTCAAAGGGGGCTTAGTAAAAATCAGCCATGCACACTGGGTCCTGCCATGCTTGGCTGGACAAAACGGACACCAAACAGATCCAGGGCCCATCATGGTTAAGGATACTTTGCAGTCAGCTACACTTGGCTCTTCCAGTTGGAGCTTGTTAATATGTGGGGGCAGGGGGCACGGAATATTGCCCCACCCAGTTAAAGTCAGGATGTCAGATACTCACTACAACACTGGATGTTGGTAGTTTTAGGGAAGGAAATCTATACTCAAGCATCTCAAAGATTACCTAGGCCACTTTTCCTTAGCTGCAAATTTCATCTTCCAAAGACATATTGGGGAAAATGTCAGTCTTGGAGTTAAACAGACCTAGTTTCACTCTCAGCTCTGTGTTGGGTTACCTTGGTGAGTCTGTAGAAGCTTTGACTTAGCTCATTCTCAGTTTCCTCATCTCGCGATGACTCTGACCTTGCAGTGTCAACGAGAGGAGTAAACAAGGCATACTTCTCATCACTTAGTTGTGTGCTCCGAAATGACCTTATACTCAAGTGTGCTGAAATGACCCTGTACCCAGAGCAGTGCCTGGCACATGGTAAAGGTATATACATAGTTTTAATATTCATAACAGCATTTGCTGCTGTTGAGGAAAGCACCCTAGAAGTAGCATTTCTCTTGAAGCAACTGCAAGAAGGGCTTTTCCTCCATGTTTCTTGGGGCTCTGCCTGCTCACAGGTGTAGGTTCAAGTCACTCCAAAAACATGGCCGTGTTCCTTGTCAAGCGCAAAAGTTAACACGTAGCACAGCTGTATGTAGTGCCAAGTCAGAAGTTGAGATAGAGGAAAGAAACAACAAAGATGGGGGAGAAATGACACAAGGAATGAGAAAGAGTGAAAGAGAGAGTGAGGGAGGGAAGGAGTGGGAGAGAGAGAAAAAAAGAAAGAGAAAGAGAGAGATGAAGGGGGCTAGGGTGGGAAGGGGAGGGGAGAGGGAGAGAATGAAAGGATGTATTTGAACTACCTTTGAGATAATTCATCAGAAGGAGAATGAGAGGGAGTAGGAGGAGGTGCAAGATTATGTGGCAACCCAGGTGTCTTAAGTCATCCAAGACCACAAGAACGGATAGTCTTCTCAGGTGGCCTCGCCAGCTCAGTGAGGCTGAGCTAGGTGCCTCATATGCATCATTTCATTTAATTATCACAGCAGTTGAACAGCAAGTACAATTTTCATTTCCACTCTAAAGGCAAGGAATCTAAGAGAGGCAGCTGATGAGTTGTAACCGCACTGCAAAGTGCTCTTACCGCTGCCCCCCACGGCCTCTAGGGCTTAGCCAGCCTTTTCCAAGGTGTTGCCCCTAGGTGCCCCGTTTCTCCCCCACCCCCAAACTCTGCTATATTTATCATAATCATGAGGCAAAGACAGGAGGAATTCCTGTAGGATACAGCAGCTTACTTTTTTTCATTTTGGTCTGAAAATTTGGGGGCAAAAGGTAAGTGCATAGGAAGAAGATGGTTAGAAGTGATGCCACAGCCCAGCCCTGTGCTCTGTATACTTTATATTTGTGAGTGCACTGGAGAAGAATGCATGGGAGAGGAGTGAAGAAGGGAATTTGGGAATAATATGAAAAAAAACTCTCAAAAAACAATGAAAATATAACATAAAGTTATTATAATTTCATTATGATTTTCAGCTTGGGAGAGAGCAAGAACACAAAGATCTGTTTGACCTGGCTTTCAGATAATTCATCAGTGGGGTAGCACATCTAGGATGTTCTGTTCCCATGGTTATGTTAGCACTTGTGAGTACTTAAAATGATGCCTTAAGTTGATAATGTTCTTTGAGTTATTGTCATAAAGAAGTTTTAGATGAGCCTTAACATTATTTCAAGCAATCATATTTAGTAATTCCAATACTATTGATTCAAATAATTTTAGACTTTTTGAAATAAGTGTATGTGAGAAGTGATGGCATAATTCTTAGATTTTGAGAATTTATTCATTCTAGTCTCTCTTTAATCCATGTTCCATTTAAATTATGCTATTTAATTCTTAGAAGAGAAACAAAAAGTCTTAAAATACTCAACATACACACTCTGTTTCACACACACACACATATATATATATAAGGAATGAGATAGTAAAGTGGCACATTCAAGAGTTAATAAGAGCCAATGCTGTTTGGATCTTATTTTCATTAAGGACAATTAATTCAACATACACTTATTGGGCATCTACCCCAAGACACACTTAGCAGTAACTGTTACAGATACCAAGATAAGCAGTAATTGTTTCTCTTAATCAAATCAAAATATAGACTAGGAGGTAGATAAATGAATAGCATGTGTGTTGATACTTGTTATAAACAACTATAAGGCATTAAGGAGGTTGGTTGAGAGGCTACTACTGCTTCAAATTCCTTACCTTAGTTTGGTCTTTTTTTTTTTTAGGACAACTGTAAGCCTATAGAATTTAGCCTACTGTTCAGGTGTCTGTTGGGTTCCTTCTCATGTCATACTTCTATATTTCCCAAGACCTAGTAATATCAATCCATTTAAGTACTGGGATTTCATAGCGATCACTGGAGAACTACTTATGAAGTACTCCTGGCACCTCTGAGAAAAGCACAGTAGCATTTCTGTGAGGGAGCTTGAGAGAGTGGCCAGAAATGTAAGCCAAGTGTTTGCTAATACAGTTTGCCTTAGATAGAAATCACAAAATTTAGACTTCACTCCTCTTCTACCCATCCAGTAATTCCAAACATATTACAACTTTAAATTCTGCAGGGTCCTGAAGGACTACTTAGGGAATGAAGAGAAGGAAGTGACTATCTTACTTAATTTTTCTAAACCACTCCACTGAACTCTAGTAGCTTCATGTGTAGTAAATGGAAAAATTCACTCCTTTTAGAGCCCATCCTTACAGAAAGACACTTGACTTTAGAAAAAACTAGGCTGCCCTCCCCTGATCGTTGACATCCTCAAATCAATGTGGGATGTTAGGAGTAAATCCCTGATTTTGTGAAGTGGGTGGTTTTTGTATATTTTTGACAGTAAGTCTTTTTTTTGGTGCAATGTCTTCTCTGCTCACTGGAATGTCACAGCACTGGAAATGAATTCAGTAGCTTCCCTTTGATTTCCACAAAGTCCTTCACTTGTTTTGTTTGTTGTTTTCTGTGGAGCTTCCAGTGTGGGTTTCCTGCTCTCATGTGGAAGCCCCTTCGCGTGTTTGGAGTTGTGTTTTTCTTTTGAAAGATGTCAATGAGTGACAGAGCTGATGCTTTTAGTTTCCATTTGACATTCCTCCCTTGAGGTAGTAAATTGCCTTATACAGAAATGGAATAACATGAGAACAAATAAAACTGAAGCAACTGATGAGGAAAAACACCCACCAAGCATGTGGTGGGCCGTCCCATCAACCTTGCTCCCCGCTGTGGGGTCACGGTGGCCTCTCTGCTCCCCAACTTTGGACCTTGAAGGCTGGCAGCACTTTCTGGATCAGAGCTTTCGACTGTGGAACAGGGAAGCCACCTGTCCCATGCTGAAGGCCAGCTTTCAGGTGATGTGACAGGGAGAGGCTTGCTGTTTGGATCTTATTTTATCACAAAATAAGTTTCACCAAGCTAGTAAGAGTTGGAGAATGGAAGTTCTGTGACTACTAACAGAGAATAATATAATCTATATTAAAAAACTGGTATATTTCAGGATAGAGATTCATAATAGTTGGCACATAAGATACAAGGTATAGAATTTTAAAAGTCATGCCCATAATCTTGGAGCAGATTTTTTTCACATATGGGAAGGATTACTTCTTTGTTTTGTAAATGAAGAAGACTGGGCTCCTTGCCTAAGGAGAAGGTAGAAACTTTTTGGCTTGCTGAAGCCTGACCCTTTATAAGGGCCCTTGGTATGTGGGGGTCCTGGAGAAAAGGGATCCCCCTGGGGTGGGAAATTTATGTTCCCTGAAATGTGGAGGGAAAGTTCAGTGCTGATGACAGACACTCCAAACCTCTTCAGGAGAGACCCTTTTACCCAGTATGTGGCTAAGGTTGGAAGTCCCTTTGCTCATTACTAATCATTATCTTGGGCTTAGGAGAACTGAGCATGTCAGTGAATACTAAAAGAGCTTTATTCTTGAAGCCCAGCATGAGGCATTGGGATATGGGTCTTGGAAGGGATGTGGGACCCACTGGCAGGGATGTGAGTCATGGAAGGCAGCTACACAATAATGACTAAGTGCCCACCAGGCTGTACTAGGTCCATGTTTAACAGTGACACCTTGTGGCAGCAGAGGGGCCAGTGTAACCATTATTGCAGCAGCTAAACATCAGTTAAACCAGAAAGAGTTTTTACCATGGAAATAACTCTGGAGTCTAAAAAAATTATTAGCAACACCTCATGTCTTTTCCTTGCTAATAGCAGTGTTGGTAAATGGGCTGATTTGATTGTAGAACTTTTACATCCCCTCCTCTTTAGATCAATAGACATGAAGTAGGTAAGATTTCAGAAGCAAGCTTATAAATTACTTATGGAGTGACATTTGCAAACCTTATGTAAGTACTTCACAATTTTAAAACAGAGGGTTCACAATTGGGTTGATTAGGGAGTCACTGAATGTTAGGCAGATGAACTGAAAAGATAATGAGGGTGTATGTATGTGTGTACTTATGGGTGTGTGTGTGTGTGTGTGTGTGTGTGTTTGTTCCACTGTGGGCATTGATGAAAAAAACTCTTTTATGTTCCTACATCACTGGATTGTCTTGGCTTATCTATGTAGGCCTTTGCATTCCCAGGCAGGCCCAGAAAAGGCTGAATTTTGTGCAGCATCTGTGCTGCAGTGTGGCCACTGGAGAACTCCAAGGAGCCTTTGAGCAGGTGTAGTCCCCACGGATGCAAATGACTTTTGCTCATCCACTGTAAAGCTGGCTTCCTGTTGTGTTGTGTGACAAAGTCTTTGAGAATCTATCTAATTCTTTGCCTCATCATTCTGGACTGATCCTTTTATGGAAGCCTGAAACATCCTTAGCTTGAATGCTTCATGTTCTGGTCACCCTCACTTATGTGTAAGTCTGGGAAAATTCAAAGGATGTTCAAGGAGTGAGGTTGTGTTGATTATTTTCATGTAATTGCAGAAAAATCTGGCAAAAAGATGGCAAACTACAGTTCTTTCTTACTTAGCATAATCTTAAAAATTCATTAACAGTCAAACCAAGCAAAATTTCTCCTACCTCTGGTTGGTGCAGTATTTTGGGAAACAAGTAGAGAGCTACAAGGAGAAAGTTGCTGTGTGATTGAGCTTTGATGATGGCAACACAGATGATGGCAGCAGATGAGTTTAAACGTTTGAGCTAAAGAATTTTGTGCCTTTGTTTTAAACATAGAGAGAGTTAAAAATGCTCTAAGAATCCCCTTGTTCTAACCTTTCTCTGTATTTTTTGTACATACAGAGCTTTCCTGCAATTTAAGAAATCACATCCCAGAACACTAGGTTTAGGGAAAAGATAAGTCAGAGTAGAAGCAAACTGACAATTAATACATTTATTTCTTTTTGCCTTTTATATAACTTAATGGGTGTTAATTAATATGTACTAAAAATTCAACATTCCAGGGTGGGATTATTGAACATTTTTGGGTCCAATACAGCGGCAACAGCTTCAATCAGTGTAATATACTCTTCAAGTAGTGTTTAATTACAGGGATTAGCAAGCAGAGACTCTCTTAGTTAACTTTAATTTTTCTAGACATATTCCAGCCAAAAATTCCTGGTATCTACATTTCACTGCAGTGTAGATGATAGCAATGATGAGAAAGAGCAACTATAGAGAATCTATATAATTGGCTGAAATAACATCTCCGAGGAGCAGGTGCTCCGTAATCTTGCAAATCAAATTAAAAGCAAAACAAACTATTTCCTTTTAAGTGGGACAGAATTCAAATATCCTTTTGGTATTAAAGAAGCAAAACAGTCTTAATTGTTTATTGATTATTCAAATCATATAAACCTGAGATATATTAGTGTGGTTCAACTGTTTCTCTTTTTAGCATGGGGGTCGGGCTTAATGGGAAAGCAATGTGCTAAGAGCTAAGAATCTGCTGCGTGAGAATGAGTCTCGATATTGCTTCTCTGTTTGGGTTGATCTGGGATGCAGAGTGTAGAGGTGGCCCCTTCATTAACCTGCAGGGTGCGGGAGCATTATAAGTAATTTTTCTGGCAGACTGAGAATAAGCCTTGAGACATCTATATAGCAACTTGTGTTTGGCCTCTCCAGCAGCTACAGGGACACCAGCCAAGTGGCGAGCTGGCAAAGAATATGAAGCAGAAAGGGTTGGAGGACCCTCAAAGATGATCCTTTGCTACCCAAATGAGTTTTTGGTCAAAGTCATTGAGCACAGTGTAAGAATGAAAAATAGAGTGGGAGGAATATTTTTCAGCTATTTTGCAATCTAATAACGTCAGCTCTTAGGGTTGAGGAGAAGGAAAGTATGGAGGCAGAAGGAAAGAAATTAAGAATATTCTGAGATTAAAATGTTATCTTTAAATATTGTGCTTCAACTGCACAGCGGCCAAAGGCTTTCATGCCGCTGCCAAGGACGACTAAATCTTAGTTTCCTTTCGGTAGAAAGTAATTAACTGTTCCTTGACGCCACTAGGTGGAGATGTAGGTTTACCCAGCACCGACTCCCTGGCTAAAAATGGCCTGTGATGGCTGCAAAATCCTTAACAAAAATTTAAAATGTTCAAGATTGATCAATTATGAATCATTTTGGTCACGAATTCACACTAATCTTGAAGGGGGGGCTCAGAGAATTTTGAAAATCCTACATCATACGACAGCAGCAAAGAACCCTCCATGTGCAGCTATAAATTTGTCCATGTGAATTATTATTTTTTAAGCCATAAGTCTGATGTTTAAGACTCTGAGAGAATAATCACGCCATGTTATAAATTGTCTGCTGCCAATACACACATATTTTCCTTTATTCTCACACCAGCTGCTAGCTCATGCTATCAGTGGTCAGGAACAAACAAACAAAAACTACCCCTAAAAAAACAACGCGGAGCTTCCTTTCCAACTTCACCCGTGGACATGTGCCAGCAACTGGCAGGAGTTGGAAATTTGAGTTTAAGGGGTTGTTTCTAAATGTAGTACTTTTTGAGAATCTCATTACCTCACATCTTGATGTGTGAAGTGTGATTCACAGCGCGGTTTGCTAAAGGCTAGTTAGCTCTTGTCTCAACGGTCTTAGGTGTCTAATATCCCATTAATCAAACCTCAGTGAAATGAAGCATTTCAGTTTGTTTTGGCTAAGCTTCTTCTCTCTTCTCAGTTGACCCCTTTTCTTTTATGTAAACTTTTCTATGCCCATTGGTAGATGGCATGGGCTATCAGATGGCTTCCAGCATAGACAATGGATACCAATCGTTTTCTAGAAAGGCAGAGAGTCATTTATTATTCCTCCTTTCACACTTGTTTCCCAGATGAAAATGGTCCTGAAGTTCATTTAATCATTCGCTCACATTTTCTCTCTCCCCCATTCTCTTGGCCTCTTTCATAGAAAGAATGCCTCATAGATTTCATCTAAGTTGCCCATGTAACCCTACTCTTCAGAGTGGCTATTCCACCTGCCAGCATCCCATTTAAAGACTCAATTTTCTCATGAAGTAAAGGAACTCTCAATTTATGGCTGGGAAAGTTCAAACAGCAATGTAATCATTGCTACATTACAGTCGTGCAGTTCGAAATCTCCTCCCGTGATGAGTATCAAAGTTGAAAAATAATGAATTTTGGTAATAAAGCTATCATCATACCAAAAGAGATGAACACTTTTTACTTAATATTTTCTCCTTAAAATTTCAAAATACTCAGAATTTTTATTACTATGTAAATTAATCCATGAAAAAAAAGTAGGAAACTTTTTTACTGGCCATTATTTACCATTAAAAAAAAAAAAGGAGGGACAAACGATTAAAATATTTAAAAAACAGGATTTATGTCTAAGATATTGCTTTCCATCTCACCATTAATTCTGAGTGTTGTAAGGTATTATTAAGATAACTTTAAATTTACTTCTTAAACCTATACCAACAAGTAGCACCATACAAAACCAGATAATTTGTTTGCAATGGGGACTGTACAAAGGGGAAGTACCATTTTCTGATTTTAGCCATAAACTTTTTTAAAAAGCATATTTCACATTAGCACATGATACACTTATGAGATATTTTTAGATTCTGTGGGAAGAGGTCTAGGTATAGAGCACATTTTTCATTGAATAGACATTAAACAAAGGCACCTTATGAGCAAAAAAAGCATTGCACCAGGGTTGTGGGGGATGCAGGGCTGACCGAGCCTTGGCCTGGGCCTTCGGAAGTCTCACAGACTAACCACAGGGATCGTGCTTTTTAGAAATACCAACATAAGTGCTGCATGGATATTATCTGTAAGATGGTTCTTCTTTTTTAAGCAAGTGGAACACCTCAGAAATCCTTAGATTTTGGTAGAAATATAATATCCTTTATGCATAGGAAAAAAAATAAAACTAACCTTTATTAACACATTGACTGCCACACTGGAAAAAAAACTTTTTTTCCTTCTGGGACCATGTTGTTTTACTATGAAAATGGAATAAAAACTTCAAAAACAAAACGATCCTTTTTAATGTAATGAAAAATTTGTTATATTTTGTTGTTTTCAGTGCTTGAGTTATATATAACTTGAAAAATAGTTCATGTGGGTTAAGAAAAATGTGAGTTACCTATGCTTCACAAGGCCCTGGGCTCAAAACAACTCACGTGGCAGTTAATGTGTTAATAGTGTACAACTCTTTTAAAAACAGCTAAATTTCTTTTTATTGTGTGCTTCATATGTACCAGGTTTAAGCACTTTACATAGATGAACTGATTCAATCCCACAAAAGCCCAGTGAGGTTATTACTATGATTATCCCCATTTTACAGAAGCAGTTGAGTAACAGGTGATGGAATTTACCCAAGAAGACACAGCTGAAGAGTCACAAGGAGGCTGGGATTCACACCTGGGCACTCCGACAAATACATCCACTGTCTTATGCACTTTGCTGTCATGTAGAAGGATATATTTGCTTCCAATATCTTGTAACTGTTTTTAATAGACAAAGTTTTTCTTAACTCTTTTAGAGACATGAATTATCCTTAAATATCCTTCTATAATCCCAGAGAAGTACCACTTTTTTCAGAAGAGATAAATATATTTTTCTCAGTTCAAGTCCTCTTCTATATTGTGCTATTTTTAAAATTTTAAAATAACATTTTTAACATGTCACTAGTTCTTTCAAAATAATTATAAGATATATATTTTTTAATTTTATTGTTATGGTACACTGAGTGAACTCTACATTTACATGAGGGATGATATTAAGAAAAACAGTAGTTTTTTTTTTTTATCAGCCTACATTATTTCTTGGTATAGGTAGAAATGAATTAAGATAACAAAATAGTTTTAGAATAAAACTATATATTGATTAGTGAAAAGAACTGTTTTAAGCAATACTTATATGAATAGCTTACACATACACCTTCCACACATATGAGATTGCTTCTCAGCACACTTATACGATCCACATAAACTTCCTTTGCTCAAGAGAGACAGACACGTTTGAACCATGAATATTGATATGGACTGGTTCAGTTTGAACATAAAAGTCAAGTTTTAGGCAAGCTAAAACTTAGAAAGATCTATATGTAGGAAAAAAACTCAAATCAGAACTTCAGGAGTGTTGGGAAGAGACTAAACTTCACTATCCCCAGGAATTCCACACTCCCCTAGTGAGAACCTGCCTGCCTTTCATCCTACATAAGTCTAAATACCTCCTAATCAGCTATGGATTGGGAGGAAACATGGTGTGCTTGCCTAACCAGCTTTCTCCTCAAATATTAAATATCAAGAAAAATTTCAGGAAAATCAGTCCTGGATATAATGATACAGGAATTTGTATATGTTCAGGTTGTGTACAGGAACATGCCTTCTGAGAAGCCAGTCACAACAAACCTAAGAACCATGGAAAGAAACTTCACATTAAAACAAACAAACAAACAAACAAACAAAGAAAAGGATTGGGTTGGTGGATGGGGTGGAGAGGAATATTAGTTACCAGAAATCTTCTTACTAACCAATTATTTTGGTTTATCTCGTTATCTGTTGTAACTCCAGCTGGGCCCCCAATGAAAGGTTCAAAGAAAGGCAGGCGATCACTCCAGAAGAGATGGAATAATATTGACCACAGAGGCAGGACTTGTTTTTTGGCTTTGACGCCCCTTCACCAGCATAAAGCCAGGGAAAGGAGGCTCACAGTCTGTCACATTTATTTCTGATCAATCTACATAAGAATTGTCAGGCTGGCACATTTGATTGCTGTGAACTTTTGAGTGGAAAAGCATTTGCTTCAGGTTTTCACTTTTCATTCTTGGACTCTCTGGTCATCTTGACAAAAAAGTGTATTTTGTGGGCATTTTTAGTTGTTGGGAATGTTGATCAAATTAGATGGAACCAGAAAAAGGAAGATGACCACCTTGAGAGTCTCCTCCGTTGACAGAACATATGTTTGATCAAAATGCAATGTCATTCATCTTTCCTGGCTCTTTGTCGATCATGTTTGCTGGAAGGATAAGTGAACTCCATGAAAAGACATTTATCTAAATTATCCTGATAAAGTGCCATCACTCTGGGTAAAAAGAAAAATGAGCCAGAAGGCCAGTCTGTAGACAAGTGCCTTACACTTGAATCAACTGAAGAAAAACAAGTGTAACCAGTGTTTTATATACTGTGTATGTATGTGTGTGAACTAGGATCTACTATGCTAAAAGTTATCTTCGTGGTTATTGAACTCTTAAAAACACCATCAAAATTCTTATAATGCACCAAGGATGACATAAGGCAAGAATCATCACTGGCTAACTGATAAAAAGCCAGCCACCAAATTGTAAACAAATACAGGTAATGTCTGAGAGACTGTGCTGACAAGTAGATAAGAAGATAAATGTAGAGTTTCTCTTAATTAGCCTTTCTTAATTAAAAACAGCAGCAGTATTGTGATCAAAATGAACTCTGGTGGGAGCATGGTCACTTGGTCTTCTGGGTATCACTTGAGGAAAATTAGATTTTTTTTCCCCCTTCTAGGATAAATTGTGCACTAAAGAAGGAATAAATGGTGTCTGTGAGCAGTGTCCCCTTGGTTTTTATCTGTGTGAGATGGATGTGCCTCTTGCCGTTTTCAGAATGGTGTGGGGGCAGACTTAGCCATCATTAGCACCCCAGGATGGATCCAATTCACTAATTACTTATGCTGTCCTGGTTCACTGAGATTTAAGTACCAAGTCAATCCCATTATCTGCAGTCTCCCAAGCTTGCCGGAGCCATCCGTCTTTCATGGAAAAGAAGCACAAGGGTTATCAATTGGGCCCTGCAAGACTTGGGATTTTCCTACTTTGGGAGAAGGCAAGATTAGTCCTGACTCAAGTCCGGCCCCTCTAAGCCGCCACTTTGGATGCGATAAAAGTAAACGGTGACAATTATCCATAACTATGTGAAAAATCGGGAGGGGAAAGGCAGAGAGAGCAAGGGGAAGGGAGGGGCGGAAAGGGAAATAAAGGAGACAGAAACACACATGGAAAAGGAGGTCTGCCCTGCTTCCACCCCAGGCCGGGGTTCCAGGCAGTTTTTCACATCACCTCCCAGTGACAAATGACAATTCATCTGTTACAAACACATGATAATATAAGCAGAAATCAGGAATTAAAATATTCTGAAGGCCCGAGGCCCCCTCTGAGAGGAGGGGCGGCGGGGGAGGGGACCCCAGGAGGGAGAAGCAGATCTGGGAGCCTCACCGGGAGCGCGGCCTCCTCACCTTCGCCCCGCTCCGTGTGTCTGTGGGCTGCGAGGCCAGGCTGGGGCTGCGTGGGACGGGTGACTGGCACCTGCTCTGAGAGGAAGGGCCTGGCAGCTACTGGCGGCACTGTCACATTCATTTGCACACTTTAGGAAGCAGCAGTGTGGCTACTAATACAAAAAAGAATCTTCTAAGCAGCATGACATCTCTTGGAATGGAATATTTGTCTTTACAAATGATTGCTCTGCTGCCAGCACTTGACACGGTGCTCGCAAACATGTGTAATTGTTGGAAGTGTAATGATGATTATTTGCATATTTAATGTTCAAACAGTACTGAAGAAGCAACCTAGACTAAACCTTTTAGGGGAAGATTTGAATATGTTCAGCATCAGCCTGAGGAGTCCCAGGAAGTAGGAGGCATCCAATGGAGAGCAAATGCAGGAATAATTGGCTTCAAGTTCAACTGTACCACCCTGCCTTGGTGCTTTTATTCATGGACACAATAGCGCGCTCTGGGCCCATGTGGGGTGGGAAGTTCACCAGCACCAGAAAGGCGCTTTCTCTTGGCTCCAGTTCAAACATTAACTGCAAGACGCCCTGTATCAGCCTGGTTTTATATTAACCAACTGTGAACGCAAGAACAGTAGCCAGCAACTAGGGATGTGGAGTTTTGATGGGATGAGGAGGGAGGATATACGCTGAATTCATTACACTTTTTATCCACAGGCAAGTGGAAATTGTCCACCCATCCCTGGACTCCAAAGAAATCATTCTTGGGAAAGAATCTAGCTGAATGATTAAAGTGGCATTTTATTTACATTTGTAGGAAGAACATTTCCTTCTCTTAGGAAGTAGACGCACATCTAAGATTCCAGCTTTTACTTGGTTGGACCATTGTTGTATTGAAAGCAGTTTTTTCTCATAATATTCCTTAGAAATAGGCAGCAGCTGGTAATCCAAATGAAATTAGAAGCACCTCTATTCCCAGTTCCCCACCTCCCTCACATTTAGACTCAAATGTGTCCCTATGGGGCCACCAGGTGTGAAGTTCAACGCTTCCTATTTCTGCTTTGGGGCTGTGATCACAGGGGTTGCAAGGCCACTTAGGTTTGGTGGGGGCCTTTTTCCAAAGTAGGATCCCTTGTAGGAAACATCACGGGAAATCTCGAACTAAGAAGACTCCCTATACAGATGACATCCCCTTGCACCAAATTTCTTAACACCGACGAAGACCCTGGCCCTCAGGTCGCGGAGCCTGTTTGCCTTTCCGACCCGGAGCTCGCTAGACTCACACAGCGGGCCGAGCCCTGCCTCCCCACACATGCGAACGCATCTTGAACAACTTGAAACGAGGAGACTGTGCTGCATGCTCCAAATCAGCAGGAAAGGAGATTTTAGATGGTGGTAATCATCTCAGGGAAAACGCACCTCGCTGAAATCAATAGAATAATTTTTGATAATGTAGCCACTTGATCTGGTAATTTGGCCTTTCACCTGTAGTGAACAACTTCACTGGAGACTTTCTCGAGCTATTAGATGCCTCTTACTTGGAGGCTATCCTGTTCTTATCTTTCAAAATATGTGGCATAATTATCTTTTGAGTTGAGTGCAGTGGCGCCTTCCTCTTTCCCTCTTGTCACCTTTCCCCGCCCCACCCAGCGCCCCTCTCTGACCCCGCCCTTTCAGTGCTCCTCCTCTGACCCCGCCCCAGCCCCGCCCCCACCCAACGCCCCCTCCTCTGACCCTGTCCCGCCCTGCCCCTGCCTGAGCCGCTGGTGACCAGCCGTTACTCATCACCGAACTGTACTCTCATTGGAGCGGCGGCACAATAAGCCTGACACCATTATCATCTTGTAAATTCATTTTTAAAAAAAATCTGTTGGGTAAATAGACACTGTGCATCTCCATCGCCAACCTGGTGGTCTTAACTCCGCTCCTGGCAGGGCCCGAGCGTGATTGACGGTGCTTCTCATGAGCGCTGTCTGTGGCCAGGGCACGATTTATTTACCCGCAGAGAATGGGACTTGGCAACATCCCCTTCGCATCCTGATCAGATGACCAATTCTTTAGACATTAAGCTATATGTATAGCTCACTTCTGAGCATCAAAGTGGTCAACCACCTGTGCTAAGGTGATGGTGGGAATATCGAGGCAAGAAAGTACTGATACTGAACAATTCTATAGTTCAGGCACACTCCCAAACCCACTCCTCCTAATGCTCCCAACAATCTGATAAGATAGGTACTATTATTACCAAGTCCCCATTTAATAGATCAGGAAATCTAGGCACGGAGACAATAATAACAGCCCTCACCTTTCCCAGCTCATGAGGGATGAGATAGCGGTTCAAACCCAGGCATCTCAGCACCAAGGTCTGTGCCCTAGCCATTGCACTGTACTGCCACCTGGGGTTGACAGCTGCACTTTCTGTCATGCTGTTAATGTGGGCACTATATATGAATGCCAAAGTGGTGTCATTTGCGTGGACCGCTTTATTGCAGTGTCGCCAGACTCTACGTGCCATTTTGTGTGTCACTTTAGAAAGAGACACATTGGAAGTGGAGATGATCACACTGACAACTCTGGAACAGTGCATGGCTCCCCTGCCACATGGAACACAGAAAGCTAAGGGACTTTCTTTCTTTTTTTTTTTTAATATAATATTAAAACAACCCTTGGGATATAAAGTTGAATTTCATTCCTTGTTAAATTCTTTGAAGAGCAAAGTATTTAAAAAACATAGGACAATAATTAGCAGTATTTCTTTAGGGGTTTGTTGGTTTGACCTTAGCCTTTTAATCTGTCAAAATATGCTAATCGGCCTGACAGACAGAAAGATAAAACGCAGAGGCAGATGCACTGGCAGAGAACAGAAGAAAAAAGAGGAGAGCAATGAGGAGCCAAGCTGAAGCAAATGGCCAATGGTCATTGCAGGGCCACTTTTCCACAGCGACCCCAAAAGGTTCAGAGCTGGAGAGAGCCTCAGAAGCAAGTCACTATTTTATTCTAAGTCCAGCAAAGAAAGCCAGCTCATCTGTGTATGAGCCAGAAATCTCCTTTTACTGTGAGTTGAGCATGAAATAAATTTATAGTTTAAGAAGTTGTGAATGGGATGGGGATTCTATCAAATGTCCTAATTTAAGGTTTAGATATATGGTATCTATAGTTCCAACTGAATGCCTTATGTCATTCTATAATTTTAGCAGAGACATTTACTGCTCACCAAATATCCATGTACTCTCCCATTTTTCAAGTCTCCCCGCAGTTAGACAGGCTATGTAATTCCGTAAGTGGGAATGACATGTGTCATTTTTAAGTAAAAGCATTTAAGAGCAGGCGTGTGGCCTGCCAACTTTCTCTTCTCCTGGTGAGGGGATGGAGGGGCTGGAATTCAGATGGTACAGTTGCCAGATGAGAAGTGTCTGATTTCCTGGGATGTCTAGCAATTTTTTGGGTAGAGTAGAGCTGACCCAATTCAACATATAGTTTATGCAAGAAATAAACTCCTGTTATGTTAAACCATTGATTTCAGGGTTATTTTGTTACTGCAGCATAATCAGGCCTTTTTCTGACTAAAGTTCATCGAATCACATAAGTAACTATTTCTAGTAACTGGATTGCATAGATTTTTCAAATTCACATATCATCAACCAACTATTAAGTTCATGAATATGATCAGATAGAAAGAATAAAAGGGAAATCACTGAATATCTCCTCTGTCATAAACATTGGACAAGATGCTTTATATGAGTGCTTTCACTTAGAGCTCTCAGAAGAAAGAAAGATTAGACATTGGAATTTAATCATTTGTTAAACAAAAAAGGGAATGAAGCTCAGAGAAGACATCCAGGTTGCCCAAGGACATGGAGTTATTTCTCTGAAATTCAACATATTTGGCTTTAAAATCTATGTCATCTACTTTACATCATCTCGCCTTCATGCAAAGACAAGCTAGAGACTATTTATGTATCTTAGAAGCCAGGAGATTGACTGATCTGCTTATAGTTTTCTAAGCCCCTAAGTCTACGATTCTGTGTTTAGTTCACTAAGCTAGTACTCATAATGTTCCTTTGCAGGAGAATCCCAAGATTCTGAATTTCTGAATGTGAGATTTCCATAACCCAAGCAGTGATAGTAGAGATAACTGGGAAAGGACTCAGAAAGACTTCTGAGTTTCAAGGAAAATGACAGTAGCATAGTCCTTGCCCAGTTACATACATTTCTCCCCTACCCAGAACCCCCCCCCACACACATACATTATTATCACTTGTTCTTTGATGAGCCTTTATACTTTCTTGAAGTTTCTTTTTTATTACACTTTCCATATATGATATCATCATCCCAAATACTTCTTTTTGTGTTGGATTACATTTAACATGTAAAGCTAATTAGTCCAAGTTAATTAGTCTTTAAACAATTAAATAAAACTTTGACATTATGTTGACTTCTCCTTCTTGTAATAGTATTCACATAATTCTATTTCTATATATGTCACCCCAACCCACCAGACACACATACACCCCTACGCTAACACAACTGTACACTTCTCCACCCACACATTGATACCTACATTTAGTGCTGTGAATGGTCACATGAGTCCTAGGTCAAAAAGCATAATAAAAAGATTTTAGAATTACTGAATGAGGAATTCTATTTTCTGGATACAAATAGATTGAGACCAGAACATAAGAGATGTGTAGAGGCCATCAAGGTGGCCCATAGTAAACATGATATGGTATTCAAGTTCATTTACTCAATTGACTTTTATTTATCAAGTAATCTGATTTAGGCATTTTACTGTGGCTGATGATAATACAAAAATGATCATGACACAGTTTTGCCTTCATAGAAGCTACACTTGAGGTGGAAAACTATTGTTCATCATCTTTCACTCAATAACTAATTCTCCTCTTAGCTTTCCACCAGCCATTCTCAAGGACAACTTCTCTTCCTCTATTAAATATTGTTGTTGTCCTACAGGTTCTGTGTCTTCCCCAGTTTTCTTTTCTATGTATTATATGTGATCCATTAGTGATCTAATTCTTTTTCCTATTGTAATCGTTATCTATGTGCTAAATATAATGTGATGTACTTGGAGCTTTTTTCCTTGGAAGGCTCACCTGAATGTCTACAGCTGTCACTGACTCACCACCCTCACCACCACCATCATCATGCTGAACCTTAGTTATATTGTACTTTTTGTGTTACAGGGTCTGAGCTAATGTTTTAAATCATTAGGTCTTACATGCCAGAAAGCGCCAAAGCCAAGATTGAAACCCATGTCCTTCTTGACCCCAAAGCTTAAAGAGTGTGCTATATTCCCTTTCCAGGATATCTAAAACTTAATTCTTCATTGCACCCAACTCATTCTTTCAATATCATTCAATTCAATAGAAGCACCATTATCCAGCCAATGTCCTAACCATAAAGCTGGAAATCATTCACCTCCATCACTCAGCAAGCTCTGCAAATTCAGACTCCTTTATCACTCTCAACTTTGCCAATTTCCCTTCTTATCCATAGCCACTGCCTCAGTAGAGGTTGTCATCAAGCCTCCTAACCACCGCCTTGCCTTTGGGGTTGTCTCTTTCAAATTCATTGCTTACATTATTGCTTGAGAGATATTTTTAAGTGAAGACCCAAAATTCTTGTAAGTGTCTCCAGTTTAAACCCTCCAGAGATCGCTGGCAGATTGCAGGACAAAGGTCTGACCCTCTGTCTGACAGATCCAGCCCTTCTGCCCTGCACTTACCTCTGGCCAATGGCCAGGTGACAGCTGTCCCCAGGCACCACCTCTGTCTTCTCACTCAAGGGCCTTTGCACAAGGTCTTTCCTCTCTTCTCCCTTGGCTTGTTGCTAATCGCTGTGAGGCCTCAGCTCAGGCATCACATGGGTCTTTCCATCACCTGCACCTTCCTCAGGCTTTCTTTTAGCACATTCTTTACAGGATAATATCGTACCCTCACAATAATCCAGTGAAGGTAGGCAAAGTAGGTGTAGTTTTTATTATCATTTTACAGAAGTGGAAAATGGTTTTAAGGGCCACACCCAGGAAACTGATTGATAAATAAATGGCCTTTTATTTTAGATTCTGTGCTTTTCTAGGAAATTTCTTTCAGCCCAGAATCTGATGGAACTATGGATGGTCCCTTTTTTCTTCTTTCAAGGTGCTCTTCCTACAGAAGAGAAAATGTATTTTTCACCTATGTCTCTTCCAATTACCCAAGTAGAGAGTAGTCTTCCATTCTCCTTTGTCTCCTTCATTGCAGGCTGGATGTTGCAATGTTAAGAAGAAAACCTTGGCTAGAATCTTCCAAACACTTGCTGAGTGGCTTTGGGAAAGTCACTTCATGTCTCTGAATTCAGTTCCAAAGTTTGCAGTGTGATTGAGCCAGGAGATACCATGTGAGCTCAGGGGTCCTGTCTTGCCCTAGCATTCTATATTGCCAATAAAAATAAATTAAGCTCTGAAACAAGTATTCTGGCCAATCCCTTTTTCATATCATCAGAATGCTGTCTACCTATATACCATTTTAAACACTCGGTTTTATAAGTAACCTAAAACTCTTTGATAACTGAAATGGGAATGACATGAACAGTGGGCTTGGGTAGAATTCATCTTTCTGTTGCTGAAAGAATGCAGATATATTGACTAAGGCCAAAGGGAGAAGAGGTTACTGGACCAAGAACCAAGTTCAGATTCTGCCTGTGCCTTTGATTAGCAGTGAGTATTCAGTATGTCCTTTGTATGTTTAGGATAATAGCAGCTCCACTCTCTACTTCACTTGGTCTGTGTCTGAGTCAACGGGTATCAAAGCCCTTTGAAAAGATCCATGGAGAAAAAAAAAAAAAAAGTATCACTCCCATTAACTATTGACATTTGATAACTTCCTTTCTCTCAATCACAATTCTTACCTTTAAAAGGAAAGAATTTAGCTAATTGCCTTCTCAACTTTTCTTAGTATTGAAAATCAATAATAATGATGATAATAATAATCACACGAATATTGAGGGCTCACTACATGCCAAGAACTGTGTTTCACACTTTAAAATTGCTAGGCTTGGTATCAGGAGCTGGTGTTTGATGGGATTGGACCCAAATGGGTTTTTAGTTTTTAGAACACAAAGTCTAGAGTAGGTGATGTGAACAGTGATCCAAATAGAAAGAACACTTGGATTTATATGTTTCCCCTGACTTGCTTCGCTGATCAAAATTCTCAGAGGTAGAAGTTAAAATCATATCCAATGTCTACTTTTTTGAATTCATAATTATGATCTTGTACACACTTCTACCCACACCAGACTATCCAGTATTGCCCTGGCAAGCACATTGCTCACTTGGATCTTCTGATGCTACTATCCTCGTTTTGGAAGGCCTAGTTTTCTTCTCTCAGAAATCCCTTACTCACTCTCCAAGACTTTGCCTCCTAGGTTACCTCCTCTCTTGAGCTGGAAAAAGGTGCCTTAGCCAGAGTGATTCTTGCCTCCTCAGTACTTCCAGGGCATTAGCGGCTTCCTGCAATGTTATAGCACTAGATTGCTGACATTTTGTTTACATGTTTTTCTCCCCTTTTAAGACTGTGACCTCCCCTAAGGCAGGGGCTGTGAGGGTTGCATTTGACATTCCATCAGCCAGGGAGGCCTCAGCACTTGTGGGTACGATGTAAGAGGTTTATGAAATGATGACTCAGAGGTTCAGTAAATGCTTTCTACTAGCTTTATTTTTTTCCATTTTTCTCCAAAATATACTTTATAG
The DNA here is from genome assembly GCA_008086735.1 of Cheirogaleus medius. NCBI lineage: Eukaryota > Metazoa > Chordata > Mammalia > Primates > Cheirogaleidae > Cheirogaleus > Cheirogaleus medius. Next base: position 97,423,500 of record VBSM01002608.1, on the reverse strand, counting down.
TTTCATTCTGATGTCCCCTACTCCCAACTCATTGCCTATAGCTGTCATAATGAATATAAATGGCTAACAAGTAAAAGTAAATATAAGCATTCAAGTCTGGCTTGCTTTTTATACCCTGAGTCCCAACTATTTAAATATACATTTATAGAATGCTAAAATTTTAACTTGATTTCTCCCGCTAAAGGTCTTAAAATTCAGTTTATTTCAACTCACGGAGACTTTACTATGTGCAGGGCTATGTCCTGGATGGTACGAGAGGTGAAAAGAAGAATGTCACTGTCTCTGGAGTTGAACAGAGTGGCATAGAAATCATCATGTGTTTGGTGCTATAGGATACTTGAAAGCAAATTGCCAGGAGAGCCCAGGGAGAAGGGGGGATTTTTACACTAAGGGTACAGTCTTCTCTCTATTAAACATTGGTAAAATTAAAACAAATAGCGATGAACAAAGAGTATACCAAGAGAGCGCAGTTTCCACAAAACCATGGGGAAAGGTTAGGCCATACAGGGAACAATAAGACCTCATGGGGGCAAAAATAGAAAACACATGAACAGAAATCTAGGTCGTGGAACTGGAAGGAGAGAATGAGGCCAAAGGATGAAGAAACTTGAAGGCAGGGACAAGGAGTTCAGGTTTCAATATAAAGGTAACTGAGCACTGATACAGATTTTTGAGCTAGGCATGGAGGGCCTAGTGGAGGTTGGATCACAGGGGCTGTGCTTTGGGTTTTCCCTTGGCACAGCACACAAGATTTTGGAGAAGAGTCAGTGGTGGGCAGGTAATGTTTCACTCATATGTACATAATTGTTCCTCAGAGAGTATACAAGCACGTATATTATTAACTTCTCATGGAGAACACCGGTCCAATGTAGAACAGTATTCCTAACCCACCATGTTAAACACAGTGGTATTATTAGCAATTGCAAAAGTTTAAACTTTTGAAGAAAAGGTTGGTGAAATGACAGCATCGAAAATGGTAGCCAAGTCATAACCACACTTGCATTTCCTGAAACACAGAGCCCAGGACATAAAAAGACAGTCTACCCAATTTGGCTAGGGCCGACCCTTTTGCAGCAGATTCTTCCTTTCTTGTTCCTTGTCAGGCCTTGCCGCTGATGACAAGGGCTCACAATGCCCTCACTCTGGCTTCTTGCACACCCCCCTCCCCTGCACGCACCACTTTTTATTTTGGTAGCAATCCAGAGCTTCCCTTGCCATTTCCTTTTCTTCTCTCCTCAAGCGAAGATACTATGTAGAGTGCTATGGCAAAATGCTCAAGGAGTGAATGCAAAGGGAGACGGGCTGGGGGAAGTTCCTTTCTTCCAGAAGCAATATCGTAGAGGTGGGCTGTCAGGGAGCCTGCAAGATCTGAAGTTTCAGGGACTGAATGAAAGAAACACTCAGCTAACAAAACAGAGTGCCACAGAGGACGCTTCATCTGCTCTGGCCAAATCCCTTCTTTCTTTCCATCCTTTCTTTCCTAATAACAGCTGCCCTCTCATTCCGTGTTACTCTGCTGTGAAGAACAAAACCTCCCTCTGACTATCTGTTTTTCTTTTCTTCCCCAGAGTAGGTCTCATTACTGGTGATTAGCAGATGATTAAAACCAATTCAGCTTCCCCCAGTAGATATTTTCTCCCTGTTTGTGCCTAACGCGTCAGCCTTCAATGAACGTGCTCCTAAGCTTATTAACAGGCTCAGAGGATTAGCTGCCGCCAAGCTCGGTGGCTCCCATATTGTGATGCAGGGAGTGACATGGAACCATTTGCTGACTGCAGACAGGACCGCTGGGACCAAACTATCTAAATCACAATTTTATTTTCCATGTAGAGCAAGATAAAAGAAAACCCAACAATAATTACAAAAATAAAACGTTTGGACAAGTCAGAAAATATCCTTATATTCAGTGGCAGAAAACAGGCTAAACCAATCAGGAAGGGCATCAGTGTGTGTGTGTGTGTGTGTGGTTTGCATGAATGTAGTAGAGTCATGCAGTTTATCTATGTTCACTCCCATGTAAGAAGATAAAAGTCCTCGTTTAGCCTCTGCATTCACTTTGGTGTCTACACAGCCTGTGTTTGAACAGGTTACATATGGATAGATCTCTCTTTTACTGGAGACTGAAGAATTGTCAACTTAGAATATAACAGACTATGAATTTAGATAATACTTTAAAGAGCATCTAATCCTCCAAAATTGTGAAACTGAGTTGGATATTAGCAGATACAGACAAAGGAATTCTAAGTAACTGGTTTCACTTCTGTTTCAAAAACTATGAAAACATCATACAGGTTTTAAAGTTTAGGAGGAATATTTCCCTATCTGCAAGGGTTTTCTTTCTTGTGTAACTAAGTATGCAATAATAATAACAAACACAGTGAGAATAGTGATATATATTTATTAGCTGGGACCATAATTAGTAGATTAGGAAGTGAAAAGGAGCATTGTTTCGGAAAGTTCTGAAAGGAGAAAAACCTCATGGTGTAGCTCTGGTAGACACATATTTAAAAGGTTGTGTTTTGGGAGAATGGTATCGTTTTATTGTTATAAATGGTCTCTTATTCTAAATCTTTAAGTTTTTCCCATTTATTTTTTTCTACCTTTTCAATGCAGCTTAACTCTGAGCGTGCTGGAGCTTGAAATATAGTTTCTGATTCATAATAGCACCAGGGTTTGCAGAAAATGTCAACAAATCCCTCATCGCCAGGGAATGTAGGAAATGTGAATGGTAAGTCATGTCAGTCTCCCCTGGCTGCGTGATGGAGTAAGTCTGTGGATGAGGAGAAGGAAGGAAAAATCCTAGCAAAATAGATACTACGACCAGGCAGTGAAACCCAGCAATGCCAAGAAAACAAAGGAAAACCTGACAAAACAATAGGGAAGTAATGAGGAATTAGAGGAAGATATTGTCAATCACCCAAAATGGCACAATTGTATTTTATTTAATTCCAATCATTTAATATCTAAGGTAAAATGACAGACAAAGAGTTCTTATTGGTTCAATTTTACCAGCATTAAAAAATTTCCAGGAATACCTCTGACCTTGGCTGGCCCCAATAAGTAGGTAATTGCTAAAGGATCAATTCCCTCCTCATTAAACAATAGGCCCCAAACAAATGCAATATGTGCAATCAAATGACAGTGAAGCACAGCTGAAGGTAACAGAGTACAAAGAAAGCTTTAAGAATGATACTCACAAAAGTGCTGTGATAAATAGCAGGAAAACATTTACAATCAAGGACCCATAACAATGTAACTGGAATGTGTGGGACAAAGTTATGGTTTAATAAGCTTCCGAAACATTGTACAACATGCCTATAAGGCATAACATAGAGGAAGAAAGCATTGCAGATGATTAGACAAAGATAAATATTGTTTCACGGAATATTTTTGCTTGGAAGGATTTCACTGGGACTTGAACGGGTTTCCTTGTCAGTAGAGAGAAAAGTTCAGAAGCAGGGCAGTGCCAGCCTCAATAGATGAATAAAAGAAACTGTGCCATGGGAAGGGAAAGACATTTCTGTTCCCTCCTCAGCCAGCTCAGCACAGCACAAGGCCAGTGCAACATTTTGAACTGAGCTCCCCTCCCCTACTGAATTAAGCATCACAGAAATAGAATCACTTGTTTTCCTTCCACGATTCCTCAAGCAACTCCACAGGAAAGGTGGGTTATAATGCGATGACTACCCTTCTGCTTAAGAAAACCTATAATTAGTTCTGACTCCTTGATATACAGGGTCATTTTCTTTCCTTAATAATTTTCCCTGTTTTCAGTGTTCTAGGATAGAATGACACAATGCATATGTTAGCACCTGTCAGGAGCGAATGCATGCTTCATACCCATCCTGAGTTCTCGTTATCATCAGAATAACATGGCGGTTAAGAACTATGGACTTAGGTTTGGACCAGCTCTGAAAATCGCTAGTGCTATAACCTTGAGTAATTCCCTTAAGCTCTTTGAATTTTAATCATGTCATCTGTGGTATGGGGGGAAATATCACTTTTGTTATAGAATTAACAGGGATTAATACGATAACTAAGGTTAGTCAACATTCCAAAAGGACTCAGCATAGCACTTGGTGTAGAGTTAGATCACAGGAAATGTAGCTTATATTAGTAGTACTGGCAAGAGACACAAACTTTATGAAATGCTTTCTGATGTGTAAACCTTACGAAGATGAGAGAGCACTAAAGACATTATTTGAGTTAATGAAGATATTTATAAGAAGTGTAAGAGGCTGTAGCTACCTCTGATAAACCCAAGTCTTGCAGGAATAGAAGGCTGGGACTGGGTGAAGCAGAAAGATACAAGTACAAAAGACAGTGTGCACATTAAAAGATCAATAACAATCCAAGGCAGCATTGTAAAGCGATAAAGGAGTGTTGGAGATAATAAATACTGTCAGGGAGGGGAGGGATCATTTAGAGCGAGTGAACATGGTACTAGAACTGGGGCTTGAAGGCACATGGGAGGTGTGAAGAAAGCAGATAGGAACCCTCCACGGGGGTTCATCCAGGCATTCCCTTCCTTCCTGTCTAGAGGATTCTGTCTAGACAGCAACCCCCTGGATACTTCCAGAGTAGGGAGACTGGATGCTATTATGTATGAATGAATATTCTGCTGGTGGGTGGGTTATTACTATTATTATTAATGATAATACTACTTGAAACCACAGCCAATTTAACCCAACCATTTGGAAGAGCTGCATTGCTCTATTATCCAATTGATAATTTCAGGGTTTTATTCACAGGAACAATCATGAGAAAAACAACGAGAAGACAGTCTCTCGGTTGTGTACATATGCATAAACTTTGCCTTTTGAGAACATAATTGGGGATGGGAGTTACAAAGAAAAGATCATTAAGAGTTACAAGGAAAGAAAAAAGGAAAGAAAGAATTAGAAAAAAATACCACATTGCTTTCTTGTGCCATGTGCCAAGCCCTGGGAGGCCTGGGGAGCAGGGCAGGGAGCCTCAGAGGTGGCACACTTCAGGGCAAGGAAATAAAAGAGACTTAAGGGCACGGGAAAGTGCTGTGTTGGGAAAAAGCTGCAAGAGAATTTTCTCCCATTTAAAACATTAGGCAAACACAGCAAACAGAACTGCTGGCAGAAACTCCTCTCCCCTCTCCCACCCATTCAATAAGCAAAATGTCCTCAGCTAGCCAGGCTCTCCAGTAATCTGCGGATCTGTAACTAAGGCCCTTAGTGATGTGTGGCTTAGCAAGCCAGTTGATTCCTTCCTGCAGTCTGAGACCCAGCAGAGGTAAAGCCAGGAGGCGGGTGCACTGTGAGTGGACCTGGTAGGCCCTCTATCTCTACTGCTGATTCCAGAAACAAACTGTGAGGGGGTGGAGGATATTAGAGTGTTTGCAAAGGCAAAACCATGCCTGTTCCACATTGCTGGTCAGAAAATAGAGGATCAATTCAGCAAAATATTTCTACTGAGAAACAAACAGCGTTACGGTTTTAGCTGAACATAAGAAGACAATTACAAATATTGAAGGCTAAAATTGACTTATCATTTAAAAAGTATAGGTAGATATTACTAAGAACTTCCTAAGTAAAGTAGGTAGCAGTAGAATCATACAGTCTTGGGTTGGCCAGATATCTATCTATCTATCTATCATCCATGTATCTTTCCATTTTTTCATATAATTCTAGCCATAAACCTTTAAAGGAACAATCTATTACATTTTGGATTTTCCTCCAGACACTACCTTAGTGCAGTGGAATAACTAGGTGCTAAATGAATATATAAGTGAAAACATTCAAGAAATGACAAGTTACAGACACAGGATTAGCACAGTTACTTAAAATGATACAGTAGTGACGTCTCACTGTTCCTTAACTGTTTTCAGTGGCTTTTGATCATTACTATCGTGCCATTGGGAGGTGTATTTGTAACACAATATAACAGAGGTCTCCTGGCCCATGGATACTGTAGCATTTTAGTGTCAACTTCTGCTCAGAAATAATAATAGCTAGGCAGTGTTCCAAGTGGCTTTATAAAGATTAACACATTTAAACCTCATACCAATCCCGTGTTATGATTTTTCATTTCATACATAAAAGAAACCTTGCACAGAAAAGTAATGTGTCTGTCTTGATCAGCTCAGGCTGCTATAACAAAATACCTTAAACTAGGTGGCTTATAAACATATTGCTTACAGTTTGGGGGATGGGAAGTCCTAGATCAAGGCATTGGTGGATTCTGTGTCCAGGAAGGGCCTACTTGCTGGTTCATTGACCACTCCTTCATGCTGTGTCCTCACATGGTGGAAGGGGTGAGGCAGTTCTCTGGGTTCTCTTTCATAAAGTCACTAATCCATTCATGAATGTCTGCCCCTATGACCATCACATATGTAATTAGGTTTTTAACATGAGAATTTTGGGTGATACAAACATTCAGATTATATTATTGTCTAAGGTCCCAAATATAAGAAGTAAAGATGCCGGGAGCTGCACCCAGACATTCTAGCTTTACAGTCTGTGTGCTGAGGCTTTTGTGTCTCTGAGCGTGGTGCTTTTCTTTGTGTTGTATACAATTTCTTGGAAGTCTCTGTTGCTTAGCAGTCTAAAGAAGTAGACCTAATGCAAGCAATAATTTTTCAAATCCTGCATTTCTGTAATGGTGGGAATTATAACCAAATACCTGATACCTGTTCAAATATCCATCCTCCACCCCTCTTACTAAAAGATCCAGAAAACTAAGAGAATATCTTAAACACCCTTGATGCAACAAACAAACTAAATGATCATTGTATTTTAGTATATATTACAAGCCTGAATAGCCCCTTAAAATAAAGGAGGTAGGTTTATCAGATAGTTTTAATTCTTGGTACTCTTCCCGCCAATGCAAGATATGAGAGAGAGAGTTCATTTTATCTTTATAATCTAGAAGGTCTTACTAGGGTTTCTGTAAAGATATCAGATTGTTTGGTACAGCTAACTTTTAACTATTTTTATCCCACATACTACAAAATATTGGAAGCAGATTATATACTAAAAGCAATGTAATTCATTATATATTAAAAGGATACAACAATGTATCATGAAGAGTTTATGGTTTTCAAAAAGAAAGAAGGAAAGAGGAAAATAAATATATAAATATAAAGTTGAAATAAAAAGGTGCAGAGATGTGGTTATTACCTGACACCTAGAATGAATTGATTGCTATACTTTTAAATTAAATTTATCAGGAAATATACATCATGAGTGATTGTACTATAATAACAAATATTGCATATTTTATTTTTACATATCGTGTGTATTATATTTAGAAGTACTTGTTATATCCTTAATTAATAGTTTATTAATAGTGCTAAATATTAATGTAAATAAACATGGAGATTCACATTCCACTTGAGTAGATCTCTGCTTGTGTATGACAAATACAATGTAAGGAAGTCTCTAGAGGCTTCTGAATTGAATTATCACATCACTGATACCTTGTTATTAAAGACATCTTAGATTAAGATAAAATACCACTTGATGCTGGAAGGTAAGCTGATCAACTAATTACTTGACAAGTTTCAAAAAAGATTCCCAGAAAACAAATAGGAGGAACACTTTTGAAACTGAAATATAATTATAAAGTAATGAAGATTATGTAGCACTTAGGGCCTTGAGTGTTGACACTGAACAATCAAACATGTGCCTGAGAAATGGTGTGAATTTTCCCAGGCAAAATGTTTTCTAGCAGCAATCCAAGACAGCCACTAGAGGTGGAAGTCTAGACGGGCTTTCACTGTCTGTGGAATGCATGGATACTGAGTGTCCCAGACTTGCAAACACAGCACAGCTGTCAGAGAAGCATTTTAAAAGCAGGCAGCTTGCAATTGTCCATCAATGGACTAATATCCATACACTAGGAATAAGGAAAATGTCTCATTCTCCACGTGTTCAAAGCACTGTTGTTTTTCTAAGAAACTAATCTTACGTAAGTCAATTAATCAATCTCTCTACACTTCTGTTTCTTAATTTGAAAAAGGGAAATATAATTTCTATCTCATGTATTCATTCATTGAGCTAATATTATGGATGAAACAAAACAAACACAAACTGCTTGCCCTTACTCTAGTATAGGAGACACACAATAAACAAGAAAGGACAAATGCCCAATGGTGATGATTACAATGGATCCAAATAAAATAGGAGAATAAGGACCCCAACTGCTGGGGCCAGAGTTGCTATTACAAGGGTCCTAGCAGAGGACCTTACATAGAAAGAGTCATTTCAGCAGAGATCAGAAGGACATGAAGGAGGTGTCCTTATGGATGTGTACAGGAAGATTGTCCAAATCAGAGGTAATAGCAACTGAAAAGTCCCCAAGGTGAGGGAATGCTTGGCCTGTCTGAGAAGTAGTAAGGAGACCACTGTGCCTGGAGGACAATGATTGAAAGAAAGCATAGTAGGGGGTGAGAGTGGAGAGGTGGGAGGGGCCAAATCATTGTGTTAAAAGGACAGTGATCAGGGTTTCCCACTCCAACAAGATGGAGTATCCCATAATTCCCAGGTCCTGGCTCTTACAACTAGAAATCTTAAACATAACACAGCAAACATGCATA
>VBSM01002608.1:97376332-97414831 GCA_008086735.1 Cheirogaleus medius | reverse complement strand
AATCCTGCTAGGGCTTATTTTATGGATAGGTCTTATTTTTGGGGAAACATGGTATCTAGGGACTTCAGGACTTGAGGAATAAAACAGCTCACAGTGAGTTCTCTGGATTTCTGCTATGTTTCCATATATCCTGGACAGGAGGTACAGTAGCCACAACCCAGAATTGCTAATGGGCACCTACAAAAACAAATAAAAAAACCAAAACCAAACAAACAAAAACTCCAAGCAAAGCTTATTCTTCCTAGATGAAAGACTGAGAAAAAGTGACCTATCAACAGAAAATCATTTTGGCAATATGCACCCATATCCTATTCAGCTAAATACCAGTGAAAACTATACCTTTCCATACACACCCCAGAAGTAGACAGCGAGTGCCTATCCCCTCCCCTGGGAATGTTGGTGGTGCCAACAAGGGAGTTGATCTTCCATCCCTGACTCTGCAGAACCAAGTATGCTCAGATTCCCCTGCCAGGATACTGCTAGTGGGTTCTAGCATCAACCTGATCATCCATCCCCATGCAGCACCAAGAAGATTTAAGAAGGTGGTTAGAGGCAGTGTTAGATAGCACTTCACTTCCCCACCCCAGTGTCAGTGGAGCCCAGTAGGGAGGGGAGCTTCCACTGCTGACCATGAATGAGGCAGAATGAGGTGGTGAGCAGTGGGGCTGCCTTCCATCCACTTGTCTCTTTCCTCATGCCCTGTGTCAGTGGGGTCCAGTGAAGGGCCAAGCTTCTGCCCACACCATGCAGTAACAAAGCAATGTGAGTCAGCCTTTGGCTTCCCCTCCCTGGAAGAGTTGCAACTCGGAGGGAGCTGATCTCACACCTCCCACTCAGAAGCAAAGAAGTGGTGTGACATGGTACCCCAAATTCAAAGGAAAGGTGTCTAAAGGGCCAGATAGAGTTGAACTTCCACCCCACTTCTGTGCAATGAGACTATTTTTGAGTCAGTGCTTCATGCGCTCCTGGGTGCTGCTGGCAAGGCCCAGCAGGAAGCTGAATATCCATGCTCACCAGCTTCTCATGGTGCACCTAAAGAGTGGGGATGCCTGCTAAGATAAGCAAATTAGATAGGAGCCAGAGTCTTCTTATGTAATATACAAAACGTCCAGGTTACAATCAAAAGCCACTCATTCCGACAACAGGAAAATCACCAAGAAAAGGAGAACCAGCAGAGGTCAATGAATTAGATGTTGGAATTATCTGACAAAGACTTTAAAGCAGCCTTCACAAAGATGATCCAATAAGCAATAACACATTCTCCTAAAATAAACTAAAAAAGGTTTAAAACTTCAGCAAAAAAATAAAAGTTATAAAAAGGAGATGAATGGAAAATACAGAACTGAAAAATATGATGATCAAAATTAAAAAGCACAACAACAACAATAGTAAGAAAAGAACCTCACAGGATGGGCTCAATAGCAGAGTGGCTAAAGGTACAATCAGTGAACTTGAGAAAAGATAATAGAATGTACCCAATCTGAGCAACAAAGTGAAAACAGATTGAAAAGAAAAATGAACAGAGGCTTAGGGATTTGTGAGATATTAACAAAAGAGCTAAAATTTTTATCACAGGGTTGAAGAAGGGCAGGAGGTCAGGACTAAAGAAGTATTCAAAGAAATAATGTCTGAAAACTTCCCAAATTTGACAAGAGGCATTCATCAGATTCAAGAAACTGAATGAACCCCAAAGAGGATAGATCTAAAGAAATTCAAACCAAGATCGTCATAAATAAACTTCCAAAAACTAAAAACAAAACAAAAAAAATCTCCGAAGCAGCCACAGAGAAACTTGCAGGAGAACCCCAATTCACATGAGAGTAGATTTCTTATCTGAAATCATGGTTTTCAGAAGAAGGTGGCAAAATATTTTTCGGATACTAAAGAAAATAATTTTCAACAGTGAATTCTATTTCCTGTAAAAATATCCTTCAGTAATAAAAAAAAATTAAAGACATTTTCTCACAAATAAAAACTAAGAGAAATTTTTTCTAGCAAGCCTACTGTTAAAGAATATCTAAATACACACTGTCTGGGGGATGGTCATGCTTGAAGCTCTAATTTGAGGGGATAGGGAGGGCAAGGGCAATATACCTAACCTTAACATTTGTACTCCCATAATATGCTGAAATAAAAAAAAAAAGAAATGGAAAAAAAAGAATATCTAAAGAAAGTTCTCTACACAGAAAGGAAATAACAGGATGGCTTGGGATTGCAGAAAGAAAAGGACATCAGAATGAGTAAAAATAGAAGTAAATATAATAGATTATCCTACTTATGAGTTTCATAAGTCATATTAATATTTGATAGTGAAAGCAAAAATTATAGCAACATCTGATGTGGAGCTCAGTGCATACAAAGGAAATAGTTAAGGAACTTATATTTTAAAAAACTAAGAAAAAACAAACTAAAACCCTTCTAGAGCCGTTCATGAGTTCAGCAAGATCTCAGGATAGAAGATTAGCACACAAAATTTAAACACATTTCCATATACTAACAATGAACATGTGAAAAGCATAATATTATATACAAACACTGCAAAAAAGTAAATGCTTAGGTATAGACTTAAAACATGCACAAAATATGTATACTAAAAATTAGAAAACACTGAAAAATGAATAAAAAATACCAAAATAAATGAAAAGATACACAGTGTTCATGAATTGAAAGATTCAAGTAGTATAGATGTCAATTCTCCCCAAATTTATCTATCAGTTCAATGCAATTTCTATCAAAATACCAGCAAAATTTTTGTACAAATAGATAAATGAATTCTAAAATTTATATGGAAAAGCACAGATTCTAAAATAACCAAAACAATCTTGAAAAAAAAAAAGGTTAAAGTGTAAAGAATCACTCTACAGATAATAAAAACTACCATATAGCTACAGTAGCCAAAGCAGTGTGGTATTATCAGACGGACAGATATATAGATTAATGAAACAGACAACCCAGAAATAGTCCTATGAAAAATGGCCAACTGATTTTTGATGAAGGTGCGAAAACAATTCAACAGGTTTAGCACAATGCTACAGACTTAATTATGTCTTCTCCCAACAAAAAATTTATATGTTAAAGTCCTAACCCATAATATGACTATATTTGGAGTCAGGGCCTTTGAGAGGTAATTAGGGTTAGATTAGGTCATGAGGGTGGAGCTTTCACGATAAGCTTAGTGGCTTTATGAAAAGAGGGAGAGAGAGATTGCTCTATCTCTGTCATTTGAGGACATAGTGAGAAGGTGCTGTCTTCAAGCCAGGAAGAGAGCTATTACCAGGAACCAACTGCCAGCACCTTCATCATTAACTTCTCAGCCTCTAGAACTGTGAAAAATAAATATCTATTGTTTAAGTCATCTATTCTATGTATAGTATTTTGTCATAGCAGCCTGCAGAGACTAATACCGATAGCCTTTTTAATAAATTGTCCTGGAGACTTGGATATCCAGTGTCCAAAAAAATGAATCTCCACCTAAATCTCACACCTTATACAAAAATGCAATCAAAATGGACTATAGACTTAAATGTAAAACACAAATCTGTGAAACAAAAAAAATCATAGAAGAAAATCTTTGCTAAGAAAGAATAATTAGACTTGACACCAAAAGCAGGGCTAATGATAGAAAAAAATTGATAAATCGAACCTCATTCAAATTAAAAAATGTTTGCTCTGGGAAAACCTATGTGGAGAGGAGGAAAAGACAAGTTATAGACTTGGAGACAATATTTGCAAACCACATATCTGACCAAAAAACTGGTATCTATTATAGAATATATAAAGAACTTCAATATTCAACAATAAAAACAATATCATTAGATATCAGGCAAAATACATGAAAAGACATTTCATAGAAGAGGATATACAGATGAAAAACACATGACAAGATGCTCCACATCATTAGCCATTAGGGAAATACAAATTAAAACTATAATGAGATACCGCTACACATGTATCAGAATGATTAAAATTTTTTTGAAAAAACAGTGACAATACCAACAATACCAAATCTAGTGAGAATGAAGAGAAATTGGATCACATACATATTGCTGGTGGCAATGTAAAATGGCCCAGCCTCTCTAGAACACAATTTGGAAAGTTTCTTCTAAAAATAAGCATATAACTACCATACCACCCAGCAATTGCACTCTTGTGTATTTATCCCAGAAAAATGAAAGCTTATGTTCACACAAAAATCTCTGCGCAGATATTCATAGTGGCTTTATTTATAATAGCCCAAAACTGGAAACAGCCCAGATGTCCTTCAACGGATGAATTATAAATAAACTGTGGTACATCAATACCAATAAAAATGTGAATGAACTACTGATACACATAACATCTTGGATGCATCTCCAGGGAATTATACTAAGTGGGAAAAAATCCCAAATGGTTACATACTGCATGATTCCATCTATATATAATTCTTGAAATGACAAACTTATAAAAATGGAAAAGAAATTTGTGATTGACAGGGGTTGGAGAAGGGAAGTTGGGGGACACTGCTGGATGTGGCTATAAATGAACAGCACAGAGGATCCTCCTGGTGTTGGAAAGGCACCGTGTCAATGTTGACGTCCCAACAGTGTCGTTGTACTGTAGTTTTTCAATATGTTACCATGGGAAAAAGCTGAATAAAGAATGGGGGGATCTCTCTATATTATTCTTACAATTCATGAATCTATAATGATTTCAAAATGAAAAGCTTAATTAACAAGAATAGAAGGAGGACACTGTCCTTTTTATTCTTACAATGAAAAGTTAGTCAATCCCCTCTTCACTGAGAGGAGGAGTAGAATGAGCTGCCTTGGGTTTTGGAACAATCACTCTAGCTTCTTTCTGCAGGGGGTGATGGTGAAAGTAGGAATTCCAGAGTAGAAGTTATGGAAAAATCCAAGAAGGAGGTGAGGTTGGCTTGGACCAGGGATATAGTAGATGTGGATGAATTGTTTAGGTTCTAGACCTCCTTTGACGGTAGGGCTGAGAGCGAAGGCTAATGGAATAAATTTGGGATGCTAGACTCCCATAACTTTGGCTCTGGGATCATTCCTCATGACGTCTTCAGTTGCACTCTGTTGTACAGCTCTCTTGTAAATCCATCTAGCGCACCTTGCTTGTGCACCTTGACATTGAACATGAGCAGTTCCTCCTCTTATTTTCTCCTGGCTAATTTCTACTCATCCTTTAGGTCCCAGTTGAATGTCATTTTTTGGTGAGATGGGGAATCTTTTCAACATTTTGTTTTTTAAAGAGAATATATTAGATTTTTGGTTTTGTCTTTTTATTTATTTGTTTTTTTGCTCAGGAACTAACACAATAAATGCATCTTAAGGTCCTGACTTAGAAGGGGAGATATGATAATATCACTCAATAATAATTGAGTCCTTTCTATGTTCCATATATTGTGCTAATTATATTAATACTTTGCATATAATGTCCAATTAAATTCTCAAGATACAGGGAACAACATGTGGATAGTTTTAAAGTTAGGAAATCAAGATAGATAGCACGGTCATATTAAATGTTAACCTCTCTTTCTAATTAGAAAACATTTAATAACTGGCTTTATTTGAGGGTATTTCTTATGCTGCAGGAATTATGCCAATTGCTCTTACGTATTATTACATTTAATCCTTAAAACAGTTTATGAAATAAGTACTATTTTCATTTTATAGATGGGTAAACTGAGTCCTATAGAGGCCAAATAACTCTCCTAAGGTGACATAGCTAATAAGTGGTAGAGCAAGCAAGTATTTATCAACTAAAGCCTATGAACTTGAACACCAGCCTGTCTTAACCCACAGTATCAGGCTCACGGCTCATACCTACCACTCTCTCTGTGCCCACCCCTGAGGATAGGGTTATGTCTGCTTATGTGTGCCTTTTGATTTCCCATTCCTATTGTGTTGTTTATGCCAGTGTCCATCTGGAAGAAGCTTCCTCTTAGCCATTTAATTCTTAATTCTTTGTCATAAATGATCCAGTACAGCTTCCTCCTCATACATATTCTCCTGTATGCAGCCAGCATCACTAAAAGGCCCTGCACTTATTTATCTCTGCTTGGATGAGTATTGACTTTTGAAAACTTATTGGAAACAAATGTTTTTCACTTTTTATTATAGAGTACGTTAGAGTTCAGTTCAACATAAGCCCTCAAAATCATCTGGGATCTTCAAGAACATGCTGGTAAACCAATCTTTACTTGTTTTCACTGATCCAGAAAACTCTCTGGAACTTTCCAAGTGAATAAAGCAAGACACTTACCCCTACTTGATGACAACACATCCCCTCAAACTCCTTTGCTTTTATGTGATGTTTGGCAGGCAAATCTCGGTTTGTCTCTACTGTAGGTTATGAAAATTATTCCATTTTCTGTACTCAAACGGCACTTTGTGTGGTGTTGACATATGTGTCTTTCAGATCTCAACTATTCAAAGAAACTACTATAAGTAGGGAAAAACTATTCTATGTCTTTAGAAAGAGTTAAGCCTAGTGGTCTCAGAAAAAAATATATATATATGCACACACCATGTATATATATGCACTCCATATATTATATATGGTATGCATATTTATTGGGCCATAATTCAGAATATGAGCTAAATGAAGTGACCACTTCTAACACCTGTGTACAATCAGCATCTTTGCATGCACCTTTTCTGAAAGTCCTATGTCATGGGGGACTGAGTATGCAGTAATTTTTTAAATTCTGTCAAATACATTCCCCTTTTCAGAAGATTTCTTATTAAAAAAAAAATAAAGCAGCACGTAACCAAACAGTGTTGCAGATTGAAGCAGTCTGGGGGTCTCCCAGGCCACTGCTTTCTAGTGACATATCTGCAGAGTATTTTTTTATCCACATCTCTTCATCCTCATCTGGGAGGGATGTGGTCTCTGAATCATAACCACAGCCCATTCACATAGGGAGACCATCCTAAAAATATGCCAATGCATTTGTACTTTTGCCCATATCTGTGAAATCCTTCTGGGTACCATTGAGTACCTTTCCGGGCAGGAAAAAGTCTATGAAAAAGATATGAAGAATAAACACTTACAATAACTCATGAGTGCTATATGTGAGATTTCTGTTTATAGACTTTCAATTCCTCTCTGGACTAAATGACTAATAGTACTAAGTTATTCCCATTTAACTAAATTTGTATTCATATGGAATTAAGCCTTTTTTCTGGACACATTATGACATTCTAAGGTAGACAATGTGGGCCCAGTTTTCTTCCTTCGACAGAAGAGTTACACTCAATATTTATTAAAGACTTTATGTGAAAGTGGAGTGAACCATGCTTTCAAAATGAATATTTTAGACCTACTGAGACAGTGATGACGATTTTCTCTCTGTATTTAATAAAACATCAATTTCCTCTCCTATGCAGAAAGAGGTAGTTAAATGTGAGAAACAGTTTTCGGGCCCTTACTATTTTTGAAATTTCAAAATATTAAGGGGGAATAGATGTTTGTGTTACATGGATAGCTTTTATAATGATTAAGTCAAGGCTATTAGCATGCCCGTCACCTAGTGTTCATTGTACCTTTTAGGTAGGTTTTTGCCCTGACCCCCTCCTTGATTTCCAATGACTTTTACTTTTAAAACATATGAAATCTAAAGTTGCTTTAACTCTCTACCATCATTTTTGTGTGTGTGTTCATTCAATTCTTGTCTAAGGCAAAGTCTGTGCTTACTTCCGTGTGTAATATCAGATATGGGGGTAGGTGGATATGGGAGTTTGTTATTTACATACCAGACTGTGTATATTTGAAGAGCTATTGTTTTAGTGGTTAGCAGTAATGCGAACAATATGTTAAGTGATTTGGCAAACAAGAGTTAAGAATTTATGTTATTAAGAGAATAGAGAGTAGCTCACACATAAAAAACACCAATATGGCCAACGTTTAGCAGTAACATTTTTTTTTTTTAACGACAGTGTACTGGTGGAAAATATTGGTGATAACATATCACATAATAAACATCATCTTTAAGTGCTCTGTGATATTTCTCTGGGATTTAAAATAGATTGGTTTTCTTAAAGAATGTCTGAAAAGGTTAAAGGCTCTCTTAGGAAAAATACTTAAAGACGCAGATTGTGTTAAAAAAAATAAAAACACACCACCTAGATTGAAGGTGGTTAAAGCTGGATCAACACCCTTCATAACTGAATTCAACAAACATATTTTTAAAATATGATCTAAATATGTTAGTTTTAAATAGGTATAATTAAAAACAGAATTTCAGATTAATTGAAGAATTATGTGTAAAAAATGACTTCTTTACCACCACCAATATCACTAACACTGAAACTGACCAAGAAAATATGTGATGATTAAAGTAATTTTAGGATGAGCAAGGAGGTTCCAAGCCTAAAAGTTCTAACAGAAATCATAAAGAGAATATTCTATTTGATGAAAAATGAACTATTTCTTTATGCCAAAACCTTTTTCATAAGCAAATTTTGGGGGACAAACTAAAAATCGGGCCATACTCATGACAAATATAAAGAAAGGCTATCATTCTGATGAATCAACTAAAAATCACTAATACCTTGAGAGGAAAGGATATGGACCACTAATTCTGTTCCCTCTTTCTTTGATCTAAATAATATCATTCAGTCTAGCGCATGCTCAGCATGTTCCTGGCTTTAAATAGCTCCCTTTCCCCCAATCTGAGCTGCAGCCCTCTTCTTTCTCACTCTTAAACATCAAAGCTTCAGGGTGCCAGTGTTGGATTTTCCTCACACAGACCAAAAAAAAAAAAAAGCATCCCAGAAAGGTGGTATGAGAACCTACACACACATTTATTTGATTCTTTGCTTCATGTTACATTATTAAACATGATTTTATAAATGTTTCATCTTCAAAAATAATCTCATTTCCTTTAAGAAAAAAACCCTTAAGCACACATTGTCAGGGTTCCACATATTGACTGATTGAAGCCCATTATTTTGCCTATAAGCATATGCATTTGGGAAACGGGCTGCCTTTGGCCAAAGAACCCACATCCTAACCTCTGGAATTGTGCAGTCTCCTCTTCCTGGTGCTATTCAGCTTGCATCTCAGTAACTTCCCTATGCTTCCAGACTCTTTAATCCTACATAACTTGGCAGGCACTGATGAAAACAAACAAACGCATTCCCTTCAGATTATTTCAGATAGTACTGCATGCCGTTCTGTGTAAGGAAGTAGCCTTGACCCATCTTAAGATAGCTTTGCTTCCATTTTTCCGGCAGCTTCATACAAATAGGACTGTTATTATTTATCCCATTTTCAGCATTATTTTCTTTCTTTTGTCAGTCAAGGATCTGTTTCTAGCCTTTTCCCTCTCTACTTCCATGAAGCCGACTTGCTTGCAATTCTATGAAGTCGATGAAAATTGCATGCTCATAGCAGCAGCTGAGGGGCACAGAGCAGCACAAGAAATCAGCCAAGAATGTATGAGCACGTTATCAATAACATTAGTGTGTTAGTACCGTCCCTTGGCTAAGTGGTTTGCAAGAGCCTACTTAAAGTGATTACTTAAAAAATAAGCTATAGATGTAGCTTGTACATCCTCAGCTTTGTAAACTGATTATTATTTTTATATATATAAAAGAATGTAGAAAGACTATTGTCTTCCAGAAAACATTATCAGAATAAGATTTTTTTTGTTGTTAAGGCTCGAGCTTAAACTGTATAGCATTTATTTGCATGTTGCACTAAGAAGCTGAATATGTAACACTTAAAAGGTGACCTCGCTCAAACACTTGTTAGGCTCAATATAACCCACCATTTAGATTGCAGGTTTAACCATTCTTTTCCAAGACAGCTCTCTGACAGATAGATTAGTGGGTTCTGGCACAGGGTTTGTGACTGTAGCTTCCACTCAGAGTTCTTGCATTTTAGGGCCAGAGCTTGGGGGTTAAGAGCATGGGGACCTGGAGCCAGGTCATCTTATCATCTAAACTAGTTCTACCATTTACTAACTCTGTCACCCTGAACAAGTTATTTTTTTTTTATCCTCCTTTCCCCACCTCTAAAATTGAGATAATAATAGTATCCACCCCGTGCAATTGTTCTGAGGATTAAATGAAGGAATATGTATATATATAGTCAAGCACTGCGAACAGTGCCTGGCACATAGTGAGGCCAATCATTATTATTATTATTAATAATAATAATATTTTCTCACTTTCCTATTGGCCAACTAGAGACTCTCCTTCCTGAAGGAGTTTTGATCAGTGGTGAAGAAGAAACTCCTTTCCTTGTTGGTATGTAGTGGGCTAAAGTCCAAACAACAGCAATTTCCAGATTCGTAGACACGATGGGTGTTTTCTACTTTTCAACTAAGAGTGCTGTCTCCTTCTTCTGATTCCCTCAGTAGCCAGGCCTTGCTCCAGAGGGTGGTCCAAATACTAGGGGCTGATTTGCTCTTTAGGGACAATAGTTTATGCTATTGAAAAAAACATGATTAGGCAAAATGCTTAAGTAGCTTGTCTGAGGAAGCCTGTACCACAATAGTCAAAATTGCTAAAGCTATATAACTACAATTACTGAGTGCTTACTCTGTTCTAGGTGCTTTGCTAAGAGTTTTATACACATGTTTTTAATCTTTTTCATAAGTCTATCAGGTGGTTATTACTATTGTTGATGTAGATGAGGAAACTAAGGCAGAAGACTTAGGTAATTCAGCTAAGGACAAAAGGTTGTTAATTAAATGTCAGAGCCAAGAAAAGAATTTACTTCTAACTCTAAAATCAAGACTATCAGGCCATGCTACATTGATTGTGTATAATGACATTCTGATTTCCACAAAGCATGTTTTTTTCTCCACAGTTTTCCATGAACATTGAATATGAAGACATGCATATCTGAGAGGCTGTCGGTTATTGATATTGCTTCTGATTTCTTAGAATGTTCCTCTTGGAATTGTGGAATTTCTGGATATGCACCTTTTTAGTACCTGATTCTGCCCAAATGGCAGATATATTGTCATGGGGAATGCTTACCTTCTTTATTATATGGTGTTTATTTAATTCTTTGTACTTTTGCATTTTCTAATTTTCCAACTTCACAATTGGATTTGAGGTGACTCCTGTTAAATTCTGGAGCTTAAACCTCCAACCTTACTCTCCTTCATGGAAAATATATCAAGAAAGTAGTTCAGAAATTGCACCTATACTCAATACGTGTTGTGATTAAAATACTGCCTGATTCTTTGCCTGGAGCCTGTATGTCCTTGGAGTCACTTGGAAGTGTGCCAGGAGGAGATGCACACACTCACTGATGAGCTGGAAAGACCTCTTCAGGGCCCAGAGATTCCACAAAGCAGACAACTCGAAAGAAAAGTTGAAGTCAAGGGGTCCTGAAGCTAATGGGACATTTCTCAAGGAGAGCTGCTTTTCCTCCTGTTCTGTTGCTGAGGGCCTTTTGCTGCCAGCCCATCCTCACAGCTCACGCCATTCTCCTTGTCTCTGTCCTTCTTCCTTTTCTATGTAGAGAGCCCCTCCCAGCAATCCTCTCGTTCCTGCCGCGGTGATGTGTGGTGTGTGCAAGCCTTTCGAGAAAGGACGTGTAATGGTATTACTACCAGAGTTGTGGTGTGTGCTATGAAAATAATATAAAGTTATGACACCAGTTCAGAAATAAAAATACTAGAACCTGGACATCAAATAAGTTTTACCTTTTTTAAAAGAATTTACTTTGCAAAATCTTGGATGCTTTCAAAATTGGATGTCAGATACTCACTGTCAGAACATGAAGCACATTCCTTTGGTTAGTCTCATATTGGAAAATCGGCATCTTTTGAGAACAGAAGCAGTTTTTGGAAATACCTAAAATTCATTTAAAGTCATGGATAGTGATCAAGGTGAGTAATTCTGTGAGGAATCAAAAATGAGGAATTAATTCCAAGAAGTAAGACTCCTTTTAGTCTGGGAGTATAAAATTGAACAAGACAGTTCCTTTCTTCTTCATTGGATACAAACCAACCATTTGGAGTGTGTGTGTGTGTATGTGTGTGTAAAGTGTGTAAAGCTGGAAATATATAGATGGCTCACTATAGTCATTCAATATATTTTCTAGAGGAACATCTTGATCAGTTCCATCCTCTCGTGTTTTAGCAACATGGTATGAGGTTTTATCCTCTGCAGTAGGGTAGGTTTCTGGAGAGTACACCCCTCCAATTTTATATCACTATGTTCTTGCCATGGTTCAATGCTTTGAGTACCATGGATACTCAGTGATTTTATCCAAATGGCCAAATTAATAAATGTGTGGTGTGCCTTGTTTTCCTGACTATGGCTCCATGTTTCTGAGTGCACTTCTCATTAACTCTAACCACCTTGAGTGCTGATTTTTGTTTCCTACACTATATGCGTGTACTTGACCCAAAGGTATGTTTCCTACCCTACCACTTTCCTTTGCTGAAGTCTTTGGCTTCTGTGCTAGAGTCTACTCTCCAAAGAACACAACAGAGATAACTCAATTTGCTTTTCCTGTTGTGTATATTACAACCATTCTGAAGGAAAACAAATAGAATTTGGTGACTGGATATAGGAAATAACTGCTTACATCCTACATCTTTTCAGCAGTTGATGTCTTCACCATCCTTTGTGTAATTAATCACGTACTGTCTTAAGGGTGAGTACTCAACTAGGCAGACTGTTCTAACTTCATGGTCTCCAACCTTTCCATCTTCCCCTGGTCAGCTCTTCCTTACAATCTATTCTAAAAGGCATTATAGAATAATGGATAAAAGTACTATCTTCAAAATAAAAAAAATACTTAAGTTTTAGGTTTCAGATTTATCTTTCACTAATTGGCAGGTTTCTTGGTCTAGTTAAGCTTCAGTCTCCCTCTTCCCAAATCCGATGTAAGAATGTTTACCTCCCAAACATGGTCTAAGTTTGGAATAAAATAATGCCTGTAAAAGGCATTATTCGGCATCTGGCACCCTAAGCATTCAATAGTTCAATATATTACTTCATTTTAACTATAACTATTTTCCTACGACACAAGTAATTCAAATCTCATCTGTAATTTTCAAACATCTCTCTCTGAGAAGATGGTCTTTTTACTTATGGAGAAAAGCAGAAGGTTATATACAAAATTTTTCTATATTTCCATTCACATTCCCTACACAATCATTTGTACTTACACAGATCATTCCTTTGTCCCTCCTGTCCTCAGATAGGTGTATCTGCTTCTTTCTAAGTATCAGATCTCTGAATCCCTTTCTTGCTGTCTCCCCAGATACTGCTTTATATTGTCCTTTCTCTCTTCTTATTTCCATTATCATTTAAACCTATGCAAACTGGCTATTCTCTCCTAAAAGGTTTTGTTTTGATCCTTTTTTCCCCTTGGCTATATCTTTCTTCTTCACAGCTGAACACTTAAGAGGAGTTGCCTACCCCTAAGTCTCTTCTTTCTCACTTCCCACCTGCACCTCAGCCCATTGCCACACCTGCCTTCTTCCCCTGCCTTGATCTGCTCTTACCCATGTCACTAAAGACCTTTCT
Organism: Cheirogaleus medius; assembly: GCA_008086735.1. NCBI lineage: Eukaryota > Metazoa > Chordata > Mammalia > Primates > Cheirogaleidae > Cheirogaleus > Cheirogaleus medius. The sequence continues at coordinate 97,401,329 of VBSM01002608.1, read as the reverse complement.
GGCTAAAGGAAACAGCCACAACCTAAGAGCAGGAGCTATGGAACCAGCTACTCAGGTCTGCAGTCTGCCCATAACACGCGCTTGCTCTGTCATGGTGAGAGGGTTGCTAGAAATCTCTGTCTTGTGTCCTGATCTAGGGGATAAAACTACCTTATATGTTTGCTCTGAAGATGACCAATGACGGAGTTAATGCGTGTAATGTACTGATAGCAGGGCTCAGCACACTTGGGCCAGCCTGTTGCCTGTTTTTGTAAATAAAGTTTTATTGGGAGACAGTCATGCTCACTCCTTTCTGTGTTGCCAGTGGCTGCTTTTGAACTATAAGGGCAGAGGTGAGTGGCTGTGACAGGGATCATGCTGCCTGCAGAGCTAATATACTTGTTATCTGGCCCTTCGTGGAAAAGTTTGCTGAAGCCTGGCTTGGAACAAAGCCTGGCACATGATAAGTACTCCAGAACATTAGTAGTATTAGTACTCAAACTTTGGTAATATTTGCCCCACCTGGCCATTTCTCTTGTCTGCCATGACATTCTATTCCTCTGGGATTTTTCATCACCTCCCTTATCTAATGTTTTTAGCTTCCTAAGGGACTTTTCTTCCTTTTTTCTTCCAGAGATCCTAGTGCTTCTGGCACTCCCCATAACTCCTCTTACCACCTTCGTGCCACTTATTCTGTGGAATTTGTTCATTCTATTCCTGCCCAATCTCATCTCTGCTTATGACTTTAGCTACCACTATGCTGAGTATTGCCAAATCTTTGTCTGCATTCCATATCTTTCTCTTGGCTTTTAGACCTATTTATCCAAACTCATTTTTGGATATCTCCACTTGGATAAATTAAAATCTCTTTTAACATTCCATATGCCCCAAACTTAACCCATTATAATCTCCTTTAACTTGTTCCTCTAGTCACCCCAGTGAACGGACTGCTGCATCCTCCACCGTTCACCTCCATCCATTGCTTTCACATTGCACGGGCAGTGTTATTTCTAAAGCACAAATCTATCTATTCTTGTGGTTCCTCATAACTCTTAGAATAAAAATACAAAGCCTTAGAATCATTGATTTTCAACACACTTCTCTCTTTTTTAAAAAAATAAATGCCAGCCATAATGAGACTTGAAATGTCACTTTCCCTCTTGCTTTGGGGACACACACATGTAGGTGCCTCTGTCTTTCTTCCACTGAAGGTTTCCTTCCCCTACCAGCCCAGCACACATAGGTCACCTAGGCTAATTGTCTTCCAGGTGCTTAATCTTCTCATTTCCTTCCTAGTAGAGCCCTGATTTTGTTTGCGGTTGTAAAATATCCAACTTAAAACAAAACAAAACAAAATAACAAACAAAAATCAGAGGTGGCTATGTGATATATAGTTATGATTTCAGTGAAAGTTTTGTTTTCCTGATGCAGTTCCCATGCTGCTGCTTCTTGCCTGGAATATGGACAAAATGCCTGGAGCTGCAGCAGCCATCTCGGCTCTAAGAGAATAGTAGTGATAGTAAAGATTTTATCAGCATTGCCAGTCTCACTGCCAAATCTTCTTTACCATCATGTTAGGATTATTGACTAGGAGATACAATACTTCTAGGGAGGAGTTGATCAATAAGGGTCAGTGAAATCTTTGAAATCTTTGCTCAGTACTTTCTGGGTTCTGGGTCTCAACAGGAACATCTTCCCCCAGACACACATGCACGCACACACACAACTACATACAATAAGGTGCATGTTATTTTACAGAACTATTGGTAGCCTGTTACTATTTGCTTTTAATACCAGGGATTAACAATTTTCGTTCTCATTAGCAGACGCAATAATGGCAACAATTGCTTTCTATTAATATTAAGCATCATTCTGTGTATGTGATCACATTTAATTATTGCAACAATCTTATACAATAGTATGAGTATCTCCATTCTACAGATAAAGAGACTGAAACTAAGGGCAATAAAATGATTTTTTCACATGTATCTAATTTATAATTACTGAAGTTTGGATTTAAACACAGAGACTTAAAACTTCTAACCCTAAAACCAGTGGCATTAAGCATAATCCTGTAGTGACTTCCAGATTTGTCACAAAGCACATTGGCAAGCCCGGGCATTATCCTATTTCACATTTGTCTTGCCTTACCTCCTCATGTTTTAAACACTGGTTTTCTAAATGATTACATTTGTTACTTTGGGGTCTAGCACACATGTGTTAAATAAAAATTTATTGATTCATTTGTTCTAGAGCAAGAGTATCTCCTCCACCACTTTTATACCTACCCCAGTGTGAGTGGAACATGGTCTGGGATTATAAAAACGCTTGCATTCACTGGCTTTTGGCAACGCCTCTAAATCACTCCCTCTCTCTTGCATTCTGTTCAGCTTGTAGATACTGCTTTTTTTTTTTTCTTTTTGGCTGAATCAACATGTGAACCTCATTTTGCAGGATTTGTTAAAAATATAATTAAAATGTTGTATAAAGGTTTCGGCCAAATTGGCCTGGATCCTAGAACCCACTCTAAGCAAAACCTCAAGGAATATACGTTCATAGAAAAGGTTTGCTCTCTGGGATTCCCTCCCACTTGCGTTAACCTGATATTTTGCTTATTCTGCTATGAAATTCCTCAGAGGAGTGAAACAGTAGCTTGCCTCATTAAGACTCATCATTTACAAGATGTTGACAAATGTTGGCATTTATCCTGTTAACATAATAAATGTGAGAAAAATGACCATTTGGCATAGACAGTTCCATGCAAAATGCAAGCATGGTTAAGAATGAGGATGATTTGTTATGTCTAAGCAGCATCGTTCAGTGCTACATATTGAAATAAATATGTTTTGGAAATAATTATTTCTTCTTTGCCCCCAAAATATAATTTTTCTTTCCTTTTCTTTTTTTTTTTTTTTTTGGCAGTGGGCAGGAAGGGTGGTTCAAGACATAATCAAGACTAGAACTCAGGAAAAACATCTATGTGAATCTTATTTATTTATTTTTCCCCCTTTAATAAAGTTTTGAATTTTTCTCCCTTTTGGAAGAAAGCTATTATGTTTGCTTAATTTTTTAAACACTTGGTCATGCTTATTATATCATATGTAGTTATCTTTAATTTTGAAGCAAATAAATGAAAGAAAGTATACAAAAATAACTACAAATTACAAAGCTGATTTGATTTTTTAATCAAAAGGATTTAATGTCTATTAGTGAAAATATGTGGAGAATTTAATTCATTTAGGCTTAAAGAATGTGAATTTGACCCCGAGCTCCTCGATAAGTGTGTACATGTACACGTACATACATGCACTCATGTCAGGAAACAGAAAAGTAGCCCCTGACACCCAGGAGTTGACCTGATGCTCACAGCCGGAACTCAGTGTCCTGTGGAACATAATTGCAGAGAATATCAACATCAGACAAAGCCATTCTGTGGTGGATCAATACCAAAACAACACCACTGCATAATCATGGTTTGAACTCAGACAAAATCATATACATTGTCTCAACCACAAAAATGACTATACATCCCCCTACCCTGGCTCCTAGGGGTGACTGCTGCTTCTTGAGCAATCAAGTGTACCTTTAGCTTTACTTTAGTCTTCCTTCCTTCTACAAAAGATTTATTAAGATACTCAGTCACAGAATTGTCCATGTTTCCTGACAGCATCCAATCCACATCAAAGCCCCACCTCCTGGAACTCTTCCCGCTATCACCTAATGCAAACTTGAATCCTGTAATAAATGCTTCCTAACACCCTCCCACTAGACACCATGTGGTCCCCTGTAGTGTGCATTCTGCCTCTCTGCAATGAGCAATACATCCAAATTGTCAAACACAGGTGTTCTCTTGGTGGTCTTGGGTTGGAAGGCATTGACTATACATAAACAATAATGCAATCATATTACTTAGAAGCACAGGTTGCCTATCATGCAAAAATCACTTTACAGGTAAATGTTTACATTTGAAAATGTTTCCTCAAAACAAAAATGTTACCTCAAAAGGTAAATTTTTTCAATCCTTTTTATGATATCTCTGGAGCAAGTATTGATATAATAGTCTGGCATACAAACAAACTGAAATGAAAATAATTAAAGGACTTAATGGCTTACATTTAAAAAGCGACAAAGTCACAATTTGAATCCAGATTTCTGACTCTTCCCTCTAAACTTTGTCTTAATATATGAAATTTGATCAAACACTGTTCAGTTACTTAAAGCTTGCTGAACATTATCTCTTTATCTGTCTATGTCTCCAAGAAGGCAATGGCCATGTCATACTGATTTGCATATGGCTATTCCTGATGGCACATAGAAGGTGCTCAATAAGCATTTTTGAGCTCAACTCAACTAAAGAATGAGAGAGAGAAGCTGTTTCTTCTGATAAAAGGAGCAAAGTTCTAGGGGATTTTAAAAAAATGGATTCTTCTCAAGTTGAGATCAGAAGGCAATTGCAAATTTCTGTGTCCCAGTAACAAGCTAGGTGTAATTCAGAGATAGAATTGTTGTTCCTGCGGAGGAACCTGAACTGGTTAGAAAGGGCTCCACTCAGAACCTGAAACTCAAACATCAGCCAGGGAGGCTACCAAACCAGAAGGTTTGAAACAGGAGTGTAATGATGACTTACACAAAATCTTCTAACATCTGCCTTCTCAGACATAAAAAAAAAAAAGAAAGAAAATACAAAAATTGAAGAAAAAACATGAATCAGTGCTAAAAATTGGGAGGTAGATATAATCCAAATACAAGAAACCTTGAAAATGCCTGTTAGATACAGGACTGAGGGGAGGAGATAAAAGAAAGACATTGGGACCAAATTTCCACTTACCTCGCTATGAAAACAACAAACCCAGATAAGAAATACACAAAAGCTACTCAGGACCTCAGGCACATACCTCAGTTTGGAGAGACACAGATGGAAAAGAAAACATATGTTAAGACTAACAAGGAAATATCCACACCCGTAAATATCAGTGATGCCTCTGATACAACGATCGGAATGTTAAGGACAGTGATGTCACCAAGAGTATGTATTAACCTTGTACTCCAGTACTACTGTTAAAATAGATTAGGTAAAAATGTACTTACACTATGATTACCAACATTTAAATATACACACTGATAAGGACAAAGTAAATAGACATAGGAATAGCGGCTAGAGTGGGTTGATGGTGATATCGGAAAATAAGCAATGAAAATAACATATTAAAATGATCACAAAAATCCTATGAATAATTCCAGTCTTAGTGTTATTGTCTTCCTCCTTTGAAACGTAACCTTTGTGCCAACTCCTGCCTGCTAGAAGTAGCATGAGCCCCAGCAACTGAGCTGGAGGCAGGAGTAGCAGCTGGGTTCCTGGTCTGAATCCACTCCAACTTGTTCACCTCTTCACTTCCTTTGGTCCTTGGTATGCTTAGACTTAGAACATCTATGTCAACCCACATCTCTTCTTCCTGCCCACCTCTGTCTTCACACTCACAACTTATCTCTTCCAGGGAGCTAGGGTGGCTGTCCCTGGACTTGCCCTTGGAAACCTGCCTGGGGAGGGACCCCATGCTGGCCATCTAAGCCCAGCTCCTTTCCCTTCAACACTCATCCCAGCAGATTTGGTAGCAAACAATTGGCAAAGGGTGGAGACACTCTGCTTTAGAAAAAGAATGAGATTATCTGCACGTCTCAAATGTGGAGTAATTACATTGCATTTCTAAAAGGCGTGCAAACACCATGGAGAGAGACAGAACACTTAAGTGTAGACATAGAAGTCATTTCATGATACTATTTTAAGAAGTCTTTAAGTTTATATATAACATTTTCGAAATTGAGATAATCTCACAGTACCTGAAGTATTATTATTATTAAATTTTTAAAAATTGGATAGACACATTTGGGTGTGATAAGGAATGCCCAGTGTAGTGGCACAGGCCTGTAGTCCCAGCTACTTGGGAGGCTGAGCAGGGAGGATTGCTTGAGCCCAGGAGTTCAAGGCCACAGTGAGCTATGATCGCACCACTGTACTTCAGCCTGGGCAACAGAGCTAGACCCTGTCTCTAAAAGGGCAAAAAAATGTTCAGATTGTGCAGAAAATCACTATCAGGAAGAGGTACAAAGGATTTTTAACTATTAATCTTCCTTATAATAAAACAGGTGAACAAATTAACATATAATAGTTATATGTAAATGTATGATTTTTAACATAGATATTATTTGGTCTAAAAATTTGAAACAAAAATATTCAATATTCAACATTTATCTTAATGTGTTTTAGCATTCATAGGGTCAGATTTTAAAAGTATTCCAATATCATCACTATTTAAATGATGTTACTATTGTTCATAATATATACAGATTTTGTTAATGACACATTTATCTGGCATCAACACTTTTAATTTATTCTCAAATATAAATGATGATAGAATAAATCAGAAGCAAGTAAATAATGCTTACAGATAGGTCATACACACACACACCCCCAGGGGTTTAGAGTAAATAGAAGTGTTCTGTGGATTTAAGCTTTTTGTGATGTCCAAGTGTGCTATTTTTTATGGTGCTTTTGGCCACTCCAGAGAGTTGTTATAAAGTGCAACAATATTTAGTGTCATCTTTAGTAATAAATTCATTTATTCATTCACTTTTAAATTTCCCTGACAAGTATTTAGGGAACACTTGCCCAGTGCAGAATACTTTGCTAGGTATTGTTAGCAGATCGAAGAAATGCATGGGTCCTGTCCTTAAAGACCAAGTGACGTGATGTGCAGGATGTAGACCATTGGCATGCTCAGATTAAACACTTGTGGTTAAGTCCTTAAAGGGTCCACAGCATGTGGAAATTTGTATTTCCTGATGGCAGAGTGATAAGCTAGAAGCCAGTCGCTTAGCAAGGGCCTGAGCTGAGTAGCCTATTAGTTGATATTATTCTTCTCAAATTGCATCCATTTTCATTAAAGTCACCTCAGGTTACCATTAAATAAACTTTACGAGACTATGACAAAATTGTGGCCTTCTTAACATGAGGTACTTACTTGGGCTTTATGTGTGCCCATTCCTTATGAAGGCCATGGGGCTTCCAAATGTTCCACGGTGAATCCTCTAGATTCATTGTCTTAGGACCTAGAGACTCACTCTTAGCTGCAGAGTGAAGGAAAGTAACCCTTTCACAGATAATCTACTTTCTCAAAAACTGGCTAATACACTTTGGGTCATTGCCTTTCTAGTGAATGTTCTGGAATTGTGGTAGGTTTTCTTGCCATCCTGAAAGAGATTTCTAAGCTTCAGGGTCTATGTGGATAACTATGCAGTTGACCAAAACCAATGGGTACCTGGTCATCAATCCAGCCTCCCTCGTCATTCCCCCTTGAAGAGCTCTAGGCTTATTTAATGCTTCCCCAGCTGCTACCTGAAGGCATCAAAGGGCTGCACATTTAGGTATGGATTTTCTGGAATGAACAGCCACTCACAGGAGAGCATTTGAGTTAATATAGACTATGGTAAATCTGTTTATTCACAGAGGAGATATTAAAGAAATTTTGTGGCAGATTTAGGCTCTACTTCTTTTCATTCTAGAAAGGGTTTGTTTGAGTAGGAGATGAAAGTTTGAGGCAGTTCCCACCTCAGTGAATATTCTTACCTGCATTTCTAGGGAGAGAATATGAAAACAAATCCAAAAACACTCCTTACATTATTGTGAGCATGTTTAAATGCAGTTTCATTGGGAATTAATATTTTCAGAAATATTTTGTGTACTGTCATCAAACTTTAACCCAAATGATTTCAGAGAGCTGTTGGCTAGAATAATCCATTCATACCCATGAGAATAAATCTCTAAAAGTGATTTAGCTCCTGATGGAATCTTTCTACTGTGAATTTATCTCAGGATGCATTTGGGTTTTATTCTGGAAAACAATCTTTAAATAAATCTGAGCAGGTAATACAAAATGATGGAAAGTACATTTCTGATGGCAATAGGGAACTTAGAGTTTCTCATCCTCAAGAAATAGAGACCTGAGATTTGCACTGGATCTAGTTTCAGAGGTAAGGTGTTTATGAAAATTGATATGTGAATATTTACAAATTTGAAGCTTTGCAGAATAAGGTCACTTTATTTGTATACTCTGATATAAATCCCTATTTCCTTTCATGCTTTTGTTAGCTTTCAGGAGATTGCCAACTTCAAATAAAAGACTAGCTACAGTATTAGATCGTCTGATCTAACCCAAACATACGAAAAACTGACAACCATGGTTTCAGAAAGTTCATTTTCTGCCTTTAGCCATAAATAACAACGCACTTCCCTGTAATCAAATATACACAAGCATTTAGCATCAGGACTTTATGCTATTTTCAGAATTAACGCTACTGCATATGTTAAGGTGAAGTTCATTTTGTGTGTGAGATGAAGGCATTTTGTAAATAAGAACTTGCCTGTTGATAGGATTTATGAAACTGTTTTAGTATGCATCCCCCCTGCTCTGTTTTAAGATAATACTTTGTAAGAATTTGACTACGAATACAGTAAAATCAAGAAAAAATAAAGAGGGGTTAGGTTGTCTGTTGACTGGCATATTTGTAGACCTCTTTAGTGACCTAAATCTGAACAAGGCTGGATTCTAATGGCTTAGAATGTTTTCCATTAAATATAAGAAAATCCAGTTAATTAATTAGCCCTTGGTGTTAAATGAGTTTTTAAGCCTGAGAGACGAGGGGACTGTGGGATTTGTGGTGACTTGAGAGTGAACATTAATGATGTTGAACCCAGAGTGCCTGTTAACATGGGCTACCTTGCAGCTGGGAGCCCAGTGACAGAGAGTGGGCACGTGTGGCAGCAGGACCCCGTGGAGGGAGGTGAGTGTCCTCTTTTCATAGATGCCTGTATAAATCTTGCTTTCTCTCATCTTCGACAGTATTATGCTGCGTTCCATTGGTTTCCCCAGATGTACTTTTAAAGTAGCAATAATATACTTTTAAAGTAACAATAATTTAATGTTAACATAAACATATAGCGTGCTCATATCAAGTTTCTTTTTGTCAAAACCTACACCAATCATGGATCATCACAGGAATAGGAAAGCTGTGCCCTTTCGATGTGGTCCTTGGTCATAGCAAGCACTAACGTTTTAGTAAATTCACTAAGGTGGTGAGTTTAGGAAAACTATAGGAAACAAAAGGAGATAGATGTAGAACATAATTATTTAAATATATTTTCCAGTTATCACAGAGGAAACAAAATTTCACTATTGGGGAAATACTTGCTTTTGCATTATAAGAGCTAATTTGCTGGGATGGGATAATGTATTTTAGCTCCAATTACCATTCTAACCCTTTACATATAGAGATATTATGACTGTTATGCTATTCCTTTGTAGTGACATAGGTGAAAATTCATAATGCATTCATTTAGCAAGCAAATTAGATGCCTATTCACGTTTTCATGTTAATCTTTGTTGTGCAATTTTTCCCTTAATTCATTTTTTAAAATGTGGAGTATTGAGCAAGATATTTCCAATCTGTCTGAATCAGGTTAAACTGTTCTTCTTTCCAGAGCACTCTGGAGGTAAGTCGCCCACAGCCTCCTCACAGAATGTCAGCTTCATAGAGGCACTGATATTACATTTACCTGGTTTTTTCCCTGCTGTTTCCTGCGTAGGAGACCATCAATATTTTTTTTTTTCATGTGGAATCAACTCAGACTCTTAAGTTTGACTCAACTTCAAACCCTAACAGCATCCTATTTTTCTGAGAATAATTAACAGAGCAGCCCCAGTCAATGATAGCACTTGAAAGGTGTTGGAAAAGGCATTTCTTCCTATGCACCCCTTTTAAAAAACACTAAACCCTCCTATTCTTACAAGGGTCAATTAAAGATATTTAATATATTCTGATCTAGAAATGAATTGTCTGGCATTCAAGAGCCTATTAGTGACAATTGAACAAAGTCAACCTTTAGTGTCTTTTTCAAGTAGGTACAAATAATGTGTATCATAAAAACGGTGAATTTTCAAGTCATGGGAAACGAAGTTAAGATATTTAAAGAAGCTAATTTATTGCAAAGAGCTCTTTAGCTAATTATGCTCAGAAAAGTAGCTGCTTCTTGGCTTACAAAGATAACACCTCCTTCAAACAGATATACCTGGAGTAGGATATTCTACTTAGCAAAACCCTCTCAGTTCTCAGTGTGGCCACTTAGGAGAGATTTTAGAGATTGTCTAGATGTCTCCAAAATGTTACCTCATTTTTGAGAGATTTTCTGAAATATCATTGAAGACACTTAAGCTTAGGGGCTAATCCCTTGTTAAAATATAGATATCCATGGGAAGGATGACATTTTAAGCTGTTACCTGTCATTTTTACTTCATTGAAGGAAATGGCTAAAATCAGGTTCTATGAGAGGGGATGAAAGCAGATACAACAAAGCCTTCAGACATTCAAGGGAGAAAAGCGTCACACTTTTAAGGATCCAGTTCTTCTATGTCAGGCCCATGGTCCAGTTACCATAAGCTCCATCTGAGGGCTGAGTCCTGGACCATAAAATCTAGATTTCTTTTTTCTCATTTCTTGGCTCAATGACCTGATTAGGTTGGGTTGAAAGTTCTTGCAAAACTAAATCAGTTCTCATTACCTTCATTTTAAAATGGTGTTGGGAGATCCTGCCATTGTGACAACAGGAATGAACCCACAGGACATTATGCTAAGTTAAATGAGACAGATACATAAAGAAATATACTGTTTGATTTCACTTATACATGGAATCTGAAAAGAAAATAAAGCTGAATACACAGAAACAAAGAGCAGAATTGTAGTTACCAGGGGTGTGGGAGGCAAGGAAATGGGGAGGTATAGTCAAAGGGTCCAAACTTGCAGTTACATAGGGATCTAATGAACAATAGGAGGACCGGAGTTAATATAGTATTGCATATTGAAAATTTGCTAAGAGAGTAGATTTTAGGTGTTCTTACCACACACACACAGAGAAATAACTGGAATATGATGGATATGTTAAATTGTAGTAATCATTTCACTGTGGATATGTATATATATCGAAACACCATGTTGTACACCTTAACTTTATACAATTTTAAAAAATGGTATTCCTAGAAATGAAAATGTTAGGGAAAATGTGAAAGTCCTTGTAAGCTGTATTTGGCCAGAGCAGGTGACCCTTTGAAAGCTCCTCACCTTCTTCCTCTCTCTCTCTTTCTTCTTCTCTCTATCCATGGGTCATCTCACTTATTCTACCACTTTCTAGACTGCCCAGTACTGAAGAGTCTCATTCCAGAATTTACCTCACTTGCTCAAGTGTTTGGCCTCACCTTAATTACTTTAATTAATCCTTGAATTCAACAAGGATGCATCGCCTCAGCTCTCTTCATCTTGCCTAGAGATGACCTTCAGGTGACACAGCTAATGCCACACCACTCATTCCTTTTATAAATTCACAACCCCAGGAGTTCTATTTTTAATTACTCACAATGTTTTAGGGAAAGGTCAAGTGCTTGGGTCTAATACTAGAGTCTGTAATATTGTCATTTTTACTTGATTGAAAGAAATGTCTAAAATCAGATTCTAAGCAAAAGTTAACATTTTCAAACAAACCCCAACATGATAATGTGATATATCATAAAATGATCAGGCACGGAGTGATCATACTTTGGATCTAAGAATATTCTTCAGCATGTTGATTTTTATTTTTGTAAGAGTTTATTCTTTTCTTCAAGCCACAGGCTTTTCTTCCAAAAGTGTATACCAGCCCCCTCCCAAAAAGAAACTCATTTTCCCTATACTTATCAACACTTAATAGAAACATCCTTGCAGTTTTATTTTAAAGGCTGACTCCTCTATTTCTCCAAAGTTGAGTCATTATAAATCAATATATAATGACTGAAAACTATTGGTTTGGGTAAATTTAGGCTAGTGTGAGAATAATAACAATGAATAATCTGGAAAATATTTGTAATTAACCATGTGTTCCATGGTGGTGTACATCTTAACAAAACATACTGATTGGATTTTTTGAAAGTTAGACAAGCTAAAAGACAGGGACTTCATTTGCAAAAAATTTACAGTTAATGTATAAATAACTTAAGTAGATGGTAGAAGAGTATTTCATACATGAGGCTTCAATACATACTGACCTGGGATTTTAGAAATGAAAGCAATTTTTTTTTCTGGATAAGAGATTTATAGAAGCAGTAGGCAGAAGGCTCTTTGTTGGGCTTTGAAGTACACATATTTAGGACATGCAGATATGGAGGAGGAGCACTTCAGGTGGAGGGAAAGCATGGACGAAGGCAAAGGTGGGAGAAAGTAGCTGTGGTCCTTTGTCCATTTTGACATGAGAAGAAAAGGAGATCTGGTTATAAAGGCATATTGCTCCAAGATGTAGGAGGGCAGTGATAATCACCTAGCCCATGAGCGTACACTTGACGGTATAGGCAATGAGGCAGGCCCTCCCTGAGTATATTAAGCAGAGAGAACCATGATAAGAATTGTGCATTAGGAAATTTAATCTGGCAAAGATTTGTGGTGGAGAGCAAGAGTTGAAAGTGGGTAGTCCACTTAGGAGGCCATTTCAACAGCCCAGATGACAGCATTGAATATCCGGAATATTAAATGCTAATACTAGGAGTATTTCTGAGATAGAATGGATAGTAAGCAGAAAATGATTTTATATGTACGTGGAAGCAGGTGGAAGGTGGAGTTACAAATAAATCTGAGGCTAATAAAAGAGAATGGAGTGTGTATAACTGAAGATGGAACTTTGATTTATTCTGTATCAAGAAACAGGTGAAGAGAAATGAATCAAGAAATGTTCTCTTTCCAGGTAATATACGCACCAGCCACAATAGTGGATGAACCCCTAGTACTTAATACCTTTTCTGATTATAGCTGAAAATACATCATACTCTGTCTTAGTTTCCCCAGTCAATATTATGTCAATAATCAGAGTGGTAATCACATCAGAAAATTCTTTCTATTGGGGCCTGGAAACTGAGAAACAGAACCAATCTTAACCAAAATTAATCAATATAATCTGGGTGTTAACTAAAAATAATCATGGAAGAATAAATATGGTTGTCTGTAAACGTGAATATCTGCCACTTAAAATGCCAGGTAAGCATTGTCGACTGATATTAAAAATGTTAAATATTTCCGTAACATTAATTCAGCTTTTAGGCATGTAAATTTTACCATGGACTCAACAAATCATATGGTAAGATCTGGTAAAAGATATCTGGGAACTTTAAAGCAGAACTCAAAGCAATGTGAAGATCCACCCAACCCAACACTGTATATTTCAAATGTGTGCATTTAGGGAACTCAAATGGTTGTTCTTACTGGACTTTCCCTGTTCTCTGTTCTTCTGGCCAATACAATCTATATTTCTCCACTTTCCTTGCAATATATGTGGGGTCCCTGTATCAAACTCTTAACTCTAAGTGATAACATCATGATCACAAAACCTAGGATTGTCTTGAAGTTGTAATTGTCAACTCAACACTAACCATGTCATGTATTTTTTAGCAGAGATTTTTAAAAAATGTTATCATTATACCAAGGATAGAAAATATCTACCTCAGTGACTGAAAATCACAGTGGGAGTAAAAGTAGGTAGAGATAGACATGCAAATGTCCCTAGCTAAAAATTTCAGGTTTTATTTCTGGATTGCTTTTGTCTTTATGGTAATTCTTTTTAACAGGGCCAGGAGTCATTTTCTTTGATTGTGGATGGAGAGAATGACAAGGGATGGACCTCTTGAGATGGCAGCCTGACAGCCTTTAAATCAAGGAGGATCTCTTTCTTAGCAAGAATCAAGATTAAACAGACTAATGAATCAATGCTTTAGACCATCCACTCCTGGGAGATCACATCAGAGTCCCATCAACCACGGTCAGGTCAGGGAACATTCTTTCCTGTCAACTGGCAAGTCTCCTATTGTTGTGTTGAAACTCTTGCTCCTCTCTGGGAAATTACTCTACTTAATGAAGACAGATGTCACCCCACATAATCTTATAGTTCTTCACCAGGATCCAAAGGGTAAAATCTTTTTAACCAATGTAGTGTTGAAAAAAGTGCAGTTGTGTGTATTTTACATTCTGGAATCAATTTCTTTCCACCATCGGTCAATTTTATTTTTAATAGGGAAATTTTTATTCTACTCCTCTAAATGTTCTCATAAAAAGGCAGTATCCAAGTTCCAGTTGCCGTCAGAGTTTTCTAGAAATTCCTTGATCTGTCACCATTCAGTGGATATGAATGTAAATTTAAGAGACTTAAATCTTAAAGCTTTCAAGAGGGCTCTGAGTCATGCTCCTTCTCACCTCCCAGCTCTATCTCTGGATTAATCAAAATTTCTGATACAGTTCTTTTAAAGTTCTTAATTTTATTTGAGGCATTGGTATATGCTCAGTACATAGGGAAGCATAAATGCAGATCATTTTTCCTCCTCCTCCCCCAGCCGGCATTATTCTGGAAAACAAAATGAGGTGAAAATAGCACTGAAGTTACAAAGCAGATATTAGATTTTTGTTCTAAAATGAATCTTGATGATGCATATCTTAATGAAAAGGAGATAGGAATTTCTTTTAATTAAACAATTCATTGTTTCAATTAAACAAACTTCATTTTGTTTCATTGCCATCCTTTAAGTATGGGAAACTTTTGTCTTCCACATTTTGCTATTTCCTGTTGCTTCTCTGCTGACATTTTGCCAGCAAATAGAATAGCGGACTAAGAGTGCACATCACTTAGTTTTAATACAATATTAGTATCTGATCTTTGACTCATTAAATGACAAGACTTGTCATCTTTGACTTGCTACTGTTTAACATTGCAGACCTGTCTCTAATAGCTCTAATACATATTATTCCCCAAAACATTTTGAGCAGTAAGTATGACAGAATAAGAATTAGTTTAGCAGGAAAAAGCAAAATGATTTCATTTCTAGTGCAGAGATATATTTCTGCACTAGCTGTGATCATATTTCTGTATCACAACTATTGATTCAGGGATCATTTTAAACCAATCTACAACAATTCTATTAGTTGTTAATCTATCTATATTAATATTTAGATATGTGTTAATTTTAAAATATAGATATGTAATCTGAAATTTTTAAAAAATCAAATATTTTTAAAATTTGCTTTTTATTTTGAAACTATAACTGCTTTTTTGAATTAGTGCTGAGGTACTGAACCAGTTTTAACTCACCAAAGACCCATGTCATTCATTTTCTTTTTTAACCATGACATGAACATTGAAAGAGTGACTCAAAACAAGCAAACAAACAAATTCACTCTTTTTCAGGTCTCCATAGAGATTTACGTCAACTCAATGCAGCTTATTAAGTGGTAAGTGCTATTAGAAATTCCAAAGAAGCAGAAGTCATGGCCTGTTCCCTCAAGAACTTGTAGTGTTGCAAGATGATGTGAAACATATACATGAAATAACTAGAGAACATGTGCAAGGCAACATATTAATAATACATGATAGTACAGAGCAGATGATATAAATAAATATTGAAGAAATGTAAAGTAAGGGAAACTGCTGTATCCTGTGGTTGGACAAAGAAGGGAGCTTAGGTGAGCATTAATGTAGTCTTTGAAGGAAATATACAGTTAGAGTTAGTTAAGTGAAGTGAGGACAGAGATCAAAATTTGGTGTCTGGGGCGTGTTAATGAGGAAAGGCCCAGTAGAAGGAGAAAGCTGGACCCAGGAGTCAACTCTCTTCATATCAACCAGGAGGCTCTTTGACACGGGACAAGCTGAAGGTACTTATACACCTCTTCGCTCTCATTTAGATTTTTGCTTGTTTTTCTGGAAATCACGCGTCCATGAGGGTTCTTACTGCAACTCTCTTTTACTGGATAGGGTGTCAAAAGAAGGTGGCCGGTGGAAAATGATAGCACATGGGGATCACCCAGCAGATCTGCCCTGCTTGTGCTTTCTATTTCTCTGGACACCCACGGGGTGCTAGATGGAGACCGCCTGTCCTGCCATTGCGATGAGTCATTATTGCTCCGGATAACTCCTTATTTAAGCAAAGTGGCATCATGCTGAGTGGCATAAGAGGTTGGAACTGTGCGATGAAGGTCATATGTGACCTGTGGTCATGGCAAGCAGTGGTGAGAGCACTGGTAAAGAGGCACAGATTTCAAGCTCCTGCTGGGATCAGCAAATCCTCATCCTTCATGGGCCTCGTTTTCCTTATAAAATGTAAGGAGACTGGGCTGAAGTATCACTAAGGTAGGTTTCAGAAATTATCTTGTATTATTTTATATTTGCTCTAAAGCTAGTAACATGGATAGGGCAAAGGGTATTTTCCCAACACTATACTGAATTCATTAAAAAATGAAAGAAAGTCAAAATCTTTAGCGCATCAACTTAATATAGTCTCTTCCTTATGTCTACCACCATTCGAGCAGGGAAAACTGTGAAATCCAGGCCAGCATCAGTACCCAGCACCTGAAGCCAGCATTTTGCAATTGTAATTCAGGGATATCCAGCCCTCGTGGCTGACTTTTCTGATGGACTGGGTGAGAGATCACACTCCCTGGCAAAAGGAGGCAGTTGGGAATTTGGATTTGAGTCTAGAGAGAGAACAAGGGGCTAGAGATAGGAATTTGGGGGTCTTAGAGAAATTGGGGGCCTTGTAGAACCTGACCATAAGTATTTCCCCCTCTACTACCTTCATAAGAAAATGAGAAGTTAAATAACCTGCTGTAGTCACCAAGTGAATTAGTGGGAATACTCAGAAACCCAGATTTCTAGTCTCCTGATCTAGCCCACAGACAATACTTCCATTTAATTAGTCAAATTGATTGAAAACTTAATTACACATAATCCCACACAAAAGGGAGTTATGGTAATCACACATGCAAAGCTTTAGGGATGTGAAGGAGAGGAGGGCCAAATTTATGATAGCCAGGTGACTAGGAGAACAGAATTCTTGTTATAGCCATGTTCTTTTCATGGGGAAAGCAGTTAATAAAGGAATTTGGGTTTTCTTGTTGTAACATTTTATAAGGTAGAATTAAAAACTTAAAACAGGATTTCAGGTAGAGTGGAGAGTGTCATAAAAAAATCCAGAGGAATGCTTTTCCCTTAACTTAGACCGAATCTGCTAGAGAACTGGATACAGTAATCTTGCTTGGAAATTCTCAGACAAGATACAAAGCTCCCTCAGATGCCATTAGGAAATATTCAGGTATTCTTAAGGCTTCCAAGGTTCTTATGATGCATTCATGCTCCCACTGTGGTGTTTATTGGAATGATTTGGCAGATAGTTTGAAGTATCTTGTAACTCAGAAAAATAATTCTCTTAGGAAAGCAAGTGAAGTCACAAATGTGAGGACTGGCATTTCCTGCACCAAATATAATATGAAATAGAAGAGGATAATATAAAGTAAAATAAAACATTGCCTCGTCTCTCCATTTCTTTCAAGCAAGTCCCAACAAGCAAGCGAAACCCCACAGTCTGAAGGAGGAAGTAAGAGGGGTCCTTGCCTTCATCATGCTTTTATCCTCTATAAAGGTTTCACATAGTTTTTATTCTAGAATAATCTTTCTTTTCTTGCAATGTTTCTGTTAGAATAAAATTTACTCGGTAGCTCTGTGTAGAAAATACCAAAACAACTAATTGGAAAATTGGGTTAACATAATGAGTTGATGATTTATCGTGAGGCATATGTTTAATCAAACCACACACACACACACACACACACACCCTAGAACAGAACACTTGGTTGGCCCTACTCATGTGTTTCATTTTTCTTTCTACCCACTGCATTTAGTAAAATAAGTTCATTTAAGCTTAACATGCTAACCAAGGAAAAACAAATCTAAAAAAAATCGGGGGTAGGATTATTCTTTTGTTATTAGTTTGTTTCATTCTAAAGATAAGGAAAAATAATTAGAAGTTATAATTTCCCCAAAGTTAAATATAAAAAATGATTAATAAAGATTTAGGTGAAAAGTAAATATAACTTTCAGTTCTCCACAATCTACATCTCATCAAATTCACAGCAGAGATAATTGAATATATCAAAGATTTTTAATTGGATTAGCCATTGATATAATCTCTTGAGTACATTCATTTGTCAGAAGAAGGCTTTGTCTGTCAACTCAAAAGAAAATATTACCCTGGAAAATGTTAAGTTAAGAAGCATTTCGAAACCTTCCTTTATTCAAATTGTAGCAGACTGTTTTGACAAGAATGTACAGAGAACACGTGCAGACAGTAACGGGCCATGCCTTTCCCCCTTTGAGGATGAGGGGGAAAGGGAAGAGAGAAAGATTGTAGTTTATCCCCACAGACATTTGTCTTGCCAAGAAGACATTAATTCTCTTTGGTATATATTTTGTAAGTGTATAATGGGTTTGATGATGGTGGTTCTCTAGCAGCTTTGTTAAATTTTCCTCTATGGCTAAAGATATTGAAATATATCTACAGGTCTTGCCCAGGACTGATGTCTAATCTGGCAAGCTCAGATGACTTTCAAGATAAGTATATTCTTTTTCTTTCCTTTCAGAGAAACAGTGATGTGGCTTTCAGGACTATTGAGTAAAACACAAGACCCCAAGTTTACGTTTCCAAATAAAAAAAAAATGTATATAGAGTACATACTGCTATTGACACGTACCATGCCCTGAGTATTAGGACTCCATACATGCAGACTGTCTCTGCAGAGGGAGTGTTTTCAATGTAATGCCACTGTTGTGCACAAGAAAACCGTCCTACCTCTCAGGCTATTATATACATTTTCTATTGCTGTGTCATAAATTATCACAAACTTAGTGACTTAAAACATTTATTACCTGTCAGCTTCTGTAGGTCAGAAGTGGACACAGAACAACTGGGTACTCTGCTTGGCGTTACACAAGTCTGAAATCAAAAGTTGGCAGAACTGCATTCTCCTCTGGAGCTAGAGGCCCTTTGCTAAGCTCTCTTAGGTTACTGGCAGAATTCAGTTCCTTGTGGTTGGAAAATCAAGGTCCCTGTTTTCCTGGTGGCTGCCAGCCGGTACCCTCTCAGCTAATTACATCATAGCCCTTGGCCCTCTTACAGTGTAGCATCTTACTTTACAGCCAGCAGGAGAATCTTTCTCCAGGCTGCTAAGATGGAGTCATATACTGTAACTCAGTCACCGAAGGGACTATTTCATTTTACCCACAGGTGCCCACACTCAAGTAGAGGGAGTGACATAGGACATACACACCAGGTCGCAGACATTTCAGCATTCTGCCTACCACAGCCACCTTGTGCTATCTCAGGCCTGCTCCTGGCCTGCCCTTTCTCACCAACCTGCCAAAGTCAATGCTGGCCAGCTTTCCAGGGAGAGGTGGTGGGGATATGCCTTGGGCCTGTCTCCAACTGTCCTGTTGCTGTTGTCCCTGGGTGATCTCATCCTTATGTAGTTGTAAACTACTACCTGTCTGTTGGTGACCTGCACATCTGTACTTCCAGCCTAGTCCTCCCTCGTTAGTGATAAATCTTTACACCCCCAGCCTGATGGTTTTGTCTGCCTGGGATCCCACCAGCACCACAATATTCACATATGTCAAAGGACAATCTTTACCTAACTTCTTCAACCTGCTTCTCATCTCATGTTCTGTCTTTTAGTTAGTGATGCCATTTACCTAGCAACTTGAGTACTGTCAAATTTTATATTTAACAGATTACCAGGTTCGGCTAATTTTAGATCACAAATATTCCTAAAAACTCTTCTCTTCTCTTCAGTCTTTCTGCTGTTGTCCTAAGTCAAGCCCTCATGATGTGTCTACACTTTTGCTGTAACTCAGTCATTCATCCTTTATTCTCTGCAATAAAAAGATCTCTGGAGAGTGCAAATGAAACCATGGAATATTCTTACTTAAAACCTTCAGTTGCTCCACCATCCTAAAGGTGAAGTGCAATTTTCTTTCTTACAAAGGCCAGGAAGCTGCCTGTAAAGCGAATCTCACGTTCCCATTTCTGTGCCTCTCACGTTGTGCTTCATATGAGGGATTTGAGCAGAACTGTCTTTCTTGTTTCTATCTTGTACAAATCATGGTATAATTATCATCTTCCTATGTATTTTCAATAAGTATTTTCAAATATATATTGGCCCTGAATGTGGCTTTTTGATGTTTTTATCATTATTTTTAAAAAATAAAGTAGCTTATTGAGATGGTTTAGCAGGAAATGAGTGCTATTCTGGAAAATGTATCCCCAAATCAATAGGAATAAGCCTCTGAAACAATGCTGGTGGGAGGAAGATCCTTACACTCCCCCCTTGAGTCTCAGCCCTCAACCCCGCCCTGGACACTCACAGTTCTTCCTGGTACACAATCTGCTACCTACCTCTAGGTAGTGCTCCTGCCTCCTGTCCCAGCCCATAGGAGAACAGAGTCCCCCACCCCCATGCACACTTCAGGGGAGAGGATCAGACAAGACTAAAAGAATGCGGAATTTATGATGACATCTTATAAGAATGCAGAATAAGGAAAAGTTACTTCTAGTCTTTGAAGTTTCTTGCATGACTTCATATTCATTTCACTTATTAGCACTCACTCAAATCTTATTTGGGGGCCTACTAATGGAAAGTTTTCTATGTGCTTTTTCCATTTTCAACTAGCAACACACATACACACCAAACATACTTTTTGCCTCTTGAATGAAAAAGGTGACCACAGGATCAAAGATACTGGGATAAAATATAAATTCCATCATGAGGGGAGGAAGTTTTCTTTGCTTTATTTGTTTGTTGGCTGCATCCCAAGAGCCAAAAACATTGTCTAGCATATAGTAAGTGTTCAACATGTATTTGTTGAAAACAGCAATTAAAATTGGCAAAGTTAACTTAACAACAGTGCTTTACAAAAATTCCCCCAGACACTGATATTGTTGTTATAACCCTCTTAAGAAGTTTTGATGTGAGGAGGAGGAGAGTGAGTATTATCTGAATTTTATAGATGATGTAACTGAGATACAGATTTCACATGTCCAGGGAGTGAAGGGAAACATCAAAATATTAATAGATGTGGGAAGAAGATACATAATAAAGACCATAGTGTAGACAATGCATGTAGGTATATCTGCATGAATACAATGTGATTCACCTTATACCAGTGAATTTTATTTCTGCATCGTTTTATTGCCCTAGAATGCAAAAATGTAAAAAAAATAAATAAAAAAAATGATTTCCTTTATTCTGAACCAATAAGAATTCTACTAGCTCCCCAGAAAAGCTGAGCCCTTAATCAACCATAGCCTTCTGAGCTTTTGGTCCCACGTTGAAAGAAATTTGCTTTCACAGCCTGATTCTCTACCTTTCCCCTGGCTTGCATCTCCCTCAAGTGAAGAAATCCCTTTGAAGTCGGTCGTGTCCTGGTGCTCCTGAGCAACTCTCATTACCACTGAGGAGGTTTCACAGATGACTAGACAGAGGAACTGAGCCACTGGCCCTGGCTTATCCAGCAAGTCAGGTGTGGAATCAGGAAGTTATCTCAAAGTCCTCTTCCACCCAGGCCTTTTAAATAATTTTATTCTGTTAGAAAAGCTGACAGTTAATGCCCAAATATGCAGATAAAAATTTAAGTCACAGCAAAATTGCATCTGTAAGAGTATCTGTGAGTCTATAAACCTATAACTGCAGTGGACACTGTTATAGGCAAGTGAAACTGTAGGTGAAGCAGAATTTGGTTATAAAATATCTAGTGCATATTATCTAAATGTCAAAAAAGCAGCATAAATAATACTACTGCCTTGGAAAATAACACTTACAAAAGGAATTGTGTGTAAATATAAGTTGCATGCACACAGTCTGAAACGAAGCTACTGCAGGCTAAAATTATGTGGCAGATGTAAATATTTTCTCTTCTATTTCTGTGCTCTATAATGCTATTAATCCAAGTGTTTGTTTTTATTATATTCATTAATGGCTAGTTGTCATTCACAGAACTGGACCATATTACCTCAATCTTATATAGAGAAAAATAATATTTTCTTAGAAACAAATAGATTCAATCTCCAATGTAGTAGATTGAAGATAATCACAAAAACAGTTATCGTTAAGTTGTAAAATTATATTGACATTTCTCCTCCTCAATTCAAAATCATTATTAAAATAAAGAAAATCTGATTTAATCGAAAATTTTGTTGAAAATCAGTCTCGAAAAATGTTACAGTAAAATCCGTACATTGAAGGACCTAGATTAAAGTAAGAACTAGAAGTAACCAAACATCTCCCAATTTTATTCTTCACAGTTTCTACTGAAACTAATAATGACTACAGTGAATAATTAGCCTTTGTGTCTCCCCACAGTTTTCCGCAAGTAGAATTTATAGTTATAACATACAGACTTTTCAAAGAAAGGAATGTTTATTTGACCTACCTGTATGTCTTGAAATATGTATTTAGCACAGCTGTTCTTTTGTGTTAAACTCATCACAAAATGCAGCTTTAATGTAACCCACCATTGATCTGCAGTAAGTGGAAACAAAATCTCTCCTTAATTAGTATCATCCAATCACTTTTTTACATTTCTACAGAACACACACTGTGAACTGTTTAATGGACTATTATTTAGAAAAGTGGCAAAGAGCACACCAAAGAGAGAGAGAGAGAGACAGAGGGGGAGAGAGAGAGAGAGGGAGAGAGAGAGAGAGAGAGAGAGAGAGAGACATAGTGAAAATAAAAACTAGCAGTGTCAATGAAAAATATGTTGTGAAATAATGGAAAATAAGATGTTTCGTTAAGATGAGCCTCCCTAGCATTTTACCGTAGAGATGAACGGTGCCCCAATTACTGCCAACAATGTAGACAGAGAGGGAGAGGGAGATTCATTACCTTCAACACCCTTAACTGTCTACCAGCGAAGCCGCTTATCTGCTCCTTTTTCTACAGAACCTGAATGGAGGGGGGAGGAATAAACAAAGAACTGAGTGGAGTAAATGTGTCACAAATTACCACAAACACACTGTGACTCAATGCACTTTTCATTTCTCTCCTCATTAACTGTGTCTTGCTCAAAATGAGAGACTGGGTCCAAACATAATCAAGTCCCACAGATAACAATTGACTTGACTGCTGGGGCAGCCACCACCTCCTAGCTAGTGGGAAATAAATTCAGAAATAAAATGAGTTAAAATAAAATTCACTCTGCTTTCTTTTCTGCGCTCAGATAATTTGAAGACCATCAAGGCCTGCAGAAACCATCCATCTTTCTGTGAAAAAGAAGGCCTCTCTGCCACCACCAATAAGGCATGCCTTTAGTGTTATCAAGAGTGAGTATAATTACACAGTAAAAAGGCCATCAAAGTGTCATGGGCACCGGCATTTTTTTCCTGAGGTCTTTATCTGTAGTGCTACCTGAACAGTAATAAAATGAAAGTCGTGCTAGGGAGAGCCAGGGAGCAGGGAGGGGAGATGGAAAGAAAAACAAAAACAAAAACAAGAGACCCTCAGATTAGTGTAACTGACCTGTAATTTCAAGAGCACATTCTAATTTGAAAGCAGTAGAAAAAAAGGACCTTTTGTTGTGGTTGTTGTTATATTTTATTTTAGAACAAGAAGAATTGGTTTCAAGAATTTTTTGAATTTTTGTGTGTGTGCTCCTGTGGTCTTAGTGTTATCAAAGCAGCGATTTCTCAGCAAAGCTATTGAAGGGCTTCCCGTTTAAGAGATGTTTTTTATGCTAGCCGGGATACTTTATTTGGCTCTAAACCAGAATGAAGAGCTTGTAAAGGATTCAGTCACTTCAGGTAGTTGGAGGTTCGCATCTTAGAAAGCAGAATGCTTGTAGGAAACCTCCTTCTTGGGCAGTGGTAATGTTAGCTAGTCAGCGAAAATGGATTTCAGACTAAGACTAAACTAGATTTATATGACAGCGACATCAAATGACCCTGATGCTCCCTTTATTCTATGCAAAATTTCAGTTTACCTGCTTTTACTTTATGCTAGGGTGACAGAAATTGGTTCCTAAGCTCCACCCCAAGGCCCTTCTCAGGGACCAGAAATACTATATCCTGCCTCTTACTGCCACCGGGACATCACACTAGTATAGTTCCCCTCTCACTTTGCTTTCTCTCACTCCTGCCCCTGAGTCTGTCTCATTTTACCGGAACCCTGAGCCTTGACCCTACTCCATGCTGTCCTCACCCCCGCTGCTGTTATTTCTCTGAACTGGACTTCAGATTGAACACAGATAAAGTTGAGCACCTGACCATTCTGGGAGGGACCGAAACAAAACAGAGCAAATCATCCATACATTAAATGGTGTCATTAATCTAAGAGGTAGCAGGCACATTTTACAAGGAAAACCAAGTTCCTGTCAACTACTGAAACCAGCTTGAGCAAAACCCGTGCCCTCCAGAGCCTAGGGGGAGGATTTCGCCCCTACAGTAGGCCAGCTTCTCACCAACTGTTTTGTGTTTGGGGTCTTATGTTTAGCGCGGCGGTGCAATGAGGCATGGGAGCTGAAGAATTAGAGAATGAAATGGGGGCGACTCCGATTTCAATCATGGGGTGCTTCTCAAACACTGCCAGGAGAGAGAGCCAATGAGGACTGTGGATGCCAGGAGCTTAGAGGTAGGTTAGGACCCCTGAGAACCCCCAGGTGATGACACCTGCCAAGTGTGACAATCACAGCCAAGTTCGCCTCATGCTTTTGGGTGTGATGGAAAAACAATTAGCCCAGGAAGTATATTAGCTTTGTTTTGAGGACTACAGCATACAAATTATGAAATAAAATTCTAATTACTTGGGATTATATCTCAATTTGACAATCTATGATGTGTGCTGTTGGATACCTTTATATTCCCACATGTGTTTTGGGATTAAAATTCTATTTTTTCTCGTCTAGGGTGCAGTCAGATTATTGAACCGCCAAATCAATGAATATCACTTATTATATTATAGGTATATGGGACTCTAATAGGGATTTTACAATATTTAGTGTAATTCCTGCTGTGGGGTACATAAAGTTTGACTCAGTATCTAATAGACCCAAATATATATTGAATTAAAATTCTAGGTATAGGCCTGG
>VBSM01002608.1:97316713-97376232 GCA_008086735.1 Cheirogaleus medius | reverse complement strand
AAAAAAAATTAAAATTAAAAATAAAAATCTATGTATAGATAAATATATTCGCACAAATTTAAATCAGCTTCCTTCCTGCAAGAATTCTCAGGGACTTAACGTTTCTCATGAGCTGAGTTAATCCAAGAGGAGGGAGAATTTCCCAAATTTATTTCATAATAGAAAACTCTATTCAAAGTCCTTATCAAATAAGGCTCCACTGAAGACTCTTTGGGAGACACTGATCTAAATACTAAAAATATTAACACACTATGGGAAACAATTTTATTCTATTCAAAGGGAAACAAGTTTGAGTTTTTATTTATAACCTGTCTTTAAATAAGGAAGTTTTAGTAACTGAAAAAAAAGATAAAAAGAAAGCCTTTAAAAATTACATTAAAAGTGTGACAGGATGAATTTTTCTTTAAAGTGCATAATATTAATCATCTCTAAACTTAAGAACATGATGACTATTATTGATATTGTACCAGATGTGCTTTAAAAAAAAACTAATAATAGACTGTTCTCCAAAATATTAGAAAAAGGAAAGTTAGGTGTGGAAATGGTTGTAATTTTCTGTTTTATTGCTAATCATCTAGTTCTGAAACAATATATAGTCCATCGTTGATTATCTCTTGCATCTTGCTGGGTCTGGTGATTGCCTAGCTGATATCAAGTGAATGAGTTTGGTTGATCCTTTGTTTATCCCAATACACAGTCTATCATACGGCACCTAAAATATAAGCCATATCGCAAGAAAATGAGCTCAGAGAGGCTGGATTTGAAAAATGAGCAGAGGAAAGATTTGAACAAGACTCTTAGTACTTGTCATGAGAGTTTTAAGACACATCTGCAGTCTAATAAAAGACAACTGCATTTGCTCAGAGTTGTGTGTACTTAAAAAATTCTTCCCTTACATTTTCAATTATGGAATATGCTTAAATGCCAGCCATATTAAGCTATAATAAGACTCCTGTTGATGGGATTGCATTGTATGATAATGGGCTAATTTCTGTTTCATTTCAATTACTTGACGGCTCAACAGGGACATGTAGAAAACATTTAAAATATACTCGTTCTACAGAACACAAGACTGAGAGTCAAAGAAGGTAAAACTATTCGTCACATCACATCCATGCAGCAAATTTGAAGTCGTGCTTCTTTAGTTCTACCCACACCGTTATTGGCACTTACTGCCACCTCTTTTCTCATACCTCCTCTTGCTGGTGGGCGATGACATGCGTTGGCCAAAAGTGTTTCAGCTAGAAGAAGGCTCATGGAATCTAGAGGAACCATCTAGCAGAGAGGCCAACAAAATGATCTGTGGCAACCTAAAATATTACTGAAAAGTTGGGGGTATTTTAGTTTATACCACGTAAAGATATTTTGAAGAGCATTAACTAAGGACACGGCTATCAGATAGCTCTATGCTTTATAATACTGAGAAGTTCCCAGTAGTTATGCTTGGAATTAGGTGCTAGCGGTGAAAAAAAAAAAATCAATTGCAGCCAATCTTACTCTATTTTTTCTTCAAGTAATACACAGAAATTTTGAATAACTCTAAAATTTAGTGGAACATGGCTGTAAATCCAGTGAGCTAAGCCATGCTGGTTTTCATTATACTTCCATTTAATTTTCTAATTAATCTCGGAAAACATTAATTAATTTCATCTTTTCCACAGGCAGCCTGGCACCCTTGGGCTTGAAACGCCACAAATATTGCTGGCCTGGAGCAATAGTAATCAAAATTTCTAATTCTTTTGAGCAATCCAGTGTCTTTTTCCTTACTTCTCTCTCTGATAACACTCCTTCAACATCCCGTTAACCCCTTGGTTTTAGATTTTCTATGAATGCACGAATGAGTGAATAGGTATCTCAAGCCAAAGAGAAATGACAAGGCAGAGATAATGAGAGTAGAAGTTTTGATGGGGAGTCAGAATCGACTATTTGCTGGAGAAGTATGTGCCTGTGTTCTAGAAGGATCACAGTTTGGTGCCATGTGAGTGAGCATTACCCTGCTGTTTGCCCAGATACCCACCAAAATGGCTGCTCTGTCATCACAACAAAACTTACATAACGTTAACTCACAATGAAATATGTTTACAGAAAAATGGACACCATTAAAACCTAAAAGCATTAGAATCGGTAGTTCTCTCTTACATTTTGCCATGAAAAGAGCACACATCTACAGCTTCAATCTTTCTATCAAAAAAAAAAAAATGGAACAAAGATGATTTCATTGTGTCATTGAGCCCCAATTTTGGAAGCAAGGAGAGACAAGTGTGTGAGATAAAGTCTACAATGCAGTGGCAAGGGACTTACCGAAGAGGTATTTGAGCTGTGATGCAAATCCGTTATTTAAAAAGAATCGTTTATCTCTGTTGACTGCAGAGGACATATTAGGCTTTCTATACCTCGCACTGCCTATGTTGAAGGAATTGTCACACTGTCCTATTTAAATTTAAAATATCCTTAAAATTTTACCAAAAAATATATTCTACATAAAAAATGTTGGTACTGTTTATCTTTTTAAAGAATAATAATAAACTAATGCCCTTGTGTCTACCACCAAGATTAGAAAACAAAACATTATCAGTTCTTAGAAGCTTCCTCTATACCTTCACTAAGAGTAGCCCTCTCTTACTCATAGAAATAACCACGATATTATCCTGATTTTGTGTAAATCCTTCATTTGCTTCATTCTAGTTCTATCATATATATGTATCCCCAAATACTACTATATTTGTTTCAACCTACTTTTGACCTTTCTATCAATTGTATTGTATTCCTTTTTGAGATCCATTCATGTTAAAGCATGGGCAGCAGTTTATTGATTTTTAGTGCTATATTTCATTTTATAAATGAGAATGAGGTACTACTTACTTGTCCATTATTACTACTTTAGGTTATTTGGGTTGGTTCTAGTATTTACTATTATGAACCATGTTGCCATGGACATTCTTTTAAAGATCTCTTGGTTCACTGTACAGTCATTCCTTTAGGCAATATATCTAGGATTGGACTTGCTGGATAGAAAGGTATGTATATGTTCAAATTTAAACAGTAATGCCAAATATTTTCCAAAAAAAGTTGTACCAAGTTACCCTTCTACAGTACCAGCAATAGGGAAGGGTTTTTGATGTTCCATATTCTAGGCAATGTTCAATATTGACTGATTTTTAGGAAAATATTTGACAATTCAAACAGTGGGAAAAGGTATCTTATATTTATAATTTATATTTTATGACTACAAATGAGATTGAACATCTTTTCATATGATAATAGCCTTTTTGTATATCTTCTGTCAAATTCCTGTTCAAAGAATTTCCATGTTTTTGAACTAACCCTTTTATTTTATCTTATTGATAATTTTAGGAGTTCTTTATCTATTCTGAATACTAATCCCTCATCACTTATGTGTTAGAAATATCTTCTCCTAGGTTATGGCTTGTCTTTTAATCTCATTATAGCCTTTTATAAACAGAATTTCTCAATATTAAAGGATATAAATTTATTAAATTTTATTATATTTTGCAATTTTGACATAAATTCTTCTTTAGATGTATTTGGCTTCTACATTTAAGCCTTTAGTCAACCTGGTAAAGATTTTGATGTCTGGCTAAAGGTAGAAATCCAATGTTATTTTCTCCCTTAAAAATAACCTACTTGCAAGTTAACAAATTAATTTATCATAGTTACACAGATGCTGGCAGAAGACATTAAATTATGAGCCAGAGACAAAGAACATCTTATTTGCCACAGCATGTTCTCCAAGCCGTTCTCCATTCCTACAGGATGATGTCAAGAAGGCCAGGTGATGTCTGCACACTCAGTGCATTATGTTATACAAGAGGAACACTAAGACCAAGGAGGCCAAATCTTTTATAATGGACAACGACTCCCTTTAAACTCTGCCCCCAAAGAAGACATTACTTTGTTATCATTCTGTTTTAATTTTTAAATTTTTCTTATGATTCATTATTTGACCCATGAGTTGTTTAGAATTTAGCTTTTCATTTCCAAATATGGGGGATACTTCTATTTATCTTTTTTGTTAGTGCTTTCTAGCTTCATTATTGAGGTCAGATCAGGGAAAGGACTCACAAGCCCATTTATCTATTTATTTTTGAGGCAGGGTCTTGCTCTTTTGCCCAGGCTTGAGTGCAGTGGTGTGATCATAGCTCACTGTGGCCTCAAACTCCTGAGCTCAAGAGATCCTCCGACCTAAGTAAGACTCCTGAGTAGCTGAGACTACAGGTGCGCTGCCCTGCCTGGCTAAATTTTTATTTTTTGTAGAGATGGGGTCTCACTATATTGCCCAGGCTGAGCTTGAGCTACTGCTCTCAAGCAATCCTCTCACATCAGCCCCCTAAAGTGCTGGGATTACAGGGTTGAGCCACCACACCCAGCACCCTTTGATAACTTTTGAAGCTAGCTTTATGATCTACCATTTCATCAATTTTCATAACTGTTCTATATATGCTTCTTAAGAATGATTTGTCTTCAATTGATGGTAGAGATTTCTACATACATCCATTAGATGAGGTTTTTGTAACTTATTTAAACATTTTGTATCCTTTTATTTTGTTCATTTGTATGATCTATCATCTGTTGAAATATGTGTGTTAAAGTTTTCCACTAGGATGGCAGATGAATTATTTTTCTTTAGAGCCTGTCGATTTATGCTTTATATATTTTTGATGCTGTTTTATTATATGTGTTATTTAAAGTTATATATTCCCAGTGAATTAAATATTTTATTGTTATGTTAATGTAGCTTTTTGTATTAAATGATATTTGATCTTAAATTAATATAGCTACACCAGTTTTCCTTGGTTGATATATACCTAGTGTATGTTTTTCTTACCTTGAGATCTTATTTTCTCTATCCTCGTGCTTAAGGTGTATCTCTTAGAAAAGATGTTTGTTTTGTTTTCATTTTGTTATATTCTGATTTTAATCCAAACTCATACCTTATTTTTTAATTGGAAATTTAGTCCACTAATATTTTGGGGATCACTGTTTTATTTAGAATTTTAACTTTTTCATATTATTAATATTTATTATGTGTTTTTATTTTTTACTGCCTTTTTGTTTTTCTTTTTTCCTTTCCTTCCTTTCTTAACCATCTTTTAGTTTGTGGAATTTTATTCCTTATTTTTTCATTTTCTTCCCTCTTCCTGTTTGGGGAGAAATTCTCTGTCCATATTCCTTTGGTGATCAGTATGAGGGGATAGGAAGGTTTTTACACAATGGTGTAAGAAAGAAATATATGGGGCACCCAGGTGATCCACCTGGGCACCTTTTGACCTGCGGTAACTGTGAATGTACAAGAGCAGCCACTCTGCCTGAGAAGGGTTGGGGTTATCAAGAGTTTACCTTCTCAACAGTGGGAGTTAGGGTCACATTACACCTCAGCTGTAGAAGCAAGAGCTGAGGGTGAAGGGAATTCAAAACAGGGCATGGATGGGAAGACAAAGAGTACTAGTGTGGTCCCAAAACTAATGCACTGGTGGAGCTGCAGTTCCTCCTAATAACCTCAATTCCACTGAGGAAGAGAAGCCCGTTGGAACCCTGGAGGGGCTCCTCTTTGAATATGTAAGGCAAAGTGTAACTTTCCATGTTCCCTGTGGCTTGAGGGT
Organism: Cheirogaleus medius; assembly: GCA_008086735.1. Taxonomy (NCBI): domain Eukaryota; kingdom Metazoa; phylum Chordata; class Mammalia; order Primates; family Cheirogaleidae; genus Cheirogaleus; species Cheirogaleus medius. Next base: position 97,370,611 of record VBSM01002608.1, on the reverse strand, counting down.
CAGGCGGCACTGTCAGCTCTCCCTAAAGAGACAGACTGCAGTGAGGAGCATAGAATGCTGGTGGCCCTGGCTGCAGGGCTTGGGATTTGCCTTTGATCCAAGTCACAGTTTCCCCGGGCAGCTAAATTTCATCCAATGGCTGAGTGTGATGGAGAAGAAGGGCTTGACCATTTCTGCCCAACAAACTGCTCTTCTGTGGACAATCCTTGCGCCTGAGCTCGCCGTGATGCTGACAGAGACTTTCTCAGATCCACAACACAATCTGTGTCTTCTCCTGCTAATCCTCCTTCCTCTTCCCTCTCTTTCCTCCAGGGTCACGGGCCTGCCTCAGAGCCTCAGGGCTTTCCCTGCTCCTGGTCTTCTCCCCTTTATCTTTCACAGGCATGACCCCCAATAAGCCCTGTATATTTCCAACTTGGCAATGGTGTCCACTACCCAGAGGATCCGAAGTCACAGCAGTGATTCATTCACAGTCTCTAGACCCAAGGAAATATCTATCAGTAGGTAGATTCAAACAACTTAATGAATACTTATGTTCTAGCAACAAATGGACTGTTTGAAAATATAATACATATGAATTAAAAGAAAAAGTATTAACTTTGTTTCATAATTAAGAATCACAGCTTTGTAGTAGTGAGATGTATGTGACCCTTGGGTGTTCTACAATTTCTCAAATCTTGGGAAAAGACTGGACACTGACCCCTTCTCTTCCTGTCCCACACTGAAGTTCATGTTGCACAAGCATTTCTGTCTTAGCAGCTTCACAAAGATACAGAGTCACTGAATGCATGATCTAATATTGAAACTGTCGCCAGGTTAGCAACACATTCAGAGTGGGACAGATGTCAAGTATTGCTGTGCATCCTTCCAAAATTTAAACCATCGTGTGACATTCCTGTGACTGCTCTGGGGCCCCATGAAGCAACTTAGGGCACACTTTGGGTATGTTACTGTAACTGTTTTTCTGGAGGTTCTTGCTCATGGTATCTTGTTTCTTTCTCTGCTTATTTTGTTATTTTTTATCTTAATTTTTTAAAAGCTTTATTTTTAGGAGCAGTTTTAGGTTCACAGAAAAATGGAGAGGAAAGCAGGGAGATTTCTCATATCCCTCACATGCACAGCCTCCCCCATTATCAACATCCTCCCTCCAAGTGGTCCATTTGTGACAATTGACACATCATTATCACCCTGAGTTCATACTTTATGTTAGGGTCACTCTTGGTGTTGTACAGTCTGTGGGGTTTGGACATATGTATAATCCTATGCATCTGCTATTAGAGTATCATATAGAATAAGTTTCACTGCCCTAAAAATCCTCTGTGCTCCACCCTCTCTCCCTTCTAAACTCCAAAAACCACTGATCTTTTTTGCAATTTCCACAGTTTTGTCTTTTCCATAATGTCATATTGTTGAAATCATACACGATGTAGACTTTTCAGATTGGCTTCTTTACTTGGTAATAACATGCATTTGAGTTTCCTTTATGTCTTTTCATGGCTTAATAGCTCATTTCTTTTTAGTGCTGAAGAATATTCTATTGTCCGGATGTATCATCACTTATTTATCCATTCACCTACTGAACAACATCTTGGTTGCTTCCAATTTTTGGCAATTATGAATAAAGCTGCTATAAACATCCATGTGCAGGTTTTTGTGTGGATTTTTTTTGTATTTTTTAAATATGAGCCATTCCTGTTCTAGGAGTATCCCATGTGTGAATTCTGTGAGGCTTTAGAGGGGATTTCCTTTTGCTTCTGCTATTTGCCTACATATACTAGTGATCTAGTTTTCCTTTAACTTAAATTTTAGACTTCATATATATTATGAATTCAGAATGAAAACCTATGTGACAGCATAATGTGGAACTACAAGTTCCAGACTCCCAGGAGAAAAATTTCTCTCCTTTCAATCAGCAAAAAGTTAGAAAGAGCAACTTTCTCCCTTCATTGTCTTCTCTTCCCCTGCTCTTTCATCTTTGTTCTTTCATGAAAGTAAAGTCTTTGAGTTCCCAGATTTATGTGGGAGTCTCCTGTTAGGTTTCTTCCCACTTGAACTGGTCCTGGACTTATTGTCTGCCCCTGCTACCTGGGTGCTCTCAACCTGGGAGCTCAAGATTTCAGGGTCTCACAGAAGCTCCTGGGATGACAGCCAGATTTTCTATGTCCTGGGGTGCCCAGCTTCACTTCATTTTGGGGACATAATTTATTTATTTAGTATTTTTTTAATACCAGGTTAGCTCAGCAATGCATTTAAAGAATTAGTGGTTTAATTTTTTTTGTTTGTTTTCTATTTTAGTTTTGGGTTTGGCCAGCATATTAATTGTTTTCATAGAGAGAGCAACTCAAGGTATCTAATTTGACATAGTTCTAGAAATGAAAGACCCTCCATTCATTCTGCCATTCATTATGACCTGGCTTTGACACCCCACTCTACACACTGCTTCCAGTGAAGCCACCTAAACACTTTTTTGTTTTTCACTAAGCCCCATGAAGAAGCTCATGTCCTCCTTTCATCTTAACTTCTCTGATGCCACAACGTCCTGGGAAAGCTCGTATTTTCCTGGTCAGTGCATCGGTTTCTCCAAGCCTCTCACAGCTATCCTATCCTTTTCAGTACTCCATTGGAGGAGCATTTTTCTTCTCCTTCCACATCCAGGTAGAGTGAAAAGATCACCCCATCTGCTCCTCTGACTTCAGTTAGCATCTACATAATAGCTCCAAAAACCATGTCTTTGAAAATCCAGACATATAACTGTCCCTGTCCATGACTTCCTCTATAAAACCAGATCTTTTTCCTCTTCAGGGAGGATATTTAGAAATTATGAAAGAGATATTAAGGAGACCATTATCCTAAGTGAAATATTTCAGAAGTGGAAAAACAAACACTACATGTACTCTCTAATAATTGGGAGCTAATCGATAGGCACACATTGGCACTAAGAGATGTAAAAGCCATTGGAAATCAAGAAGGAGTGAGAGGTAAAAACTTACCTATTGGGTACAATGAACACCATTTGGGTGATGGGCACACTAAAAGCCCTGACTTAACATTATAAAAGGTATTCATGTAAGAAAAACATTTGTACCCCCTTAATTTTTTGAAATGACAAGAAAAGAATAGTACACATTCCTTACTACACTCCTGGAAAAGAATTTATAATTTGAGATGGGGCAGTTTGCAATTATGCTACATAGACCTGGTAAGTGTTGTTTATGAGAAACTATCCTTTTGTATTTAATATAAAGCTAATATTCTAATTCTCACAGAGTAAAAGAGACTCAACCTGGAATGGAGAACTGTCCCCCACCCCACTGCTGCTCACACAACTACCATCCTGCCTTCCCCAAAATCTCCATTCAGTCACTTCCCTAGGCTATTTTTGGCTCAAACACATGTCCCACCGATTTGAGAAATTTACAAGGTGCGAGTCTGGACTGGAGAGTTAAGGGTTCTGGAGGAAATATTGGCTATTCTGGAAGATGGGGGAAAAGAGAATTAAGAAGATAGATGGGACTGGAAGGCGTGAAGGAAGAAAGTAGATTTAGGAAAGGCAGGAGAGCATTTACATTTACCTGGGAGGCATGAGAGGGTCCAAGAGAGACCACACTGCAGTCATGAGGAGGACCTCAAATTGTCTAAGGTCCTTGGTCTTTAGTTGAACATGAACTTGGGCAGGATGTTCAGCTTTCCATCCTCCCTTTCACTTTGTGGAAACTTCAAAGTTAAAGGCTGGAGCCTGTAGGGAAACATCCTCCTTTCACTTCCCATCAGCAGGGACCAGAAAAAACAGCCCACATAACCCTCTTGTTCTACATTGCAATTGCTTGTTTCCTTCATTCTCTCCTTCTCTGCTTTCTATTAAATAATTTGAGATTGTGAACTAGCTTTTGTTTCCAATCATCATTGACTAACTTCTAGTACAAGAAATACTTCCAATATTTTATTGGAAGTCAAAAGGAAGTTTTGAATAGCTCTTTTTAAAGAAACACCTATGAACATAACACAGGAATATTAAAAGCATGTACTGAGAGATTTCTGATGGCTCAGACAGCTGAATTAACTAAGAACAATGGCTCTTTCAGATTCAATGGTTTCTCTCATCCCTGAACTTTTGAGGTTATGCTTCTTAAAATATAAATTTATTTATTCTTAGATATTTTTGTTATTTTTCAAATATATAATCAAAGAACTACATAGCCATCAACTACACACTGAGCATGACATTTTGGATATGAGTAATTTTAAATCATATTTAACAAAATCAGCATTTAAAAAAAATTTTAGAGACAGGATTTTACTCTGTCACCCAGGCTAGAGTACAGTGGACCAATTATAGCTCAAGTGATCCTCCTGCCTCAGCCTCTTGAGTAGCTGGGAGTCCAGGAGTCTACCACTACTCCCAGTTAATTTTTAAATTCTTTATAGAGATAGGGTCTTGCTATGTTGCCCAGCTGGTCTTAAACACCTGGCCTCGATCCTCCTGCCTTGGCCTCCCAAAGTGCTAGGATTACAGGCATGAACCACTGCGCCCTGCCTAAGATCAGTATGTTCGAAGTGAGTATCACGCTAGTTCCTCTGGGAGAAGTAGGGGAGGGAATACTGCAAAGAGGACAAGAATTGTTCTCCACGTATAAAGAACATCCTAAAGGAGATTTTGACAGATTTATATAGTTTTATAAGGCCATTTGCTTTCATAAAATCATCTTTGTGGCTACATGCTTAAAACATGCTTCATTCTCCTACCTTACTCAATTTGGCCAGGAGACAGCCCCAGAATGGGTTTTGCTTGTATAATACGCTTGGCTTAATATTTCCCCCAGACAGAGGAAGAGAGCAAGAATAACTCTCTGTACTATGCAACAGCTCTGTTGAGAAATGCCGCAGGCATCGAGCCACAGAGAAGTTCCACTGGAGCTTTGTGAAAGGCTTAGGAAGAAAAGAGGCTGAATGATGAGAAATGATCCCAGCAAAGAACATGAGAGGCAGCGCCTCCCTGGCCCGCTCTCTCTGCTCTCCTCTACATCCTTCCTCATGTGTCTATTTGGTTAATCCACAAAAAGGGCACTTCTCCTATCAGATGGTTTTTAAGGATATGACATTACTGAAATGATGTCAGTAGAGATTTATTTGAAATTATAATACTATTCAGAACATATAGAGTATGTCAAATACTAGCTTGTCCAAAATGTATAAAATGGACTTAGAATCTATTTTTTTCATGCAGAAGCTTAGTGCTTTCATGAAGTCATGAATATTTAGTTCCAATGTGGGAAATTCACACCATTACATGGAAAATAGATTCCTTGCAGGAGATCCAACCCCAAGTATTCAAAGGGCTTTCAGGCTTTGGAGGTGAAAGAGATACAGTTTTTCTTGCCATTGACATAGTGTAAGTCGCCTGGTTATCTTTTGCTTTCAATCCTACACAGCAAGAGGCATTTCGGCTGTCAAGCAGTGACACTCTATCAGGGCAGCTTTCAGGAAAAAAAAGTGTTAGGGACGCAGCATGACAACATCAGCCAATGACGTCTTCTCAGGTTTTTTTCTCGCTCCCTAAATTTTTTTTTTTTTTAAAGAAATAAAGTAAATTCTTCTGTGCAATCAAAGATTAGCTGATCGTTTTCTTTATTTGGCATATTTCATCTAGAATGATGGCTGTAGACATTAAAATCTTCTACCGAGTACTGGAATGGGAGCCAGGGGATTTTGATCTGTTTTTGTCTGCTCAATCCTGCGCTAGATACATTTAAGCAAATTATCCAGTCTCTCTGTGTCTGAACTTCTACAGCAATAGCATGAGGGGAGCAATATTCATTCTACTTTCACTTTTGGAAAATTAGGCAAGAATTATGCACAATATATGAGTGTGCATATGAGTACACGTATGTGTATAAATGAGTGTGCGTGAGATTTTGTTTTTGTGGGGAGCAAGGAGATTACAGTGATACCTAAGTCTTGTGGCAGTATGCAATGAATTATATTATTTTTGTTGTACTATACTATGGTTTATAGAAATTAAATGCCATTTGATATAGACTGTACGTTTTCTGAATTTAATCTAAGAGAGCTTTTACTGACCTTTGAATATTCTTGTTTGAATGTTTCAAAGCAACTGGACAATAAAACTTTACTGATTGATATTATATTTTGTTGAGACTTTATGAGACCTTTACCGTTTTGGAAACGATAATTTATATATTTTCACTTGTAGAATTTTATGGTAGCATCTTACTTAATGTCCTTCACTGCAGTCGTTTCGTATGTAAGGAAACGGAGGCATGGTGAGATTCTGTGATTTGACCAAGCATATGGTCTCAGAGCTGGAACTGGGAAACAATACACTTGGTGATAATATTTTGAGGAAAATCTGCTTCAAGGTCATTTCTCTACTTAGGAATTATTCACTTTATTTTCATATATATGGTCAACAGATACTTCAATCCCCTCAGGAACTTAGTCTACTATCTCCCCAACTTTCCACTGTGCAGATTAAGCTTTTTTGTATCCTTAGAGTGAAATTTATAAATATCTGATTCTTCCTTTTTTCTCTCAAATTCCTCAGTAGGTGTCTGGGGTAGGCTACTGAGCACTGATTTGTTTCAGGTTTTTTTTTTGTTTTTTTATTTTAGAACTAAAATGTTGCATTTAGTCATAATTTCCATCTAAAACAAGTGAAGTCACTGAACCCAATTGAGTGTGTTGGTCACTCTGAGAGTCCAGGGGGTTACCAGGGTCCTGTCACAAGAGAATGCATCAGAGATTAGAGACTAGGTGCTGGAAGAAAACCTGTGACCCAAATTGTGGGAATAACATTGTAAATCATTATCAAGTCCTGGTTCCTCATATGGTTAAAGTCTGGGTTGATATAATTTTTTAAATTATTAGTTTTAATAATAATATAAAAATTCTAAGCATATGTGCATTAGTTTTCTAGGGCTGCCATAACAAAGTACCATAAAATATGTACCTTAAACAACAAAGTTTATTGTCTCGCAGTTCTGGAGACCAGCAGTCTGAGGTCAAGGTGTTGCCAGGGTGGGTTCCTCTGAGGGTTTGGAGGGAAGCATCTTCTCCAGGCCTTTCTCCTTGGCCTGGAGATGAGATGTTTGGAGATGTTTGTCTTCTCCATGTCTCTTCACATTGTCTTCTCTCTCTTAATAAAGTGACACAGTAGTTTGGGTTAGGACTCACCTTACGGACTGCATTTTAACTTGATTTCCTCTTTAAATGCTCTATCTTCAAGGAAGGTCACAGTCTGAGTCTAGAGGTTAAGATGCTAACATATTTCTTTTGGAAGGACACAATTTAACCTGTAACAATGTGCTTTTTCTTACTTCCTGTTTTCAAAGTGTAAAATCTGACAAGTCTTCCTCTACTGTGGTGGGTTAATGATAAAAAAAATATGCCCTGGGAGAGAGTCTGACATTTGATGAGGCGATGAGGGGAGAAGGAGGACTGCTTGGCATTGCTGTATTGGTTGAGATTTCCACAGAATCATGACATTCTTCCCAGAGTGTCGGAGAATGAGACAGGGTTTGGAGAGTCTGATATCTTTGCAATGCAATGTTGTCCTGGTTCACTATCTGACCTCTGGAGAGGGCCTTTTGGGTTGGGCTCTTGCACACCACCATCTCCATCTGAGAGGAGGATTCAGCCCTCATTCAGCAGTCAGAGGTCTGGGCAGACAGAATTTTCCTACGCTGTCTACTAGTATCTAGTACATTTAATAGGGACTCTCCCCTAGTTCAAGGAGAGCACAAAAGAGAGGATAATAGAAAGGGAGCTCTCTCCTTGCTCAAAGGAGGCTAAAGATTAAAATGAGGAAAACAAAATGAACAAGAGAAAATGGAAGGCTCTATGAGAGAACTGGAAGCCTCAGGGGAGACCAGACTTAGAGGCAAAAAATGACACAATTAAACATGGGAGACATGTTAACCCATTAACCCAAGGTGTATAAAATGTCCAGTATCCATTCCAATGTAAACTCTTAGTAACATAACATAAGAGGCTTCCATAAATGAGTAATATATCAGCATTATTACTCATTAAAATTTCATCATCATAATTTTCATTTTCAGTACTGAGTTCTTACTAATAAGTTAGAATAAAACAGGTTGTTCTATAGTGGTAAACAACCTACACACCTTTCTGCCTTAAAACAAAGAAGTTTTTATGTCCTGCTCATGCTATCTGTGCAGAACAATATGGTTGAGGACTCTGCCCTAGGCTGCCTCACTCCAGGAATCTGGGTGATGAAGCAGCCACCATCTCAACTGGCAGAGAGTTCAGGAGGGTATTTCATCTGCATTTAAATGCTGATGAAAGTGCCATGCACCCCCACTTCTGCTCACAACCCATCAGTCATAGTTAGTCACATGGCCTCACCCAACTCCAGTGGGACCAAGAAGTGCAATCAATAAAACTGGAAATATTTGGTAAACAGCATTCATGAAAATTAGAGTATGCTCTTACTGTTACTATTTTGTTGTTGTTGTTGTTTGTTACCTACAAAACAATATTGACTCCCACCCTAAGGGAGCCAAGCCAGCTCTATCAAGTTTGGACATGGAGCTCAAAGCACAGAATCTCAGGGTGATGTGCATTGTTCTCTGTATCAGTCCGTGAATTTGAGTGGTCTTTATATCAGGTCTGCGTGTGGCTTGCCCAGATGCAAAAGCCTATGAGCTTTATTCACAAGTTAAATTTCCCCACACACATACATCTAATATATGATGATGCAACAGGAACACATATTAGCAGAATAAAGGAGAAAAACCATGAATGATGTAATTATCATTTCATGAGATGTAGAAAAATTATTTGACAAAATGTAACTTTCTTTCATGATAAAAACTCTCAACAAATTAGGTACAGAAGGAACGTACTTCAGTGCAATACAGGCCATGTATGACAAGCCCATAGCTAAAAATATACTTAATGGTAAAAAATTGAAATCTTTTCCTCTAAGATCCAGAACAAGACAAGAATGCCTGCCCACTCTCACCACTTTTATTCAACATAGTATTGAAAGTCCTTGCTGGAACAATCAGGAAAGAGAAGTAAATAAAAGGCATTCAAATAGAAAAGGAAGAGATGAAATTGTGTATATTTGCTGTTGCCATAATGTTACATAGAGAAAACCCTAAAAATTCCATCCAAAAACTGATGAAACTAATAAATAAATACAGTAAAGTTGCAGACACAAAATCGACACACAAAAATCAGTAGTGTTTCTATACACTAACAACAAACTTTCTGAAAAATAAATCAAGAAAATAATACCATTTACAATAGCTACAAAAAGCAAAAATAAAATACTTAAGGATAAATTTAACTAAGGAAGTGAAAGACCTGTAAACTAAAAAGTATATAAAACATTAATGAAAGAAATTGAAGAAGACAAAAATAAATGGAATTGTATTCTATGTTCATGGATTGGAAGAATTAATATCGTTCAAATGTCCATACTACCCAAGTAATCTATAGATTCAATGCAATCCCTATAAAAATCCAATAATGGTACTTTTCATATAAATAGAAAAAAATTTCTGAGATTTATATGGAACCATAAAGAAACCCAAGTAGCCAAGGCAATCTTGGGAGAAAAAAACATCTCAAGGCATCACACGAACTGATTTCAAACTATATTACAAATTAGTAGTAATTAAAACAGCATGGAACCTGCATAAAAATAGATGTATCAAACAATGAAACAGAATAGAGAGACCAGAAATGAACCCATGCTTGTATAGTCAATTGATTTTTAGTGGAGGTGCCAAAAATACGCAATGGGTAACGATAGTCTCTTCAATAAATGATATTGGGAAAAATGGCTATCCAAGTGCAATAGAATTAAATTGAACTCTTACCTTACCCCTTATATAAGAAGCAACTGAAAATGTATTAAAGACTTAAACATAAGACCTGAAATTGTAAGACTACAAGAAGAAATCCTAGGAAGAAAACTATACAACATTGATCATGGCAATGATGATTTTAGATTTGACCATAATATCACAAACAAAAAAAGTAAAAATAGAAATATGGGATTATATCAAACTAAAATAGCTCTTGCACAACAAAAGAAACAATTAACGGAGTGAAAAGACAACCTGCAGATTGGGAGAAAATATTTGCAAACCAAACATCTGATAACATCTGATTATAGGGGTTAATTTTCAAAATCTATAGGGAACTCTAGAAAAAGGGTACAAATAATCTGATTAAATGATGGGCAAGGGACCAAAATAGGCATTTCTTAAAAGAAAACATACAAATGGCTAACAGATACATTAAAAAATGCTCAATATCACTAATCATTAGGGAAATGCAAATTAAAACCACAATGCGCTATCATCTCACACCTGTCAGAATGGCTATTATCACAAAGATTTTCAAAGACAACAAGTGTTGGTCAAGATATAAAGGAAAAGAAACCTTAATAAGGTTGGTGTAAATGTAAATTAGTACAGCCATTATGGAAAACTGAATGAAGTTTCCTCATTTTAAACATAATTATTTCATACTTCATAGTTGATCATTTCATTATCTGAACTTCTTGGAAGGGGATATGTCTATATTTCTTGCTTTTGTTAGATCTGGGAAGAATTTTTATGTTAATTTCTTAACTTATATTTTTCAGTATCTTGCAAGTGGTGTAAATCCAAACAGCAAACCCATGTGAAGGCTAAACTATGGTTATGAATTCTCAGAGGACAATGTTTTTCCAGGCAATGCTCAAACCAAGACAAGCTTCATTCATTTCCTTACCTTATTAAATACTTTTTTAAAATTTTACATTTTCTAGTCCCACGTTTTTGCTAAAAGGACAACCAGACCCAGATTTAGGACAGTGTCTCAGTTCCAACTTCTTCCCTGTCTTCTTCACTTCATAGCTGTTGAAATACACATGGCTGGTTACACGACAAGCAAATGCCATCATGGCTGTTAAAGCATCAGTGGCCACATATTTAGATTGTCATTTTGTCTACTTTTTGGACTCTATGGATTTCCCTTTCTTTGCTGTAATGCCAGTTATATATTTAAGATAATATCTATTATATTTTATTAATATGCTCAGGTTTATTTAGTTACAGGCATTTTGCTTAAGAATACCTTCTCAACATATACTTGGACATGCATGTCTTCCTTGATATTAATACATCAGTGGTTAATTCTTTCTTTCAGGTCATAGTTTGAATATATCATTTCAAACCAGATGTTCCTAAATCCTATTAACTACACTATCTTTTTGGAGGACAGTGTAGTAATATTAATGAAAAGCCTTAAAGTATATGTACTGCTTTAAAGGACAGACCTCAAATATGTCTAAAAATCTGGACCTGGCATCCCTAACAACTGATCTTTCTTTTCCCCAATCCCAGATGAAAAATTCAAGAGTGTGTTGGGGGTATTTAGAGAAGATTTTTGTACTTGGACAATAAGTAGAACATAGTTAACATACAAAGAATATCCAAGTGGTGGGGCAAATTTGGGATAACATAAAGACCCAGGAGATCAGCAGAAGGTGTTTCTCACACCTAGTGACGCCCCACTCAATAGCAGAGGTGTTACCCACATCTATGCTTGCCTGTGGGAAATGTCGGGAGACTTGGGAAGCTGGGATTTTCTGAATATATGCTGTGTTTCCTTCATTATAAAATTGCCTTGGTAAGTATTTTTGATATGAAACAAACTTTATTGTTAACATCTTTTCCTTTCTCACATTAGTAACAACTCTGCACTCTTTGACCTCGTCATTCTGCTCCTAGGCATTAAAATCATGATCATGGGCACCATTTACAAAAGTAATCACCATTATCATTGCCATCATCATGATCACCATCATCATTTAATTAACTGGTTAATCAAATTAAAGGGCCAAATTGGGCTCTGTTAAATACATCATGGCACAGGTAAAGGATGTGGTGGCCATTGTGGCTGGCATATTCAGATGACACATTAAGAATTAAAAGAATAAATAATAATTTGGTATTACAAATATATTATCATCATCATCATCCCAATTGCTGTTTTACCAAAATAAGGAATTCATTGATATATTTTCATCTTCATTGAAAACTTTCTGATTATTCTCTCTTGTCCCTTTTTTTTCTTCCTCTATAGTAAATATCTAATGAAAACAAACAAAAAAAAATGTAAAAACAAACAAAAATCCACCAAACAAGTGAGGTTTTCAAGAAAGGAGTTAGCGGCAATGCTAATTCATAGAACTTTCAGCCACAATTCCCTAACCTGCAGATAACATGTAGCCCAGCACCTGCTCTCCTGCTGGCCAGCAGTCTTGTTTACCCAGGGCACTTTCGCATCTGCATATTGGCTGCTGAACACCTACCGCCAATCTCAGAACTCCAACAAATGATGCCGTGATCTGGTTGCAAAAAGTGCCATCCCTTGGGCAGCCTCTCTTTCACTTGAAGTGACAGTAAGCACGTTTTCTTCCCTCAACCAAAAATCTCATTATGTATGGCCTTTAGTGCCAATTTTAAAAACAAATCATGAACCAAACACAAATCTCTGTCCTTATTTCGTATTCTTTTTTTTCTGGTGTTTTCGTCTCGAATCTTATTCATCATGCTTAAGTATATTATGCAATTTTTAAACATTTTTTATTCTCTTTTTCTCCTTTAGTATATTTTTTCCCCAAAGTTGAACTTACTCCTCTGTTATTTTGATCTTCTCTTGCCCTTTGATTTGTATGTCTTATTTCTCCTGTTCACAGCATTATTGGAAGGAATAAATCAAGATGAAGCTCTTTTCAAAATATAAAGTGGAAATAAGCAGGTTTAGAATAATTAAAAATGGTTTTCGATTTCCTGCCCTCCCCCATCTCCATCCTTTCAGTTCTGAGGATTTCCTCATGTTTCTCCCACTCTTTATATTTATGCAGCTTACAATGGGAGTGAAAGCATTCTTGAGTTCTCAATCTCCTCTCCTCTGGCACTAGGCTTCTGTCTGTTTCTTCATGCATTTTTCATCTTCCATTAATATTTATCGAGCACCACAATATGGTAGGTGTTGTAGAGCAGGGAAGACCATACAAATCCACTTCAGCTGCTGATGATGCAGAAAACATCTCAGCAGCTCTTGACTTTTGTAATACCTTGTCTCTCTGAGTACTTAGAATCTACTTTCCAACAGTCATTAAGTCTTAAGAGAAGTTTTACCACCTTTCCTGTAGCTTTATGCTCTACCCTGGACTATTATTCACCATTAAAATACTATTTATTGATTCATTTCTTTTGCAGTGAGCAACACTTATGGGTTACAAATTGGAAGTATGAAACCGTAAAAGAATCCACTCTGTGGTTGTTACAAATAATAATCTTGTTTCACAACCTTGGCCTATGACTGAAATATACCAGGGAAAGGATATTAATTTGCACCAGAGTCCTTCCTGTTAAAGTTCTCAAATTAGTATCATACTGTTCTCTATCAAAATATTCTTTTGTTATACCCTCCTGCTCCTAACACACCATACATGGAAGAATATATAGAGCCTAGCTGGGGAGGCATGCCCTGAAATCATGGATCCCAACCAAAGAAGGCAGTGGGGATGCACTGCCTTGGCCTCTGGGATGTCCTCAAATTCTCTGGCACCCTTTGCTGACTCCCTCCAGACTCAGGGCTCTGTCTTGAATGTGTCCATAGCACATCCAGAACATGCCTACTGGTGATGGGAAACAACTACAGTTCTTCCTAGCTAAGCTTTAACAGAGTCCTGGGGGAAACAAAGGCACAGGGGGGAAGTCTGGCCCTTTCTACCCTGAGGTGTATTGCTTTTGTTCTCCTGTGTGGTAACTGTAAATCTGATATACCTGATGATATTTTAGGGAGGCCTCATTAAACTGTCAGGAAAAGTTCTGAGAGGAATAACCGGTGTCTCAGTAAACATCTCATGATAGTTTTAGTTATTTCCTTACTACTATTAAAAAAATGCAGATGAATCCGCATTTAGAATTTTTTCTCATTTCTACAACCCTTGTTGAATGTTAATTATATTACATTTCCTAGCAGTGTAGGGGATAATATTTTGGGTTGAGAACAGGTGCTATCCTTTCATAAATGTTGTCTGTGATCTGATTTGAACAGTTTGATGTTTCTGTAACAGATGAGGAGGTAAGAAAAAACTTCATTATTTGGTTTTATTAAAGGTACAAATGAGTGGAGATTCTGGTTTTTTTGAATTTCTTATTTTACTATTAAAAAGGAAAACAATAAACAGAAATTTAGAAAAAATTATAGTGAAGGAATATAAAGCAGAACAAATTTGTATGGATAATCGTACTTGCAGATGTAAAATGTTGGATGAATCAGTAACATGAACCTATTTTCAATTGGACTGAGCCCTTTGGAGACAACTATTTTCTGAATAGATCCCTCTGAGAAGATTCTATTAAGTGCTAGAAAGAATTTCTTCCAAATGTCTCTGAGAAGTTGGAGCTTCTATAAGAGGACTTTTTTTTTTAAGATTTAGGTTATGTTACATCTAATAAAATGGACAGTTTCAGCATCACAAGTTGAATTCATTTAAATGATTATCTGGGTGGGAGAAACAAATATAAAGGTGGAAAATGATGGCAAATGATTAGTTTAATTTTTTCTTATTTTTTAACAAGTTTAGGTTGTGTTGATGCATGACCCTGATTTCTCTGGAGAAGAAATCAGAAACATATGGGAAAATTAATCTAAAGAAGCAACACAAATGGAAACTGTGAGAAGAAATTGCAGCATTCGTGAACAGAGAAAAAAAGGGTCTGGTCTCATAGTACATCTCACAATGAACATGAATCTAGACCCTGTTTTGATGATACCAGGTAACTCATTGAATAGGCAAATTACATACTTATGTCTGGAAAATATCTGGGCTCACCACAATTTCTTACTTATGGTCTTAATGTAGTTATGATGAATTAGGATTTTGGATAAAATAATTAAATCTGACTCCATATCCTACTGAAAGTTCTAGAACCAACCTTCTGTGGGAGTCAGTGAAATTAGAGAAGCAATTCTGGTGAAAAGGCCTCAGTAGAGAATTAGAGTTAAAATAGGAAAGCAAGGAGGATGCAGTTAATTAACTTTCTACTGCGCATACATTTCTCTTGGACAGGCTGACTATATATTTTTTTAAATTGCTACTACATATGATGGTTTTTTTTTAATGTAGAATCCATTTTGAGAACCTCTCAAGTAATAGTCAGGGAGTAGCAAATTGGGACATAAGCTAGATACTGTTCCATTAGTCTTGAATTTATAGGGACTAAATTCTTCAAATGCATGCTCCTGGGTTTCAAATTTGCATACCATCCACTCAACAAACCATCTATGACCTGTGGCCAAAACTGTGGTTATCATTACCACTTCCACCTCCCCCCAGGCTCCACCCTCTCCCAACCCCCACATCCCCAGTTATCCTTGTTTATTAAGTGCTGAGACACCATGCTAAGTTCTGCTCCATGTGGCCTCATTTAGTTTCTACAACAGTTCAATCAGATAAATACAATTATTATTCCAATTTTACAGACGAAAAGATGGAGGCTTATGGTGGTTCAGTATCTTGTTGGAAATTACACATCTAGGAAGTATTATGGAAAGCTGGGCTTTGAATCCGTGGAGTCTAATTCCAGCATTCACATTCTACACTTTCAAGCCCTTTGCGATTCGTTCATCATGTATCTGATGTGGGGTTGGAAGTGCAGCCTGGTGCTTCAGAGCAGAGCAGATATAAATGACCCACCTGAGTACTGAACCCATGACCTTGGCATGATTAGCACAGGGCTAATGAACTAAATGAATAACAGAAGCATGTTATCCAGAATCCTCTCATACAACTTGATTTTTTTCAGGGAAGGCTATGAAAGTCAAGAGAGAAATTTATTAAATCTTTTAAAACACACACATGCATTTGACGACTTTTTCTCTAGATCATTCTAAAGATTTTAATTTAGGTGTCTATATAAGTTTGAATGTGTGTATACTTGTGTATGTATGCATGTGGATAGGTGCATGAATATATGCAAGCATAAACATTTATAACGGTAGATATAAAATGTGCACCTCATTATAATTGTGCATTGATGCACGCACCTCTATTGCTGTTCTTATATAATTAACGTAGTAAGTGTGTGGTCTGCATATGTGTGTATAGTGACCAAAGCATCAACAATCTTGCATTTCAATCAACCATCTAGACTTCATCATTACTACTATTGTCATTGAAGCTCTAATGACAGAAAGATTGAATGCTTTTGAATGAGAGCTTCACTTTTATGCAATTTAAATGAAAATACAGTGCACCTTTCATTTCAGGCAGATGGGAAAATCTGAGGTTCTGATCTCCTTTCTTCTTGTGGGAACTCTAAGGGTTTCTGCATAAAGTTTAAGAGATATTATGCCTTGTGGAATGACAACACAAAGAATGAATTATTTGGTGCTAATTATGCACAATGGTTTTATTTATGTTCCAAACATGGACAGAGCAGGATGTTAGAAACAGCTAAGATGAGATCCTTCCCAGATCTGTAATTTTCATCCGCAATGCTAACTGAAGTCCAGGCAATCACATGTCAAGCAGAGAAGGGTAAGAGTCATTGTGACTATTCCTCTGTGATCTCCCCTGAAAAGCAATTGCTTGATCATCGCCAACCATTTCTGAATCCAAGTTAGAAAGGAAAAAAAAAAATTAAAAAACGCTTGCCATGTTCTTAGTACCATTTGCCTTGACAGGAAAAACAACAGCATCTTGCCTCCTCAGCTTACTCCTCATCAGTGAACTCTTCCCCAAACAAGACACTCCACATCAGCCATTTGGGATCGCTTCCATCAGTGTTGTAATGAGCTCTTCTATGCAGTTTGTACTCACTGCAAAATGTACCGAAGCCAAGAGCAAGGAGTTGGTAATCTGGGCACCCACAGTTGTGATGAGGCATCTTCAGTGTAATCGTCCAAATCAAATATTTGGCTGTGCTTCTTCGGATGCGCTATCTCATATTGTCACTGTTGTACTGGCAGAGGAGCGAAGCTCGCACTGGAAGAGATGCACCCCACGGAGGTGGGGGTGGGGTAGACAGGAGGGAGGAAGTGTCTCAGTGTGCATTGTCTTCCTGCAACACATCCACCCTGTGTTATTCCTGCTCATCCGTCTGAGGCTGCTGTACCACTTGGATAAGGGCCAAACTTGCACACAGCTAAGGAAGAGTGGCAGAAAAGCACACCTCTTTGAGGTCGAATTTTCCTTTAAGCAGCAAAGATTTCAAATAATGGTCCTCATACTGCTAGTGTTTTACTATTATGTTATCCACTTCTGTGCTATTAACCTGGATGGTGACATGCTTTTGAAAAGCACCTTCTAGTCAACAGGGCAATTTTCACACATGTCATTTCATTTGGTTCTTAAGGCAACCCCATAAGCTAACAGTACGGCTCAGAATCATTATCACCTTTTTTTACAGAAGAGACCCTAAGACCTACAAGGGCTCACAGTTGATACACAAAGAGCTGGGAAGATATTCTCAGATCTGTGTCCACTCTTCATCGTCTGCTGTACTACTTTTTAGCAACAATGATTGGTCTTGGAGAAAAATTTACTGATATTTAGGAAACATTCACTCTCATATCAGAAATGTGCTGCTCTGTGAAGCCAATTTTTAAGAATGAAAAACCTCTGTGGCTTTCTTCAAAATTTGCCACAAAAGTGATATTTTATTTTTATTTTTTTCTTTTCTGGTTGAGAGAAAGGACCGGCCACACAAACATAGTGTCCCATTGACATACCTGTGCCATTCCATTGTTTCTGCTGTGCCCAGATTTAATGGTCTGGGCTGATTTCCATGGTCCCTTGTACCCATGACTCTCACCCTGGGTCTTTGGTGCTCAGTCCTTCTGGTCCTGGGCTCTGTGTTGTTTGTTTTCATGGGTTCAATAATGGCTCATCTAAAAAAACCTAGAGTCTCTTCTGAACTTTAGCCCAAAGTCTCATGCTTTTAAATCCTCTAATACACTTTTCTGTCTGGCCTGCCTACTTGGAGTTCAGAATACCACCTCTCTTTGGATTTCCTTTTCCTGGGTTCTACCCACCTTTTGGGACCCATTGCTACTTTTCTAGATCTCCCATCACTGTGTCGATGTTTGCCTGTCTGTTTGTTATCGAAGTTTTCTGACATGTTTCTTTACCTGCTGGTCCCTAGGAACACCTCGGTCCTGCTTCTAGATTGTGGCTACCTACATGAGTGGTCCATTTTTGCATCATGGTGCCTCTCAAGACTATGCCATCCTAGTGTATTCAGGTTATTTATACAGGCCAAGTGGATAAACTACCTAAAATACAATGAGTGAGATAGATTCAGATTACAAGAGTTCTTGAAACTAGGTAGGGTGATTTTAGACTTGATAAAGCAGTGAGAAAGTAAGCCATGGTAGACTTGTAAGCTGATAAATGAGTTGATGTAATGAACATTTAGAAAAGAATAATGTCGCAGCACCATGAAAAATAGATGGGAGAATAGAGCAATACAGCAGAGATCAATAAAAAATTATTTGAGTAAAAGAGTGAAGAATACAGCAGGTGGGAATGGGGAAGAAAGAAAACTATGAGGTATGTTTCAAAGGACAGAGTGATAGCTCTTCATTTATTAATCCCTCATCATGCACTCATCCAGTAATTCAACACACGTTTATTGAGCACATTTGTTATGGATTGAATTGTATTCCCTCAAAATTCCTATGTGGAAGTCTTAACCCCCAGTGCCTCAGAATGTGAATTTATTTGGAAATAGGTACTTGCAGGTGTACTTTTAAGTTAAGATAAGCTCATATTGAGTAAGGTGAGCCCCTAATCCAATTTGACTGGTGTCCTTATAAAAGGGCAATTTGGGCACAGACATGCATAGAGGAAAGACGAGGGGAGGAGACACAGGGAGAAGATGGTCACTTACAAGCCAATGAGAGAGGCTTGGAACAGATCTTTCCCTCACATCTCTCAGAAGGGAGCAATTCTGCCGACACCTTGACCTTGAACTTCTAGCCTGGAGAACTGTGAGACTATAAATGTCTGTTGTTTGAGCCACCCAGGATGATTGTCACTACAGAGATATGAACAGTACAGGGGGACACCAGGGAAGTTCCACTGAAGAGGTTACATTTGATCTGGAATTTAAAGAATGGGCGAAATTTATGAGGTGAAGAAGGTGAAAAGGGCGTTCCAAATAGAGGCAAAGATATAGGATCTGCAATGATTTAAAGAGTGTGGTCGGAGGTAGGAGGGGACGTGCTTTTGAAAGAGCTGGGACATGAGGATGCCTCAGTGGAGGCCAGAATGGGGACAGGCCAGCCAAAGAGATTTTTATCCCAAGTACTAATCAGGAATTAAGATTTAGGATTAGAATTTAGGATTTTTTATCCTAAAACTAATCAGGCATAATCAAACTTCTAAGATCAGGTCAGTGACATGAATGAGTTTGATTTTTCTGGAGGATGACATTAACAGGATGGGAAAGGTGGTGGCGTGAGGAGACCTGGCCTGCCAGGTGTGCAGGTGAGAGGACATCAGGCAGCTCACTAACACAGTATCAGACTAGAGAGGAAAGGCAGAAATCCAGGGGCATTTGTGAGCATAATTAGCTTGAGTCTGTAACCTGTGGATTCTGGTGGTGAAAGTGAGGGGTGAAGTGAAGGTACTTTTACATCAACCTGAAGTTGCAGGACTTAGCATAATCCCTGGCAAATAGTATAGGCTCAGTAAAAAGGTTAATTGTTCAGTCTCCCCAGGTAGAAAAAAAGCTTTAAATACAAGACACAGAATGCTTTTAGAGGAAAAATTGGAAGGGGTGAGGTTCCTTTACACTTGAAAAATGTACAGTGAGTGTCAGATGGGCCAGAGATTGATAATGGGTAGGGATTTTATGTTATAACAAAGTAGATTTGAGAATATTTTGAGAATTAGTAAAACACATATTGCAATGCTAAGAATATTCTGACCTCTAGTTGACTTTCACAGAAGGAGACTAACAAAAACAGAAACAGATAATTTCTATGCTACACGATGTATTCCAAAGCACTTAATTTTTTTAAACCACTCAATTCATTTTGAAAAACTGTCCATTTCAAACCCTGGATACCAAAACGTAAATACCACATATGCAAAGGAGCCATTCAACCAAATGAGAAGAAGAAAAACTCCAAAATAATTGAAAATGGATCTGATGGAAGAGAGATATGAAAAATCTTGCACCAAATTTTCAAATGCCGGAGATTCCAACCCACCTGCCTTTCCTGTTGTCACAGCGGATGGGCTGGCTGGAATTCCCAGACTCTGATTTCTCCATGTCAGTCCCCAGACCCCAAACCACACCTAGCAGAGCCTCACATCACTTAACTCCTTTCTCTAAATTTCTCCCCATTAACATTCCAGTCTCATTCATCTTGTAAAAAGGCTCCCGCCTTTGCTGCCATGTCTGTACCTCTGGTCTACCTTGCATGCCATGCTTCTCTTGAGTGTCTACAGGGGTACTTGCTCATACTCCTCTGAATACCTGCTGCTCTCCTGCACCATCCTCACATTTCTTCAGGGAAGTCTGTCTCCTGATTTCTCTATAGCACTGAGACTGCATTTACCAGGGATACCAACAAAATGCCCAGGTCTGATACTATAGCAGTTCCCAACATTTCCTACTCAAACTTTCAATCACATTTGTCACTATTGACCCCTGCCTCTTGTTAAAACGATTTTGCCCTCTTGTTTTTCCTTACATTTCTCCAATTGTTCTGTTTACAGCCCCTCCCTGATCTTTTTCCTTAAGCAAGCCCTCATATTAATCACTCGTTCCCAAGATTTAATATAAATAAGCATTGCATGGACCTCACCGAAAGAGACTATCCTTTTGTAGATTACAAAGATCAATTTTTTTCTAAGTCAGACTATCCACTCGAGAATCTCTGCCTTGAAGTTAGTGTTCATCAGGGATCCATCTTAGGCCCTGATCTGTCCTCATTCCACAACCCTCCCTCCTGACAAATTTTATTTACTCTTGTGACTTTAACTCCTATCTAAACCTGGATGATGCCCAAACTCTTCCTCCATCCCGTAACCACTCAGAGCTCCCAAAGCTGATATGCAGCTATCTACTGATTTCCCAACTTGAATACATAAATCTATATAGAGCACAGGCATAAAATTCGTATGTTTCAGATGAAACTTATGATGGGGCCCTTTCCGCAGGTATTTCCTTTGTGTTCTGTATCTAAGCAAACAACCAGTTACCCAGGACACAAGCCATCACCTCATCCCAGAGTCCCTGGTCACCAAGTGCTGCTTTTAAATATGCTAGAGTCACCTCACCTTGGGGATTTAGCATATCCCTTCTTTGTGCCTAGTACATGTTTGTTCCTATAAAGCCTTCAAGTCTTATCTTAGATTTCTATTCCTCTGAGAGCCATTTCTTAATTGTTTAGCCCCCTGCTGTGTTCTTTCCTTATATCCCATACATCAATATTATAAAATTTGCTACATTTCGTTGTGTAAAAATTATTTATTTAACTCTCTGCTTCCATCTTTAGAGTATAACCTTATTAATGGAAGGATCTGTTTATGTTTTATTGCTTACCATGAGCATCTCTCCTCTATGCCTAGTTTGATGAAGAGTCAATAATTAATTGTTGGATAAATGAATTAGTAATCCTTCATGGCAAGTAAAATGTAGGCAGAAGTCCTTGTGGAAGTTTTTGCCTCCCAAGTAAAAAGGCAAACCCTCATCAGAAGAAAGCCTAATACCTTTTGTCCTGTCTGGAATGTGGGTGTGATTCTTGGAGGTACAGCAACTATTTTGTGACTGTGAGAATGAAAGCCAAAAAAAGTCAAAACAAGAAGTTAGAAAGATGTCCACGCTTTGACTGACATCTTTAAGCATCTTTCTAGCCCTGGATTACTCATTGTCTTCAGATATTATTTTACATGAAAAGGATAATTTTTGGCTATATTTAATCAAGCCATTTTCAGGTGGGTTTCTATTATTTGTGGCCAAAACCATTCTCAACTGATACTCTTTTAATACAAATCATAGATTCAAATGTTGGATAATACAGAGCATGGTTGTAATCGTGCTGAGTATTACCTAATCCAGGTGCCAGCAAACTTTTTCTATAAAGAGCCAGATAGATAGTAAATGTTGTAGGCATTGCAAGTGGGATGGTCTGTCTCTGCTTGGCTCTGTTGCTGTAGAGAAAATGGCCATAGACAAAAAGGGTAACTGTATTTCAATAAAACTTTATTTAAAAAAAGAGGTGGCAAACCAGAGTTGGCCCATTAGCTATAGTTTGCTGACCCCAGATATAAACCAATGATGTTCAATTCTTCATAGCCATTGAAATATTTCTTTAAACAAATGTTATGAAGTAGCACTAAAGCTATTGTATAAAGAGTTGCTTTAGTTGAAATAGCATAGATATATCTCCCTTCCACTGGTTTTATGCACCGTATTCTGAATCATGCATATAAACATATCATGATAGATATTTTTCAAATGTATTGCAAAATTCTAGATCTTTTATATAGAAAGAGCATTCATTCTTTGATCATTTCATTAAGAGCAATTGACTTGGCCTTAACAAACCTATGTTGCTTACTCATGAAAATTATTTTTTCAAAATGTTCACAGATAATTTATTTAAAAAATTTGAAAGAATCTATCAAATATTCTAAAATTTCTACATTATATTTTCTTTCTGTCTTTTGGAGTTTGGCAATTTATTTTTCTACAGGGTTCAAGGATTTTTCTTTCAAAGGCTTTTGTTAGTGATTCTGGAAGGGAGTTAATATGTCTCCTTTCTTCTCCTACGGACTCAAATGAAAATTATTCTAACATTTATACTTTGAAGAAAAGTCTGTTGATCTTAAAGAGAGAAGTTCAAATGAACAAGTTGTTCTTTCTCTTTGTTATCTATTGAAATCACCACAATTCCCAACTAAGGAGCTAGTCCATTTCCTATATTTATCTAATAGGAAATATTACTAGCCTTTGGTGTATTTAATTGCCTGAGCTATTAAATGTCTATGTTCTTTTTTGCACACATGCTTGAAAAAATTAATTATATATCTTTTCCTTTTCAATTTTAATTTTTTATTTCACTAAAGTCAAATATTTTTACAAGTGCTACAATGAAAAATCACCAGTTACTTGTTCTTCCTGTCTTCACCTCTGATTCTCAGAGGCAATTATTGTCAACACTTTTCATCGTGTCTTAAATTTTCTATTTCTATAATTTTTACTTATGTTATTATTGTTATTCTTTTATTTTTTTATATTGCATTTTAATGCTTACCTTTTAGTATGATGTAATGACTTGCTAATGAGGATTATGTAGATTTCACAAATGATAATATTAGGTAATATTATTATAATTTTACAAATATTATATACAGCTGAGCTATGTAGTATTCAATAACACTTTTTTTCTTTTACTTTTACTTATTTTGCTTCTTCTGTTTAAAATAATTTTAATTATCTTTGTAGTTAATAATCTTTTTGCATATCTGAGGAGGTGTGTATTACACAACTATTCTTCTTTGTATAGATTATTTTATTATTATTTTGGTGAATGTTCCATGTCTAAAAATTAAATATACCTCTTTGTTTTATTAAAATTGAAGATAAATTAGTATTTCTATCACTTCCCAAAGAAAGGGTCTTAAATTTTTTAAATTCAATTACGCTGTTTCCCATTGTGTTATTTTTGTGAATTTTAAATCTATGTATATTTAAAGTCCACATGATATTGCTATTATTGTTGTATAGAGTCAATATTCATCTAGATTTACCAATATATTTACTATTTTGTTTTTTCTTTATTCTTTCTTTTATTTCTGTTTCCTCCTGGGCTTATTTTCTTGTGCTTAAAAAGTTATTTTAGTACCACTTCTTATGTGGTTTTGTCAAAATTACATTGTCTTCTTTTGTCTCAAAATGCTTTTATTTTACTGTCACTGTTAAGGTCAATTTTGTTGGGTATCAAATTCAATTTCATCAGTTCTTTTTATCTTCTTTCAGCACACTGTTTCCTGGCTTCCCATGTCTTTTGAGAAGTCAGCTGCTAGTCTTAACATTGCTTTTTTGATGATAATGTGACTTTTCTTAATCCACCCCGACCCTGTCTTCTTTTAAATATCTTTCATTGGTCTGCAGTTTGATTCTTATGTGCCTATATGTATTTTCTTTTTCTTTTGAAAATTTTATTAGTTTGTTTCTGGTATTTATTTTGCTTAGAGTTTATAGTGCTTATGAAATATGTGACCTGGTGTCTTTCTCTGAGAATTTTCAAAATTCTCAGTCAGTATTTCTTCAAATACTGCTTCTCATTATTTCCTCTCTTTTTGTGAATATAATAACACATGTATTAGACTTTGCAAATATACATATATATACACACACACATGCACATATATATATAGATAGATATAAAATGCAGTTTTAGTATATTTCATTCTTTTTTCTCTGTGCTTTACTCTGGGTATTTCCTACTGAATTGTCTTCCAGTTCACTGATCCTCTCTTCAGCTGCGTGCAATCTGCTATTAAACACATTTAAAATCCTAATTTTAGTCATTATATTTTTTAGTTCTAGAATTTTCATTTTATTTTATTTTGATTTTGTTAATTTTGGCATAAATTCTCTATTCGTCAAGCATATTATTCAGTTACTTTGAAGTCCAGATTTGTTAACTGTCATAGAAATGTCTGCTTCCTTTTTCCTCTCTTTGCCTTTGTTATTGGTAGGACTTAGACTGGTCTGAGAACGTCTATTCCAATCCAAGGGCTGATGGAGTTTGATATTCCACCACACTTGTAAACCATTACAAAGAATCTTTGTTGTAAGGATACTGAAGAAGCCACTGCTAACTATAGCAAACCATTGTACAAATTAGAAAAGGGTTATCTTCCAAGAAGAACTCAGACTTGGGAGCTCCTGACTTAGTGAGTAATGGCTTTCTGTGCAGAATAAAGAACCATTTCCTTTCACTTGTTATAGCTTAAGAAAGGCATAAGGTGTGGTGAATAAAGAGTGGACTCAATTTCAGCCTCTACTTATTCTACCAGTGAGATGTCTTTGTGTAGGATACAAACTGAAAAGCCTTTCATCATGGTCCCACATGTAGGTTGCCATATATAGAATATGATCCACAAAGTCTGAATGGAACCCAAGAATTTTTCAAGTCTGTCCTGGGAATATGAGATATAAATCTTAAATCTACAAGGTTTAAAATCTTTAAAATACTAAAATATTTTAATATTTTACAATGTGATGTTAAATTTTGTTATAATTAAGAAGTTAAAAAATGCCAATTTAATATTTTAAGATATTATCAAAAGGACATATAAAATATTTTTAGAAATGTTAGCTGGGAAAATTATGAACTGATACAGGTAGTTAATACCAAAAGCTCCTGCCAATTTCTTTCATTCATAGGATAGTCTCTTTTGTTGAGAAAATAAACACTTCCACCAAGACAATTATGACAAAAATGACAATTATATAGGAGAGAGAAAAATTACTGGAGCAGTTTTGTGGACTGGATCCAGTTATAAGAGCCTATTTATTGAAGCTGAATATAGAACCTCTACACTGAGCCTTTTAGATAATTCTAAAAAGAAATAATAAATGACCAAAATGAGCAGTAATGACTCTTTTCAGGGAAATAACTAAAAATTATCTCATTTTCCTAGTGAGTAGCTCATATATATTAATAACTTATATATTATATTTATTCATTTTTGCTTTGTTACTTCACTGATGGAATTGCAATGTCCTGTCAGAGTATCTGACCCTGAGAGGTCCTAAGAAAAATCATCTGAGCTCAAGAAGAGGATAGTTTTTATACTCAGTAGGGAGTTTCTTTAAAAACCTATTTCCTCCCATTTCTTCTCACCTTTAAGAATTGCAAAGGGTCAATCCTGATGTCTGTTTAATCAAAACCATTTAAATGAATAGATTCTTACCATAAGAAAAATAAAAAAAACAGTGCTATTTCAGAAGCAGTGTGAAAGGAGATCCAAGGCTTTTATGCCGCCATTAACTGAATGATTGGGGCAATTCTGAGCTTCTGACATCTCAAGTGTAAGCTGACCTATCATCTCAAGTTTCTGAAATTTAACTCAGATGCTAACTCCTCTGTGAAGCCTTCCCTAATTTTCCTATCAGATGAGAATTTACTTCTTAAGGCTCTCATGGCATTTGTTTTTGCCTTGCTTTGTGAAACATACTGTTTTACAGTACTAGTTATATATATGCTTATGAGTATTCATCTTTGTAGGTAAAGTTATAATTTTACATTCTTTCCTTTTGAATAATGTTATTCACGATAACTGTATTTTTCAGGATAGGTTAGGTCATGCTACAGTTAAAAATCATCCCACAAACCTCAGTCCTTTAAAGTCAAAAAACTTTGTTTTAACCTATAAATGCTTCTCTAGTATACGTATTGACGCTCATTTGGAGATGTTGGCTGAAAGAGTTTCTATTATCTTTTAGCTTTATCATCTTGAAAATGAAGCCTCTACAGTTTCCATGGAAAAGGCAGGCAGCCGGAGACTCACTTGCCATTTAGTTCATAAATGCTTTCATCTGCCAGTGACACATGACAGACCATTGGCCAGAAGTATTCATATGGCTTCCCAGTGCAGCTAGGAAATGCATGCGAATAACTGGAGTATTTGATGAGTACCACTGGCACTACCAAAACCACCTTATTTCCCTCGATACCACTCTATCCCTCTACTGGTGATTCAGACACAGAAGTTCATGAAGCCCACTTTACATGCACACTTGACTAAGAGAACTGAAGTGTAAAGTTTGGGAACAAGAAGTGACAAAGCCTGCTAATATCCAGTGATGTTTTCCAAGGGAAAATTACTCTTTCCTTAAGTGAGAATGAAGAACTGTTTACTTGGTCCACTAAGGGTCAAAAGCTGTAATGGGAGAGTGAACTGCAATCCCTGCCTCTGTTGTCACATTGACTCCCTCCCCGTGTGAGTCAGTCTTCATATGGAATATTCCTCTTCTTATAAGGACATCAGTCACACCAGATTAGGGACCACTCTAACGAACTCATCTTTTTTTTTTCTTTTTATTTCATCATATAATGGGGGTACAAATATTGTTAGGGTTACATACATTGCCCCTACCACCCCTCCCCCCCACATGCCAGAGCTTCAAGCGAGTCCAATCTTAACTTGATCATCTTAACTTGATCATATCTGTAAAGACTCTACTTCCAAAATGGTCACATCCACTGGTACCAGAAGTTAGGACTTCCACTTATTTTTTGGGGGGGGCATAATTCAACCCATTAAAGTATATACACATAAATTAATTCTGATATATATTATACAGATTATATTTCAGGGGTTGTGGGTTAAATGTTATGAGTTGAACAACATTGCACATACTGTTATGAGTTGAATGGTTGTTATACTAAATGGGATTATGATATATATATATATATATATATATATTTCACAATTGTAATATTCCCACTCTTCCTGGGCCCCAAACCACTGGGTTGCCAACTACATTAGTTTGCAGGTGCTGGATATACAGGTTGGAATCTCCCCAATCCTGCCATCTGTTGCATGCCATAGTTGATTTGGTGCCCCATAACTGGGTCATGCACCAGTCCATTTGTGTATGGAGTCTCAAACAGAGAAAAAAGGGTTTGGTTTCCAATGCTCTGATGTGCATGCTTTATATACTAACAAGCAGCAAGACTAGTTATGGTTAAAAACAAACTAGTGAAACCTGAATGCCTATAAATAGGAAACTGCTTAAATAAATTTATAGCTTTATACATTCTCAGAATATTATGCAGCTATTTAAATAAATTGAGCTAAATATAAATATATTTTACTGGAGATATATCCATGGCATTTTAAATGAAAAAAACAGTTAAAAATAATAGGTATAACGTAGGTCTTCCAGTTTCACCCTGGGGATATGGGAAAGCTGAAAATGTCCCACATTTATAAGAAAAAAGCCAAACAAAATCTAAGTTAGCAATTTTCCTGGGACCCATGAGAGAAATGAGATAGAAGCATAAACAACTGGTGTGAAATCTGGGTAGGGACAGGTACTTCATGGGAGAAACAAGACTCACCCTGTTGCTTACCTGGGGAAGACACCGCTGGACACATCAACTCGGTAAGAAGATTCAGCTAAAATTTTTTCGTGAATTCTTTTCTAAAGGCAGAGTGTAGCTAGTGTGAGAGTGTGGGCTGTAGACGTAGTGGGTATTTGTACTCCTTTGCACGCTTTTCTTCCATGAACCCACCAGGCACTCACAGCAGGAGAAAGAGTAATAACATTTGGTGCCTTAAAGCACTAGCAGAAACTCACTGACCTTAAGGAAAGAAATGGTGGGGAGGGGTAGGGAGGGAGGAGAGTTACTCCTAAGGGAAGGCAGGAATATCTTGTCCCAGCACTACCTGGAAGAGGTTCAGGGACACTTGTGAAAGCTACATCCTCAAGAACCAGGTTTGGAGTGCCTGTCTAATAATGACGCTTAATCAAAACATAGGCAAACATACCTCTTTTCCGTCGTCCGATGCCATGCTAACAGGCATCACATGAAAATAACATTGGAATATAGCAGGGAGAGCTGGGAAAGACAAACTCTGGGAAGCATCAAAATGGGAAGGCCTCAGGGCAAATGGGAAGCAGACATCGAGGAATAAATCTCTGGGAAACTAACCCATACCCTAAACATAAGGTGTCACCAGAAGAATTTGAAGCCTGTTATACACTGAAGGTAACCGTAGCAACATAAAACATGAAAACCACCTCAACTGAGCATTCCTCATAGTGAAGGCTTAGCAGAAGAAAATCATGCCCATATCCAAGCACACAGATGATTTAGCTCACTATATATTCTTCTGTACAGTATGTCCAACTTTCCATTAAAAAAATTACTGAGCATATGAAAGGAAAGAAAAGAAACTCACAATCTGGACAGACAAAAGAGTCATGAGAACCAGACTCAGATATGACAGACATTAGAAATACCAGACAAGAAATTAAAAATAACTGTAAATAATATGTTAAAGGTTCTAATGCAAAAGATAGAAAACATGTAAGATTAGATAGGTGATTTCAGCACTGAAACTATAAGAAAAAATAGAAAAATACTTAAGAAAATAATAATATGAAGAATGTCTTTGAAATGCACATCAATATACTTGACAAAGCTGAAGGAAGACTTGGAGATATGTCAGACATTACAGAACTTAAAATTCAAAGAGAAAAGAGATTAAGAACAATAAAGAATAGAGCATTCAAGAGCTATGAGACAATATCAAAGGGGCTAAGATATTCTGTTGGACTGTAAAGAAAATATTTTTATATTTATACACAGAGCTTACTGAGTAAGTTTTACTGAAACTTGGAATCTAGACTAAAAGACAAGCCTTAGAAGTTAGTTTATGAATGAATAGATACATTTAGGTTCCCGGGACATTTACACTGTAATGGTGGGTGGGAGAAGGAAGACCTAGGAACATATGATATCCTTGAATTGCAGAGCAGGGGAGAGTGATCTTGTCTCTCTGCTGATGGACTTATTTACATTCTAAAGGGTCAGAGAAAAAAACCTAGGATCCTTTCTATTTCATTTCCAGAAAGACCCTTTCAGAAGAGGACGGGTGGGCAGCAGTCTTTATCTCACATGTAAACATCCAGATTCATTTTTTAGGGGGTTCTTCAACTAAAGCGGAGGACCTTCTTTGTAGGATAACATTGGGCTTGTATCATGTAACCTCCAGGGAAAGAATTTGGGTGCCAAGGAACTTCACAGTATTACCTACTATAAGCAAATAACACTACTAATCTGCTGTGCTGCAGAAAACATGTATGCACATTCAGGGTGCTCATGATAAATATAGATATTAAAGTTTTAACATACGCAAACTTTGCATTGCAGGAGAGACAGAGAGAGAAATTTGAAGATGCTATGTTGCTGACATTGAAAACGGAGGAAGTCGCATGTCAAGGAAAGCAGGAAACCTCTAGAAGTTTACAATGACAAGGAAAATAATTTGGGTGACAAAAAACGGTAAAATTAAATAATTCAAATTTAATATAATTCAAACTTAAAGCTGTTGGAACTTCAAATTATCCTGAGCCTGGAAGGAATGTGGCTATGCAACCTGAGTCACACTGCATACAGCTGCAACTTTTGCCTTTTTTTTTTTTTTCCTGTAAATAATTAAGACCAAATGGCTCCAGAGATAAGAATCTTCAGATCACTACCCTCCTCATGGAGTAATAAAGTAATCTTCTTGGAATGTAGCAATCTGTAACCAACCAAATTGCCTTAGCATATGCACCTGGTCTTGTATGAAAAATGTTGTAATCCTGCTACAACTTTCTGTCTCTGCCTATATAAGAGAAAGCTTAACTCTTCCACTTTGGAAGTGCTGACTCCATTTGTTTGGAGTTGGTGCTTTCCCAGGTGGCTGTCCTCAAGCTTTGCACTCAAATAAACTCTATACTTAATCATATTTTCTGAATCTCATTATTTAATGTTGACAAAAATTAAAAGAAAAAATTGTTTATAGGGGGTTTTGAAAAGCTACAACATATTCCTGGGAATCTAGACAGCCATATGCATGCACGTGGCTTATTATTTTCATGGGAAAGATCTGCAAAGGTCCTAATCTCTCACTTCTAGTTAATGTTGATGCTCTCTGCAAGCAAGATGTAAAGGCTAACACAGAATTTTCAACTGCCTGCAGGAGCATTGAAGGCAAACCCCAACACATAGACACCCTCTGGCAAAAATTGGGGGATGCTATGGATGTTAGAAGGATCAAAAAGTGAATATTATGAACAATTCTATGTGCATAAATCAGACAATTAGATGAAATATACCAATTCCTTGATGTACATCAACTATCAAAGCTCACTCAAGAAAAAACAGATAACCTGAATAGTCCTAAACTTTTCAGGGAATTGAATTTACAGTTCAAAACATGCTAAAAATTAAAATCCCTCAGATGGTTTCACTGTTGGATTACAAAAAAAATCGAGGAAGAAATAATACTAATTCCCCATACTATTATTCAGAAGATGGAATTAGAGGGAATATGTCCCAACTCACCCCAAACCAGTTAAAGATATCACCAAGAAATAAAACTACAGGTCAAAATCTTTCATGATTATAAATGCAAAATTCTACTAAAAATATTAGCAAATTAAACCCTTAATATGTAAAAAGGTTAATGCATCACAAACAAGTTGGATTCATCCCAGTAGTACAGGGCTGCTTCAACATTTTAAAATCAGTCAGTAGAATATACCATATTAATGGATTAAATAAGAAAAAAAACATAAAATCATATCAATAGACACAGAAAAAAGATGTAATAAAATTAAATATCCATTCGCAATAATAATAAAACTTCTCAGCAAACTAAGAATAAAAAAGACATTTCTTAACTTCATTAAGGGCATCTTTAATAGACTGCAGCTAACATCATACTCAATGGTAAGAGACTGAATGTTCTCTGCTAAGCAAGGATGTATGCTCTCACCACTCCTGCTCAACATCATGCTGGAATCTAGCTAGTGCAATCAGGCAAGGAAAAAAGAAAAGCAGAGAAAAAGCAGCACACAGATTTAAAAAGAAAAATAAACTATCTCTAGTCACAGATAACATATTTGTCTATGTAAAAAAATTCCTCAAAAATCTATAAAAAGCTCCTAGAACTAATAGCTTCAACAAGTTCTCAGACTGCAAGGACCATATTTTGAATTTGATCATATCCCTAATCACAGTAATGAGCAACTAAAAATTGAAATACAAAACAAATACCATTTTTAATTACACTAAAATAATGAACTATTTATGTAAAAACTAAGAAATTTAGGATCTGGATGCTAAAAACTACAGAATACTGGTAAAAGAAATAAAGAAAATCTAAATAAATGGAGATAGATACCATGCTCACGGATTGGAAGACTCAATATAATTAAGTTGTCGATTCATAGAAATTTGATCTATTGATTCCATTGCTATCTCACTGAAAAACTTAACAAGATTTTTTTGTATCTTTTTGCAAGTTGATTTTAACATTATATGGAGAGTTAGAGAACTAATAATATCAAAAACTATTCTTAAAATGAAGAATAAAATTGGAGGATTCACTCTATCCAATTTCAAGATTTACTATAAGAATATTGCAATCATTACAGCATGGTATTGGTGAAAAATAAACACATAGACCAGTGGAACAGAAGAAAGAGCCCCAAAATAAATCCATACTAATACAATTAACTGTTTTTTGACAAAGGTGCAAATACAATTCAATGGATAAAGGATATTTTTAACAAATGATATTGGAACAAATGGGTACACATATGCAAAAAAGTAAACCTCAACATTTTGCACAAAATTAACTTAAAATGGATTATTGACTTAAACACAAACATAAAGCTATAGTAGCATAGCAGAAATACTGTCAAATTTGGGGTCTGGAAATGATTTGTGGAATATGACACAAAAAGCACAAACAATAAAAGGGAAAAAAAAACCTTGCTAAGTTAGAGTTGATCCATATTAAAACATTTTTCTCTGTGAAAGTATATTGTTAAGAGAATAAAAAGATGATTCACAGACTATGAAAATATATTTATGAATCATTTATCTAATAAATGATTATCTTTATAATATAGTAAGAACTAACAAAAATCAACTCTTAAGAAAACAATAAAATAATAAGAAAAAATTTTGAACAGAAATTTTCATAAAGAAGATATATAGATGCCATATAAGTGTATTAAAAGATAATTTAACATTAGGGAAATGGAAATTAAAACTAAAATTTGACACCATTTCACACTTATTAGAATGGCAAAACAAAACTAAATGATAGCAATGATAGCAACCTGTCAACACCAGTGATACAGGGCAACAAGAGCTGTCATTCATTGCTGAGGGGATGCAAAATAGTACAGCCACTTTGAAAAAAGAGATTTAGGTTATTAAGTATGAGATGTCCGATTTTTTAAAGTATTAAGTTTAACAGTTAATATCTCTGACATTTAATTTTGACACTTCTTGTTTTATTTTTATAGTGAAAATACATGCTCAATCTTTCAAATGCACAGTTTGGCTTGTGATTTTCATTCAAAAATTGTTTTAGAGCAATTTTTGTGAAACCAAGGACAAGTCGAAAATTCATGTTATTTTTCAATATGAGTTCTGTTGTGGAACCAATGCAGTGCAGACAGCTTGAAATGTCAAGGAAGCGTTTGGGAAGGACATGGGTAATGAACACACAGTAGGTCCATGATTTGAGAAGTTCTATTCTGCTGATTTTAATCTTGACAATGAGCCACATGGGACCAAGGTGGATAATGATGAGCTGAATGAAACCTATAGTGGAAGCGAATCCATCTCAACCTATGTATGAATTACCAGCAAGTTTTGACGTTACTATTCCAACAATACTGGACCATTTGAAACAAATCGGCAAGGTAAAGAAGCTGAATAGTGGGTTCTGCATGAATTCAACGAGCATCAGAAGAGAAATCATTGTGAAGCTTGCCTTTCTTTGCTGTCATGAGATAAAGGCAAACCATTTTTACACCATAATGTTACATGTGATGAAAAACGGATTCTTTGACAGTCACAAGCATTTGGCACAATGTTTGGATAAAAACGAAGTGCTAAAACATAGTCCCAAGCAGAATATGCATCAAAAAAACTACTGGTATCTGTTTGGTGGTCCAGCGCTGGTATTATCCACTACAACTTCATGAAACCTGGTCAATCAATTACAGCGGATGTCTACTGTAACCAAGCGGATGAAATGATGAGGATGCTTGCAATTAAGCAGCCGAGATTGGTCAGCAGAGACAGGCCAATCCTCTTGCAAGACAAAGCTCGACCATATGTCACACAAACAACACTGCTCAAACTACAGAGGCTGGACTTGGATACTATCTGTCACCCACTGTATTCACTAGACCTTGCATCAACTAACTGATTATCACTTCTTCCAGCTTTGGACTGCTTCTTGCAAGGAAAAATATTCAATTCTCAACAAGCTGTGGAAAACGCCTTTTGCAATTTCATCGCCACTCGCTGTCCGGGCTTCTTTGCTGCTGGCATAAATACACTGCCATTAAGATGGCAAAACTGTGTCAATAGTTTAGGTGCATCTTTGATTAACTGTATTGCTTCTTGTTTGAGATATAATAAACTAAACTTTTGATTCAAAATCAGACATTTCATACTTAATGACCTAAATCGTTCGGCCTTTTCTCACAAAGTTAAACATACTATAGGACCCAGCACTTTTCCTCCTAGTTATTTATTCAAATGAATTTAAAAACTTATATTCATACAAAAACGTGTAGATGGATGTTTTTATAGTAGATATGTTCATGATAACCAAAGATGTGAAATAACCTAGAAGTTCTTTAACAGGCATATGGATAAATATACTGTGGCTCATCTATACAATGGAATATTTATTACTCAGAAATACAAAGGAATAAGTTATTGATTTATGCAACTTCATGGATAAACATTAAATGCATTTTACCAAGTGAAGGAAGCCAGGGCTAGAGGCTATGTATTGCACGATTCCATTTATTGGGTTTTCCGGAAAAGGCCAATTACAGAGATGATTACCATCTCGGTTGTCAGGGTTTAAGGACATGGAGGAGCTGACCATTACAGAGCTGTGGACCTGTGCAGGTGGTGGAACTGTGCTGTATGATCCTGGGATGGTGGACACATCACTCCACAGTTTTTAAGATGCACAGAATTCTACACCATAAAGCACAACTTTAGAAAGTAAACACAGTGAGGTACCCTGGAACTGATTCTGGAATAGACAAAAAGATGTTAGTGAAATAACTGTGGAAAACTACATAAAGTCTGAGATTTAGTTAATATCATCATACCAATGTTAATTCTTAGTTTTGTTAAATATACTGAAGTTACGTAAGAAATTAGCAATAGGGACTGGATAAATGGCACACAAGAATTCTCTGTCATATCTTTGCCACTCACCTGTCAATCAAAAAGTATTTTAAAATAAAAGGTTTTTAAAAATAATATGTATAATACAATCCCATTAAAAATAAACAGAACTAAAAGTACAACAGCGCTAGAATATAGGAAAGCATACGAGCATCTCTATATTGCTTGACTTAAAACAATGCACATAAATTAACTTTCATGAATAACAGTTAATACTCTTCTTTATTTTTAATCTAAAATCTATTAAGAAAGAACAGTTAAAATAATAGTTTAATTATAGCATTGTGCTCAAAATCACTGCATCAGAAATAGATTTGAGCCACCTGACTCCATCACTCACTCTAATTTTGAGAAGATTTCTAAAAAAACTCCATATTTTAATGGTCACAAGAATAACACCTTTCTCATTTAACATTTATATATTTGCTTTTATGTATACACTCATGTCACCAAAAGTTCCCATAAATAATATTCTAATCAATAACACATAATCACAACATTGAAAATGTGATTCATTGGGTTTCAGTTTTAGGAGCAACTACCAGATAAAGCATAGATGATTTAATTATAATAACCAAATAGAATGTAACAGTAGGAACAGAAAAAAGTAACATTAAGTCTGAGAACAGTGAGTATGGTGTTGGGAAGAGGGAACGTGAAAGAAAGTATAGAAGCAATGGCATTTTTCATCTTAGGAGTCAGAAAATGCTGCCCAAACTTGGTGGGTGGAAATAAGGTTTAAGTAGATTATTTAAAGTTTTATAGGGGACTACAAGCATAATTTTGAAACACTGAGATGAGAAGGGGATGATAAAATGGGCCACATTTCTTGTTTTTCAGAGTCAGGTATTAGTAGATGACACTTAAAGTTGATATACCAAGAACTACAAGTATTAGCATATTGCTACAAGTAACCACTAGAAGAACCTAAAACCAAAACAAAGGAGACCCCTCTGAGGAGCAGGCCTGTGGGCGATACGGTTTTCTTGTGTGGACCAGTTATGGATTTATTGCCTCTCAGGTCTAAATTCCTCCTTTGTTGCCTGATCTGTGAAAATGGATCTGAGCCCTTTAAGTGTTTCTTCTTTTGCCCGCTAGCAGAATGTTATATTTTGACAGGAAAGGGCGCTGAAGAGTTACTGCAGGAGGAAAAGGCTTTAATTTCTGGTTCCAGTACACTTACCAGCAAATTTCTGCAAAGCTTCCCAAATGCCACACAGCCTCCCCACAGAGGGTCCCTGAAGCACACAGCAACCCACAGCACCCAACAGCTAGTACATGTCACCTCCCTCAGGTGTTTTTGTGGACGGTTTCCTCCAATGAAATGAGAAACTTCCATGTGAACAGCTTTCCTTGGAACCTTGTGGGTGGATTTCTAGCAAGTTCCAGATAGACACCTGTTGATTAGCACTCAACCCTCAAGCCCTACACCATGAATTCAGGATGTTGTAGGTTCTCACTGGGTACTTGTGGAATGAGATATATATTTAGGGTGAAAATATGTACTGGTGTGTTGGGTTGTCCTTATATAATTATCAGGAGCAGTTCTTCACTTCCAAATATATCTTATTTGAGCAATTTATCATAGACTTCCTCTAATTATACTCTTTGGTAAGAGTATGCAGTACTTTTCTTTATCCATGAACTTTTATTTTGTGTCCATATAATCTATATGTAGGATTTTTTTTTTTTGAAAGTGCTTTACCCTACCCTACATATGAAGGACTTTGCCGTTGGAAGCCAACATTTCTCTGAAGCACACCAGTTAAGCCATATCACCCTATATTGTGAACCCATTGCAGTGGCTAGGACCTGCTCCACGGGTGTCGTCTGCATCGTCAGGCCTGCACCCTCTCCAGCCACCTCTCAGCTCTCCGATGCCTTGTTCCCACAGTGCTCTGTACTTGGCATGCACTCAAAGCTAGCTGCCTTGCCCTTCCTTCAGGCTTCTAGTGCCTGGCTAGAGGGCACTTTGTCAACTTCCCACATCCCTGGAAAGGGCTGCCAGACTGGTTTAGTGTGCCCCGCCTAAGTGAATATCTCCAAAACCAAGAAAAACAGTCCTCAGTGGTTAGCCACATGTTCTTGGGGACAGAGTAGCAGGGTTGAAACAAGAAACAATCAGAAAAACATCAAGGTAAGTAATAGAGTAAACAAGTAATGGGAAATTCAGATGGTGGCCAGGCAATTCCTTTTGGTCAAAGTCTTCCAAATAGGCAGCATGTAGTAGAAAGAATCTAAGAAGCAATGCTAGTTAGTTTGTGTTAATGAGTATAGTCCAACTACAGTGGCTGAAACTCTCTCAACACCTGGCCATCAGGATAAGAGCGTGTCCACAAAAGAGTCCCACCACCCATTGAATAAAGATGGCTGAGTCTCCACAGCCAGCCTTTAAAAACTGCTGCATTTCATTTTAGTCTGAATGAATTGCCTCTTCTCTTATTTATATGCTTACCTGAAACCTTGAGGACAAACCAAAGGAACAAAAATTAAAGACATTGGGTTTTGTGTTAAAATTTTCTTTGACGATTTGGTGAGGAATATAGTTTATGGCAGATCATGGAACAACCTTTTGAGACCATCAATATCGAAAGGCCACATTAAGTCAGTGTTCTTTGGAAAGATGAATAAGGATGTGGGTGAAGTTAGGACCCTATCCCCGAGGTCCACTGATTACTTAAGTTGCCAGCTTCCCTCTGGTAATGACAGATTGGTCTTGACAACATCCTGAGGCGGGGAGTCCTGTTTTGTGGAATTATGCAGAGCATAAACCATTTAGCACTGTCATTCCCACCTTAAATGGCCAAAAGGGAAGAAAAGTTCTTTGTGATCAGAAGACATTGAATTCAATTATGGAAAATGAGCGAGCTTCATTCTGTTATCAGCATATATGGTTCATGTTCATGATTGCCTCTGGTACACAGTGTCAGCTAGGGTGACAAGCTTAGGAGAAGCAAAACTCAGGGCATTCACAGAGATGCCCACTCGCTCATGTTGATGGCTAGTGTCCGGTAGAAGCAAATCTGACCTCTCAGATTTAAAGAGGAGACACTATGTGCATAGAGACCAGAGAATGTCACATTCATTCACCTTCTTCAAAGTTATAGCTGCTCAGAATACTCACACGAAATTTTAATTAAAATTTGGGCTTGGTGTTTTCACAGACTCAGGAGGGCAGTTAGCACTTCTGTCCAGTTAAGAGAGTAAATGGGGCATTTGTTTGCCTAAAAGAATAACAACAACAATAGGACCAGTAATTTTATGTCTTTGAAACTATTTATCCTGATAATGTAAGAGACTACTCAGATGTGTATTGAGGAGTAAATGATATAAAAATGGATAGCATGCATGAGATATGCATATTGGAAGAAAATCCCATGGTTTTTTTTTTCTTTAAAATATTCAAAATGTCTTAAACAAGGGTTTAAGATTACAAGTTCAGAAGCTTACCCTGCCTTTCCCCCTAAAAGAACTTATAGAAAAGCAAAACTTTACCAACACAAATAGGAGCTCTGAACAGATTTGAATTCCCATCACACCACACCTGGTAAGAATCAGTCTACCACAGCGTCATCAATCATGCTGAAGCTGTCAGTTTTGACATCCTTTAAGTCTACGTTGTGTGCTTAATGACTGCAAGGCAGAAAATGTAAACAGATACCACATATACAGGTATGCAGTACATATATGTGTATGTTTGCATTTGAATATTTGGTGGAAAGAAGTACCAAGAAAATTACAGCGCACAAAACTGTCCATTAAAACACACATGTGCGCATATCCATGCACTCCTATCTCTAAGAACAAGAATTGGAAAACAAAAAACAAAACAAAATCAAGCAGTTTCTTACATAAAAACACAAAGCCCATTTTAAACAATTTACTTAATGCAAAATGAAGTAGATCAAGAAACAGATTATCAATGTGTGCCTACTGATGAATAGATGACATTCTTATTAGACATCCTCTTCACCCTTCATGGTGACACATCATATTGTGACTTACTAATAGGGATTCAGGAGAAGCTGGTGAGCCCAGTACAAGCCCTGTATTAATAATTCATCAGGTGCAAAAAATATGATGGTGAAGACTTGAATATTTGAAAGCCCATGTGCATTTTCGTTCAAACAGCACCACCAACACCTACAACAAACTAAGATTCCAATTTTATTATTAGTATATTGCTTACTTTTAATTGTTCTTAGGAGAAATTTTATCCTTTCTACAGCTTATTTAATATTCTTATAGCA
Organism: Cheirogaleus medius; assembly: GCA_008086735.1. Lineage (NCBI taxonomy): Eukaryota > Metazoa > Chordata > Mammalia > Primates > Cheirogaleidae > Cheirogaleus > Cheirogaleus medius. The sequence continues at coordinate 97,331,312 of VBSM01002608.1, read as the reverse complement.
TACCATGATTATTGAGTTTAGCATTTTTCTCATATTTCAGAAAAAGGCATCATTTGATGTTTTGCAAAGTGACTATTTTGGGGACTTATTGATTACATATGTATAATTTTAAAAGCCTCCAATTCATTTTGTTCACTATTTACAGCATCCCCTACCCCCATTCAGGGGTGCTGATATAAGGAAATTTGTGATGCTGAATGCAGAACAACGAGAATGAAAATTCAGAATCTAAAACTCCAAATCGAACTGTTCTTTTTCATTAAAAGACACAGAATCTATTTTGCTGCTAAAATATGGTTTGTGAACCCAAAATATAAAATAAAATACGATGGCCACTTCATCTTAATTTTGTATTAATTTTTTCATCTCTAGCTTATTAGATTTTTAAGAACAACGGATTTTGTAAAACTAAATCATAGCATGAAATATAGTATTCACATATCTTAAAATATTTGCAGAATGGAATATTAATTTAATAGTAAATTCTGTCCATTTAAATAGCACTGAAAATGCAAAATAAAAATTATGTATACACACATTCAAACACACACACAAAATTCTGTATGTGTGGGGAACGGTTTTCATTTCTATGTAATTTTTTGTTGTCGTTGTTACCAAACCAGAATTGTGGACTCTGCTATTAATTTTTAATTGTTAAATTGTTTGTCTCATGTAAGACTTTTCAAAGTTCTGGGATAACTAACATTCCTGGTCAGCTGTTTGATTTAGTCTATGCTCTCCCAGATTTCCATATGGATATAACATACAGCAACAAATACTTCCTCCCTTAAATTCTAATTTCAAGGAAAATTTATATATATTGAGACACAAATAGTAAAATACTCTCTCAACTCTCTCTTCATGCTTCAAAAAATTAAGGCAGGAGTCAACAAAAGTGGTAAACAAACAAAAGAAGAAAGTATTTGAAAGTGAATCTATAGCCAGACATCCATAGGAGAGGTATATTACCTTGCATTTTAGATTTGTTTTATATGTGAGAAAATGTTTAATTTCTGAGATGATTTGTTGTGGTAAGGATCTAACTTTACAAAGAATATATAATGACAACAAAATGTTGCTATAAAATGATTAAATATCTTTATTCCTCCTGAAAGTATTATTCTACTTTGCTTTTTCAGAAAAGATAGAAATAGCATCTGGTTAGGTAACTATGTGAAAGTAAATAATTCCACATGGGGGCCAGCTTACCACTAATGCACACATTCATTCAAAGTCTAGTTTCTTATTTAGTATGAATCTTTCTCATTACGTCATTACTTAATCTAACAATGGCAACTTGCCAGAGGAACCCCTTCCCCAAAAACACAAGCATCTTTCAATTTTCATTTAAAACAACAGAATATATTGCAAGTTAAAAATTCACAAGAAAACTTCACTGAAGAAGGGGAAATAGAATGCATCTGGCCATGTGAACTGTTTTTCCCAAAGGTTATCGGCAATCACTGCTTTCAAAGCCGTTTTCACTGCATTTCAGATGCCAGAATATACTTCATACAGTATTAATAAAGGGTTACACCAGAATTAATGAAAAGGTTCCATGTTCACATATAATAAATAAGTACCTAATTAAAGGCACAGTTAAGCCAGAAGCACAGATATTGTCTTTTATATTAATATCTATTATACTTCTTCAGCATTTACTGTGAGCCCCTTCAACTGACTGATGCCTGAAGGGAGAACTAAGAAATCGCTCAGCTGGTGGCTGGCACTGGTCTTGAAGAAAGCTAGTAAGAAACACTTTGCAGCCTTTCAGAGTTTCTCCACCAGCTGTCACCAGCTATGGGTGCTGAAAAGATCCTGTCACTTCATCCAAAGGGATTTACTTGGTCAGAAGGAAAATTTAAATACAAAGCATGCAGCTAAGAAGCTAGTGAAAAGGATTATGAGCATACAAGAGCACATGTGTATACGACACTAATACATCTTTAGGAAATTTCAGATCCCCAAAGCCAGGATTACTGCCAGGGGCAGGGTGGTAGACCTATGCAGGGACCTTTACCACTAGAGTTATTATCTTCCAACTATTCAATTCAACTTTATAAGTCTTTCATCAAGACCATTAAAAAAAAAGAAGAAGAAAAAAGAAAAGAAAAACTCCCATCCCTTCAATGGACAGCTAAGAAAACACATTCAGGTTCTATTATTGTTGGGAATCACCTGCATGCAAAATACCCTGCTGCCTTGTGTACATGCTCAAATTTTCTTGCCCTTGTCCAAATTTACCAATGGGATGCATCTGATTGTTTAAGGATGGTGAAAGCAAATCAAAGCATGAGACATTTTAGACTCACTAATCTGCACGACAGGAGACTAAGGGGCTCATCTGAAACAGGAGAGGAGGTCGCCTGCATATCCATGGCCATGATGCTTGGGGAGGAGGTGCTGGTGGAAAGCCAGCCCCCTTTGCAGGGTGGTCAAAGATAAGGCAGAAAGTCTCTAACATTAGGGACAAAGTGGGCATAGGCAAAAGAAGCCTATAGAATTGAGTGATGTGAGAAAGCTAAGGAAAAGGTCATTTTATTTAAAGAAACAGAAAAGAAACACAGTTCAAATGCAGGCACTCAACATTAAAAGTGCACATTTCTCTATGCCAATTGGCAAGGCAGTTATATCCAATTCATGATAGCAGCAGGTGAGTTGGCCAATGCCTACGCCTCAGAGGAAACTCACACAGCCTCTGGACCATATTGTTAGTTCCAGGAACGCAGAAGAGGGAGAATTACGTAGGCAGCTAGCTGTGTAATTGCCACCAAGGCAGAATCTTGGCAAGGTGGCAGTGGAGGTTCTCACCCAGGATGTAGTTTACGTATTTTAGCCTGGTTTGGCCTCAAGACATGTGGCCAAAGAATTGTTAAGGGTGTAAGTTTCAGAGGAGAAGACGACCTTACACTGGTGATAGAAAGGATAGAATATTGTACACAAGAGAGGCACACACACACACGGCATGAAAATCCCCACTCCCAGTGACATAGACTGAGAAGACAGAAGATCCGAGGTAAAATTGCCTTGTGCAGATTTTAGGAGAAATTTGTCAGAAGCTATCATGAGACGGATTTGTAAAAAAGGAACAAGCTGTTTAGAAGTGCAGCACAAGTTGAAGTGTCTGCCTTTAGATGTCACTACAACCTCACTACTGCATTTCCAAAATTCCCATGAAGAATTAGAATAGTTTGACTCCAGCCCATATACCCTATAGATAGTTCCAGGAGATCCTGTGTACTATTCTCTACATTTCTTCACAGAGGCTATCTTGTAGCGGTCCCAGCAAAGCTGATTAGGAGCAGCCTGACTCTGCCATTGCCTCTCTGGCAGCCCCAAGCTGCTTCCACAGTCACCTTCTTCACCGTGGAGACAGGCCCCTAGCAAGGCTGTAGCACAACACATGTGGATAAGATGTGCCCTCCCCCAGTTAAACGGGATGGCAATGCTAAGGAACAGCTTAGTGTGCACCCAGAGATATCGATGCTGCCTCTCTTTCTCTGAAGAGCTGCATTCTAATACTTTCTTTGTAAACTAACACTTCTTATTTAGGTATATGGCTTTGTTTCATCTTTCCTTTTATCCTAGACAGAGGAAATATCTACTGATAGATTAGATGCATAACAGATAGATACATATCCACACAACACATTTAAGGAATAATAATATAGCACTTCAAGAGTCCTACAAGCACAAATGGGTAATATTTCTTAACAAATTCACAGCAGTTTCTTAGGAAGCCAACAGAAATTGAACCACCTCATCCCAGCCTTATTTTGCCTACTTAAAGTAGGCATTTCTTTCTGTGGCAATGCGACATTTGTGCTTGAATTATTTTTCCACAGGAAGGCATGGCAAATGCTCACAATTTAAGAGCCATGTATCCAAGGAAGTCCAACTCACTATTAGACCAAAAACTAACTCTGATAACTGGCATCCTATCTAAAATCTGGGAAAAACTTAGACAAATCAAATATCCAGTGAAAACATTACCAAATGCTGCACGATGCAACTGCCTATACATTTCTAATCAGTATTCATTTCCTGTCCTTAAAATAAACAGAAAACAGATTTCTCCATTTTCCCTAAAATCAATCTTTTGCAGTATCTGTCAGTTGCTTGCTCCCAATTAGTATTCTACATTCATTTATTTTCTTTGTAAGTTAATTTTTTTTAACATACCTTGGCATGGGTGTTTCATTCAATACTTGTAAATGAAATGACAGAGCAACACTGTGTTCCTTAAGGCCGCCAAACTTGTAACTTTGTTAATGAATTGAGATGAATCAAAGATACCTTATTAATTCTTGCTTGTCTGGTAGGTTAAGCTTTGGCTTTTCACCTCACTGGCCCAGAGAACAAGATTGCCTTTGGCCATGTCCGAGGGGCTCATTAAGGCATCTCTGGGGAACGGGAAGAAATTGTTAGTGAAAAGCAATGGTCAGTTTCTCTCCCAGAGACCCAGCAGGGAAAGGAAGCCCTCATCACGGAGAGCTAACAAGGCTGTGTGTACTACACCTGTAATCAAACTGGCCTGAAACTGCCTGGAGACCCCTGTGCTGTCTTTGTGATTTGGGAAGTTATCTGAAAATGCTGAATCCAATCTATAATTGATGTGTGCACACAATTATAATTCTCCAGATAGCTCAAAAATGTTGCAGTTACAACCCTCAAGGAGTGATAAACTTTAACATGCATGGCCTAAACTAGGATATTTGATATAATAAAAGAGGAAACTATTTTGTTTCTTGCATTGGCAGCAGGAAAGTAATTGAATATATGCCTGTTTTTCCTAATGAGTGTAATTATGAACAGCTTTTTGACAGCTAGTAGATCAGGGCGTAGGCAATATTGTATAATATAGAGGTTGGGTCATTTATACTGTTCATATTTCTGTATGTCCGTAATTTATATTCTACATGAAGTGGAGAGGTCTCTGTTAAGTGAAGTAAGCCATCAGGCATGGGCATTCATTGAAACAGAGACATGTGCTCTTCCAAGTTTGGAAGGATTGGGGATTGGGAATTCTGGCAATGGACTCATAATTACTAGCTACTTCATTCACTCACTCATTGTATTAAAAATATTTGTAAAACTTTCAAAATGGCAGGTCCCCCAAGATGGTTGTATAATGAGGCTGCAAAGTCCATGGGTTGATGTGTTGGGTGCACCAATGAGGTCAGTCAACAACGTTTATTGATTGCTCACTGTGGGCTGAATGCTAGGCTCAGCCAACCTGCTTGTGCAGCATGAATCGGTATTGGATGTCAATGAAAAGGAAGCCCTGAAATGTCACCGGTCCCTTTGGCTAAGACTGTCACTGTACTGTATATCTTTCCGAACACAATAGACCAAATACATTGGAAAAGAGAAGACACGGCTCTCTATGCATATTGCCATGTATATAATTTTTTCTTAAGTCAAAGCCTCCAGAAAGTCTTTCTCAGAGTGAGTGAAGAATAATACTCTGAATGGTGGTGGTGCTCAGAATCATAACCTGTAGCTGAAGAGCAGGCCTAGAAAAGTGTTTGGTTTATTCCACCCAGACTGAGATTGACCCTTGATTTTCCAACATCTCTTGCCATTATAATGGGAGAGAAATACAGCATTGTTACAGATTAAAAACAGAACATACGACTTTCTCATTATTAAAGTAGATCCATAAATATTTCCACATTTGGTTAAGTTAAAATTTTATATATTTATTTTGGAAGCTGAGTTCAAAATGAAAACGAAATCCTTGAGATCAAACTAGTAAGAGTTCTAAAACAATTCTATTAGCTAATAAATGTCAAGATCTTTTTAACTTTTTTGTATAACTCCTCTTATAGATATTGCTTATCATTTGAAATTAATACTTAACCATATTAGCCTAGAAAAAAAGTATGCAACATAAAGTTTGAATGGATAGGATAAGTTGTAGTAATAAAACTTGTAGATCTACCAGATTTTTATAAAATTTCTCAGTTTAGAACTTGTAATATTTCACAAGGTAGCCAAAACACCAGGCAAATTAATTTGATTATTTTTTTTGAAAAATTCAAATATGAAATCTGAGCTCATGGACAAATTGTAATAATGGTAAGAATTAAACTCTATTCAAGCTTTTCGATTAAAATATGTAGATCTTTTTATTAAATCAGTTTGACAAGTTTAATAACATAACTTTTAAAAACATTCAATATGAGATTTGGAGGTATAAAATATATTGAGATAAGACCTATAATATACAAAATAAAAGTGTGAAATGCCCATGCTTAAGTTAAATTTTGATCAATACATAACTCATAGGAAATGAAATCCATGCTATCTTTTAGAAATTTGCATACACCAGTGACCCTCAGGGTTTAAAATTTTTTTTTTTTATTATGACCTCTAAGAAGCTTTTGTAGATATTTTATTTCTAATTGTTCCCCTCCCCATGAAATTGTATTAGTTCAGTTATAGTATGTATCTGTTGATGTACTGTAGTCCTTTAGAGAGCCATAAACGGTTGTAATTTCTAAGATTTTTTTCAGCCCTCCCCCCTCCAAGAATCAATTTCACCCCCTTGAGGGCGATATTGCCCCTGTTGAGATGCTAATTCTTATTTCCAGACAGGGGATGGATATATTTTCCGTAATAATTTTTCCTCTTTGTCCTCTTATCAATATATCATTGTTAAGTGATAAGCAGAGAAACTTAAAAAAATGTCTTTGAAGATCTTAGAAGGGATAGTGGTGTGGAAGGATGAGAGAAATCGGTTTGGGGGGTTGTTTCCCACATGCATGTTCATTCCCTATGCACTGGCAAGAGCAGAGCCTCACAATCAGCGCCTATCACATGAGTAGTGTGCCCACGTACACGGCCCAAACTTTGCAGCAACAGTGTGTGTTAGCAGCCCGAATGAACGCACACCCACCCACCGCCTCGCTAGCTGGTCATTTGACCTGCAGCGTTGCTTTCCAGCCTGTGGTCCCCGTTCGGAAGCCAAACAGGTGAGGAGCGGTGAGAGCGCTTTTGATGTTGCCAGCTCCCATTTGCCACCCAACTTTTTTCCCCTCCAAAACCTCTTAGCAAACTTCAAAGGCCTCCTTGCTTCTTGCCTTAATCCAGTGCACTGAGACCTCTAGTTCAAAGAACTTTCCTTAAACCCTCTTCTTAAACGGCAACCCAAACTTTTTTTCTTTCCTTTCCACAAAGTAGCAATTACAGCTCCGTTGCGTGGCGATTGGGCTCGGCCGATCTGCTCCTGCTATTAATTAATCTCACAAAGGGGGCTCATTTCCTGGCATTCAAATTGACAAGAGACCGGAGAACAGAAAACCCTTTCAAGCAGTTTCAGCTCACCGAGGGGAAGAGGTATCAGAGGAGAGAGCCCCACAGTATTTGAGGCGGAGGGCACATTTGATACTCCCTGTACATTCTGCTGATTGAATGATTTTTGTTCACGGAGAGCTCTTTACTAATCTTTTACCTGCAAAGACTTAAACAGAAGGCCATGCAGCAGAAATGTAGCTAAATTTTGACAGAGGGGATTTACAGGAGCCGCTTCCCGATCTCAGCCTACCGAATGCATCTTCTTGAATATCACACTTCACTTTAAACAGAAAGTGTTCACTTTACTCTGCACAGAAAAGCCCTTGGAAGAGGAAGAGATGAAGAGAGGCCAGAAAGCAGCGTAACAGACAAGAGATTAAAGCTTTTTATTCAGTATCTCTTTCGTATTCAAATTGTGCTAAGGGCTCTGTGAAAGTTAGAAGCAAGCTTGTTCAGGAGGGCTTCTAAAGTGTGTACATGGATTTCATGGGAATAGAAAAGAAGCCACAGCCTGAGTAATGAAAGAAAGATAAGATGTCCTATATAAAACAACTCAAGAGTGGTTCAATTACTTCAGCAAACCATCAAGGCAAGCTTTGAAGATTTGAGAAAACACTGTTAAAATTTAACAAAAAACTCATGTTTCAGGTTTTGTACCAATAAATGTTTGTATACTCTGTGAATTGCTTAAGTTATATTCCCCTTACATGAATATTGTTTACTTCTTTGGTTAGAGGGTGGAGGGGACCAATGCATTTTGATGGTACCAGCAATAGAAAAGGAAGGTCCTTTATCAAAAAAAGAAAAAGAAAAAAAAATTACTCGGAATTATTTGGAGTCAGACATGGGAAAATCCAGGTGTCTTTGATTAAATGAAAATATGCTTGTGAATCAGAGTCTCTCACTGCAGTCTTAGTTAACATTGGGTGGCTGTGTTTTAACACAGATTTCATGCATACAATGAAACCAAAGGTTGTCAGTGAAAGGTCTTATTAGAGAAAAGGGCTATTTTACATGCCTACTTTTGTAAGATTGAAAATAATTTTGTTAAACTAAAGCAAAAAGCTTCTACTTGTGCATGGAACAAGATAAGAAGTAGCCTTAAATATTGTTCAGAGGGGAAGCTAAACAGTTATGGTCTTCAAAATTCTTCAAACCTAAGTCACACTTAGCAGGGCATTCTCATCCAATTTGTAATGTGGATTAAGCAGAAGACATGTATGTCTTCAAAAACAACCCTTTCTCTTTGTTTGAGTGGGCACTTCCTAATTTGATATCAACCCTACTGTGATCTTATCTATGAAACTGAATCAACTCTGGACCTTTTTAGGGTTTCTTTCTTCCTCCCCCCCCACCCAGGCGGCTTCTTTTCCTTGTGTGTATATTGACTGTTCTTCATATCTCTGATCAGAAATTCAATAAACTTTCAGTTCTTGTGGAGAATTTGTATAAAGAATTTTCAAAAAGCATTCTAAATAACTTAACAAGTAAATACCCTTTCTTAAAGTTTTGTCCAAAAATGTAGTAAGTCCTGGCTGTATGAAGTTGAAAATGAAACAAAAAAGTAGTAAAAATAAGTTTGAACACTGATTTCTATATGCAGTTCAAAAAAATTAATATAATTTTGATCAAAGACTTTCAATTAGAAGGTGAATTTAAAATTGTCTCAAAGCACATATCAAACGTTTTTAGTACTGTTAGGACAGGGGTTCTGACTCTGGTCAAATGCAATAAATCTTGTGCTATTGAAGTCAATATTGCAGAGCAAAATTCATTGCTCAAGTTGGTGCAATGTTGATATGAACAAATTCAAGCTTTATATTTTGACTATTGAGATTAACTTTTAAAAATTTTACCTAAAGTTCATAATAACACCGAGTTTACAAAAGTAATCTACATTTAGTTTTTTCTTTAACTAAAAGAAAAAATGCTATCCTCAAAAGCATAGCCACATTGATCACTAACTGTTAACTTAAAAAATAAAGATAGCAAATTTAATTTAAAAAGGGAAACAGTAGCTTTATGACAAAGATACCCTTGAGTAATTAGAAACCTTGGAAACCAGGAAGTCCCTGTGGCCCATGACCCCAGCTGAGTCCAACATGGTATTGAAGAGTCACTGGAGCAGGAACAGGTGGTGGTCTGCAGGTGGCAGGGGTCACACAGGTCCTCCACACTGATCTCAGGGTTTCTTACTCTGAGACCATGGCTTCACTAATGTGATTGTGTGAAACTTTCCCTTGGCCAAAACCTTGGTCTTCCCAAGTGAGCAGAGCAGAAGAGGTTCTGAGGACAGATCTGAAGAGTGCTGGAGGCCGGGGCAACAGGCAGGAACAATTAGTATCTCATGTTATTAAGGGACATTTCTGGAAAGAGCCACACACTCTACAGAGGCGTCTCTCCAAAGCCCTGGAAATGTGTGCTGCATTTGGATAGGGGAGGGGCAGGAAGAGGAGACACAGATCAGGAAGCACAGAGAAGTAGAAGAGAGGCACTGAGATCAAACAAAGAAAGAGCAGAAACAAAAAGAAAGCCAAAATTTTGTTCTCTGCATGTTCATCTCTTTGCTTAAACGTGGTCTCCTCTCTGATAGGAGCCCCCATATTGTTCTCTTTGATGCACCCATGTCAACATTTACTAGTGTTCTTAGGACAGAGGATTTGTAAAAAAAAAAAAAAATTCTGAGCCACACTCAATAGAGAACATACAGAGTTTAAACATATACTTTTTGATGATGATGATTATATATGAAAAATGTTTCAGGGAAAAAAATCAAATGCAGAGTGTTTTTTCTCCAATAATTATCATATGATTGTAAACCCAGTGAGTTTTAAATGTGAAACCTTCCTGCTACTTTAATCACTCACAACTCACCCACAACGGTGCATTATTGTGAATACTTGCTGTGAGATGTATCCACAACATCAGGGCGTGAGTATTACATTCCGTTTGCCAGTCTCCATAATCAATACTAAATGTTGTATGACCAAATCGACTGCAATACTCAGTATTACAGAGAGGACTAAAGTGAAAGAAATGACTGGGCTGTAATCCAGGGCTGCAGTAGCCATAGAAGATAATAATCAAAAAGTAACTTGAGAAGATAGGGTAATATATTTTCCCACTGAGAAATCAAGCTGTAATTAGATTGTACAGTGAATTAAGGAATTCGCAGAATCTTGTGTGCAACAATAAAATAAAATCAATTTTAAATATTACTTATCAAAGGCCCATCTTTTAGCTTACGCATTTAAGGAAAATGCCTGGGCTTGGAGAACATGAATAATAGTGCTCCCAGACACACCATTTCTGGACCTTGAATGCTAAAAAGAAGTTACCTTCTCTTACTAAGAAACATAACCACATATTTCTTTCGTTCTGCTTAATTTTCTGCAAAACTCTCATTCTCTATTTTGCTGTCTTTACGTTCTTCTTTCTCTCTCTTGCTCTCTCTCACTTTCTCACACACACACACACACACACACACACTACTATCTGAGAAAGAAATTGCATAGTACAGGTATTTTGTCCATTAAAGTATTTGAATATTCCTACTGTTTAGACTTAAATGTGGCCAAATCTGTCCACATATTATTAATAGAGCCAAAAGAGCAGTGATATATAATATTTAAACCTGTAGGGCATTTCCCCACAAATGTCGAAGGATTTAGATCATCTTACTAAATAAATAAATGGAATCCTGAGTTCATTTTTAAAGGAAGTATCTAACTTCATTGTTTATGAGAAGTGTATTTTGAGAACTTAATTGATCCTAGAGTCTGTGCATTGAATCTTTAGAATATGAAATACCTATTTTTAAAGTAAGAATATATGTTTAAATCAATTAATAGAAAATGTAGCAGAAATTTCCCATGATTCTTAGATTAGCATGGGTATATCATAAAGGAGATTGAAAGAGATACTGCAGCAGAAATGTTTCTCCTAAAAACAAAAATAATTAAATTGTATTCCTTTTTTCAATAAGCAGCTATTGCAACCATGAATTGCACAAAACTCTTCTGTGTAGGTATTAAAGCAATCTCCATGCTTCTGAATGGGAAATAAAGAAAAATAAGAGTACTAAAACATTCTGATGGATACCATTAGATCTTCACATCACAGAGATACAGTCTTGCTCTTTGTTAGTAAAGCCTTAGTTTTTTAGAGGACAAAATTATAATATTCTAGTTTGTTAAAAGAAAAATAATTGTGAAGGATTTCTAATTTCTTGGGACTTACAATATATGTCGCAAGGGAACCTATGCCCTTTACAATTGTTAAAAGGACATAATAGATTCTATGGCAAGAGTCTTGAAGTCTTCATGCTTTATTTATTTATTTATTTTTTTTTGAGACAGAGTCTCACTCTGTTGCCCGGGCTAGAGTGAGTGCCGTGGCAGCAGCCTTGCTCACAGCAACCTCAAACTCCTGGGCTCGAGCAATCCTCCTGCCTCAGCCTCCCGAGTAGCTGGGACTACAGGCATGCACCACCATGCCCGGCTCATTTTTTTTTTCTATATATTTTTAGTTGGCCAATTAATTGCTTTCTATTTATAGTAGAGACGGGGTCTTGCTCTTGCTCAGGCTGGTTTCGAACTCCTGAACTTGAGCGATCCGCCCGCCTCGGCCTCCCAGACATGCTTTATTTTTTGATGAATCTTGATTCAGCTTGATTCTATCCTTATAAGCTTGGAGTAAATTTCATTTTTGGGGGGGTGGGAACATTGCTGAAATTTCTCTAAAACACATGCCAATGTGTCCCTTGATATGAAAGGAAATTGGTCCTTCCTGCTATTAACCTGAGGAAAAGGCTGGAAGTACAAATTTTTCATTAAAATACAGTCATAATGTAAAGACCCTCAGGAAAGTAAACTGAAATCTGAGCAAACATTTATGATCAAAATTACTAGAAGTCTTTCTCACCACCACTTTTTCTAGAATTGTTACATTTTGTAGGTAGGGGGTTTTCTTCTACACCACCAATTTCTGAGAGCATAGTAGAATCCTGGACTTAGCAAATGCTCAGTAACTATTTTATGCATAAAATCTAAAGGATATGTCTACACACAGGTAGATTTCTCCATTTCAGCTAATGTGACTACTTAGTCAAGTAAAGCTAACATGCACTTTATGTCCTTTCCAGGTAGGTTCACTAGCCAGGGTGGTTTAAATTATTTCTTTAAGGAGATGCCAACTTAGGAAATGATAGCAGAAACAATTCAATAATACCTTACCCTCACACTTGGCTATGAAAACCTATGATGGCTAAAGTGTTCTTGTTGAAGACATATTATTGTGAAAGTGCGCACACCTTGGTTTTAAATTAGGAGACACTGGAGCTTTATTTCAAACCATAGTGCTTTCTACCTTACAGGTAAGTCACAAAAATAATCAACAGTTGAAATAAGGTAAATAGAAGCATTCTGCATTTCTTATACTCATGGACCTATGGAACCATATAGAGGAATTTTTCATCCCATCTGTAAGGTGGCAGGTTGACAGCAACTTCTAAAGCAGTGGCAATTTTAAATACAGGCCCACACAAAAAATATCCAACACTGAGGATAGGCCTACCCCTGAGATTTGGCATGGCTGGGTCACTTGCATACCCAAGCCAATATGATTTCCCAATAACGCAAGAAAGTATTTGAACTCAGAAATCTACATAAAACCCATCTATATGTCTTTTTCTTATACAAGAATAAAGTTTAGTACACAGGTACCCCTATGCATGTTTTGGCCTCTCTCCTTTGCGATTTGTGATTTTGTAGGAGTGAAGAAAGGAAATATTGAACAAAATGTTCTTTAACATTTTTACAAAGGTCATATATAACCTAATAGTTGGATTACTTAGAAAAATAAAAAATTGATAATACAAAATAGAAAATGATTCACTACAAGTATTTTTGTTGTGACTTGTTAGAGGTTGGCAAAAGGTAGCTTGATCAAAACTTTACCTTTTTATTGAGTGTTTTATCACAGGATAGATGCAGCTTTTATAGACAGTCTTTTGCATTTAAATATAAGACTTATAGTTATCAGAATGATTAAGGTCATTTTAATAATACAAAAAAATCTATTTATTTGATATACTAAATTTGGTTTCTCTGAATGTTACAAAGTTTTTATTTTTTTTATTACTAATCAAATTTGCTATATTTTTTAACATTTTGCAGAGTATATAATAAATTTGATTAACCTTTCATAGCATATACTTGTGAGGCTTGGACATCCGATATTATCATTTCTTATTTCAGAAGCAATATAAGAAAATTATGAAATGGGGATTTTCAAGTCAAATATTTCAAGAATTTCTAGTGATCATTTATAAAATGTAGATCTGCATGGACCAATGCTCAGTTTCCACTTTGATATAGGTGCTTCTGGTTCAGTAAAAGTTAATTTGAAAGTTTAAAAGGGGAGATGTTTTAAAGTATTTACAAAAGAACTGAGGAAAAAGGAAATGTTAAGTTGTTCAATAAATTAGTACAAACCATCACTGTGAAAACCTTTGAGCAGCTAACAAAGGGAGCTACGTCACACACAGTCACCTTCTGAGCACCTCAGCTGTGTGCTATAAGTTGCAGGTGTGGAGTGTGGTGGTCCAAGGCCTTCAGTGCTCTCCTGGTTGCCCATAATTTCTTGTTTCTTCTGCACGACTGCCTGTCAGTGTGTGAATTCCTCAACTCCTCTTTTGATGGTTTTGAAAAGCCATTTATGTATTGAAAAGTTATACCATTTCTAGAATAGGTTTGACACGTTAATTAACTTCAGCTTAAATAGTGGCTCTATGATCATGTTCGGTGGTTAAAGGGAATCAAAGCAGCATTGTTTTATGGTTAGGTCACTGCTTTTAATGCTGCTATTGATTACTTGAAAAACATGTTTTTGTCATACACATGTGTTTGGAGAAAACATGGTTGCTGTTTTATGGTATTGTGTTTCACATAATACAAGTTTAATTCCAATATAAACTTGGATAAGTCCCTTAGCGTGGTCAACTACAGCATTTATTTTCTGGCAATTTAAATTATTTATATTTTTGGAGAAATATTTACTACTTAAACCTTTGAAAGTGCTCACTAAAATGTGATGCAGATATTTATCAGACATGGTAGCCTGCGTGGGAGGGGGAAGGAAAAGGAAAGAAGAGGAGGAGAGAAAAAGGGAAAGAGGGAAAAGAGTGTAAGTGTGCAGAAAGGATTTAATCTCAGGAGCAAGCATGGCTTGAGGCTTAGAAAAGGGATGGGTCAAATGGTAGATCTACTTGTATCGCTTTAAGGTATCTCCATATTGCTTT
>VBSM01002608.1:97294152-97313385 GCA_008086735.1 Cheirogaleus medius | reverse complement strand
CTTTTCATTTTACTTATTCTGATTCTGGCTGCCTAAATTACACTCATCTTTATAGACCTTTCATTGATCTATTACCAGAGAACCCTTTCCTCATGTAAGAACTGTGTCAGTGTGGATGGTGTGAGTATGCCCACACACGTGCCTTTATAAAATAGAATATTATGGACTTGTAAGATTTCTCTTCTGCAACAACACATTAATATTAGTTCAAACTGTATGAAATTGCCAATATTTGAGTGTTTTGACTTACAAAGAATATATGATTCGGGGTTTATATTACTGCTGATTTATGCTCATGTTTGTTTATGACTGAGCAAGAGAAAAGAAAATCTTACTATGACTTCCCATAGTCAAAACAGTCCACCGGATCGCTGATGTCTGGCCCAGCACAAGCCATTCAGAAAAATACCAACATTTCAAATTATAGTAAGGGCAGCCAAATGTTTTTGATATATACCGAAACACCAATAAAAGTATAAAATTAGAATCTGTATTTAGTTCCTAAAGATAAACGACAGTGTACGTACTTATTTTTCTTTCTTTAAATGTGCATGTGTGTGCAAATGATTTGTGAATGTACCACTTTCTAAGAAAAATCATCTAAAGTAGAAAACGGAAATTCTCTTTTGCATGTCTAATGCTAACTCCTTTTCACTTGAAGCATATATTAGCCAGGTGTTCCTCCCCCTGAGTTTATACAGGTACACATGCACATACATGTGTGTGTATATATGCACACATACATACACACATTTCACAAAAATAGCATCAGGACAAGAATGTGTTTATACGACTTCTTTGGTCATTATTGAGAGAGACTCCCTAGGCGTGGTGGCTCATGCCTATAATCCTAGCACTCTGGGAGGCTGAGACAGGAGGATCACTTGAGCTCAGGAGTTTGAGACCAGTCTGAGCAAGAGCAAGGCCTAGTCTCTACAAAAAAAATAGAAAATTTAGCAGGGAGTGGAGGCATGTGCCTGTAGTCCCAGCCACTAAGAAGGCTGAGGCAGGAGGATTGCTTGAACCCAGGAGGTTGAGGTTACTGAGAGCTATGATGATGCCACGGCACTCTAGCCAGGGCAATAGAGAGAGAGACCCTGCTTCAAAAGGGAAAAAGAGAGAGAGAGAAAGAGAGAGAGAGAGAGAGAGAGAGAGAGACTTCCTAACTTAACTAAAACTGTCAGGTACGACTAATATTATAATTGAAGAGAAGAAGCAGGAAATGGGGACAGAGACGTGAAGACCCAAGAAATACTCCACACCTTATGATGACACACTAGCATCTAAGGAGAGGGGTGGGGAGCTCATTCAGGACTTTTCCAGACCTTTTACCATCTCTCCCTGGAGCTTTCCTAAGCCCAGTTGGTTGAAATACCTTATGTATTAGTTTTCTATTGCTGCTGTAACAAATGACCTCAAACTTAGTGGCTGAAAACAATGCAAATTTATCTTCTTATGGTTTTAGAGGTCAGAAGTCAGAAAAGTTTCTCACTGAGCTGAAATCAGGGTATCAGCAGAGCTTCGTTCCTGCTGGAGGATCAGAAGGGAAAATCCATTTCTCTGTGTTTTCCAGCTTTCTCGTGTTCCTTGGCTCTCTGCCCCTCTGCCACTGGAAAGCCCACAGCACAGCCTCTCCAAATCTCTTTCTGACGGACTCTGCTTCCCTCTTCCATTGGTAAAGACCATTGTGATTACATTAGGCCCACCCAGGTTATCCAGGATGATAATCAGCCTCAAGGCCAGCTGCTTAGCAATCTAATTCCACGGGCAACCTTACTTCCCATTACTGTGCAAGCTAATGTATCCACAGATCTGGGCTTCATGATGTGGACGTCTTTGGGGACCATCATTCTGCCTACCACAACTCCTATACAGAGCTAGGTCAGATCACACAAAGGCTTGAAACTGTTGCATGATTATTTGTTTGGTGTGTGCAGGGGTCACGTGATTCTTTAGATCACATGATTCTTCTGCTCAAAATGCTCCAAATAGTTTCCAATTTCTCTCTGAGGCTATAACAAATTACTAAAAATGGCTCCCAAAGCTCTAAAGGATGTGTCCCCCAGTTAATACTGTCTCCTTACCTCCTAGCCCTCTGCCCCTCCCTCTACTGCTCTGGCCACACTAGACTCCTAGTTGTTTCTCAACACACTAGGCATCTTCTTGCCACAGGGCCTTTGCATTGCTGTCTCCTCTGCCTGCATCACACCTTCCCCTAATGCTCATGCACCCACCTCATTGAAGCCTTTACTCAAATTCAAGCTTCTCTACCAGGCTCTCCCAGCCAGCCACCCTAAGAAACATGGCAGAAGCCTTGTCCTCATCCAGAGTCCTGGATTACTGTTTTTATCATAAGCATTCATCATCAACTCACATTTTACTCAATTTACCTTCTTGAAGCTCTATCTCCATCGACTAGAATGTTAGTTCCATGAGGACAGGATTCTTGTCTCTGTTGTTTCCAGCTATATCTGCAACACCTTGAATAATAGTGCTCAATAAGTATATGCCTAATTAATGTACCGTGGCATATGTGCTTTTTGACATCCTTCAGCATGTTTAAGTCCCATATATATGAATGATAATCTCCATAATCCCTGCATATTAAAATCTATATCTAACCATTTATGTACTGTAAATAATGTGCCAAATGTTCAACATTCAACAATTTTATTCAACAAGTGATAACTGAGAACTACTATGTCAGACCCTGTGTTTTACTTCAGTTAGCCTTATTTTTTTAAATTGATGTACCGTGGCATATGCACAAGCTAAATTTAACTATTGTTTGGGAAATGTTTGTATTACAAGCAAGCGTGTGTGCATGCAAGCATGCGAGATTGTGTTGGTCTCTATCAAAGGTTTATTTTTTACTGTGTGGGTTGTGCAGACTTTAAAAGACACTGCCATAGAATCAGGGCAAGTATGTGGCAGTATGAAAGGGTGGAGAGAAAATAATACAATGGCCTTGAACAGGAGCAGAGTTTCCATAGAGAAGATAGTGGTAAATGAAAGAAGATCATCAATTTTTAAATTCAGTAAAATTATCTATTATGGCAAGATCATATTTTAATGTGCAAACATAATACCCTCTTCTAATTAGTAACTAAAATGAAATAACATTACTGCTATAACTTATGATAAAACTGTGATCATATAAGCATGGAAAACATTAGTACTGTTTGATCATATATGAACCATCAATTTTTAAAAATAATTGTCAGTAAGACCAATCTTTAAGCTTTTACTATTGTGATTTCTTTAACAATATCCATAGAATTTTTTTTTTTGATACAAAACTTGAGTTTTCAAAGGATCATAGATTGGCAATGTATAAATTCATTTGGTCTGTCAAATCCAGGCGAAAATACCTGTAAAATATCCCAACATCAAATCAAATACTATCTTGTGGCTCTAATAAACTGAAATAAAGGAAGTATTGATGTACAGATATAATCATACTATAACTGGAATATACCCAATTGTCCTTTGAATGTGGAAGAAGTATTCTCTAATACACAAATTTGACTGATGCACTGTCAAATTGTTGTGGAGTGCACCTTTTATTTCACTATATTGTTTGTAGAATTCACAGTATTTTTGATAAATAATGCAACTATCTATTTCCATTATATTCTCAGTTGTGTCATTTTTCTGTCTTACATTTGGGGCAGAAATGTATTTTGAGGTAGTTTGTCCTTGTTGAGTTGAATTGCTAATGAAATCACTAACAACATAAAGATGTGAGATTAAAGCCCAGCACAGTCAATCAGCGATAGACTGTGTCCACTCTTACAGACACAGCATCTTACAGCCTGAGTGCCCAGCCTCCACCAGACAGAAAGAGGCTGGTTCCCTCTAGGAACTTAAATTTAATGGGAGGAAAAGCAGGCAATAAATTGAAAACTTAACCAATAAGCTTGACAATTTAAAGTATGAAAAATGCTATCCAAGAAGAAGATAAAACAGAATCAAATGGTAGAGTGTGTCTGGAGTTGCTTGGGCTAGGATAATGAAGCACTCTTGCCCCTCTGGCAAAATGGGACATTTGAGCTAAATTTCAGAAGCACATTTTTTTCAACTACCTATGTTATTAGAAAGAAGAGGTAACACATAGTGAGTGGACATACAGAAATCTATCATAACCGATGAAATGGCATCGGGTAATCGAGGAACAGAGCCCTCTAAGGTAGCCGAAAGTGTTTTACTTGGATGTTGCAAATTCAACATGAATATTGCATATGTGTGTGTATTTTATTGCTCTCTCTTCAGACTTCCAAAGCACTTTGTACCTCTGCACGAACAACAGGGTAAGTCACTACTGAGCCAGTTTTATTTGATTATATTTCTGCTTCTGCCACTAGAATTGAGTTCCTAGAGAGCAGGGGAAAACAAGCTCTCAGTTCTCCACAATGTTTTACAATGTCTGTGCTCCTCACCCAAAGGTACTATTTAGGAACACTTTCTAATAAATGTTGAAATGTTGACACTCACAGGCCTTTTTCATTTTTAATTGAAAAACTATTTTATTCTTTTAGAGGATTTGAAATGGCTGGGTTCTAGACCCAGAATCTGTTTTATGTTAACCAGGCTAAATGAAACATGATAGGAGACTAAATAAGAAAAAAAAAAATAACACATGTTAGATAAGCCATCATAGATATCTCTTGCTCTGGAGAATAATGGATCTTGTATTTTGGGGGGATTTTATGTCTGGTAACTGTGTAGAAAAACACACATTTCCTTAGCATTTGATGTTCAAAACCAGAAGCAGTTGGAAAATCTGCCACAGACTTTATTTTCTAGATTTCCCATTTGAGTGCACCACAATGGATAAAGGAGGAGCAAACAGTCTGACATGCTATTTATCCAGCTATAAAATTATCATAATTAGAGAAAGTGAGATATTTTGGTATTTAAAAGAGCTTATTAGTTCTTTGAATAATATTTATAAACAAATATTTGCATTTAAAATATATATAATTATATGAAGCATAATCGAAGAAACTAGTTTTAGGGTTGTAAATTAATGGTTATTTATAGTTGCCATGAAATTGAGAGGGATTTTAGATATTAAAAAAAGTGTCTGTTTATATATGAGTCATATTCACTCCCATGAGGGGATGAAAGGTATTTAAGTCTTCTCACAGATGTTCCACAATCAATTTATGTAAAGAACTAGTGACATATATATGAACTATATGGAAGGTGAATCTGTTTTTAAGCCTTAAAAATGAATTGATGAGACATAGCATCCAGGGATGTAGGAGATATTCTACATTTGTATACAACACCCAGCTGTGAATCTATAGAACTGATGTCTATCTGTCACTGCTGAATTTAGTATGTTAATAAAGATGTTGCCCATCACAAATCGATAAAACCTTAATATTAAAACAAACCACAAGTTCAGTAAGGATTTTCAGAATTATATGTCATGGAATGTTCTTGAAATTTTGCATCTAATTTTGTCTAAATTAACAGGCTTTACTTTTTAGAGAAGTTTTAGAGTTACAGAAAAATTGAGTAGAAAGTATAGAGAATTCCCATACACCCCTCTCTCCATGGTGTCTGCTGTTCTCCT
The DNA here is from genome assembly GCA_008086735.1 of Cheirogaleus medius. NCBI lineage: Eukaryota > Metazoa > Chordata > Mammalia > Primates > Cheirogaleidae > Cheirogaleus > Cheirogaleus medius. Next base: position 97,307,801 of record VBSM01002608.1, on the reverse strand, counting down.
ATTATTCACATCTTGCCTTAATGTGGTTCATTTGTTACAATTGCTGAGCCACTATTGATACATTATTATTAACTAAAGTACATAATTTATATTAGGGCTCACTCTGTGTGTTGTAAAGCAGCAGTCCCCAAACTTTTTGGTATCAGGGGCGGATTTCATGGAAGAAAATTTTTCCATGGACCAGAGGTAGGAAGGTGGAGGGGGTATTGTTGTTTCGGATTATTCATTTATTGTGCATCTTATTTCTATTATTATTATTTTGTGATATGTAATGAAATAATTATACAACTCACCGTAATGCAGAATCAGTGGGAGCACTGAGCATGTTTTCTTGCAACTAGACAGTCCCATCTGGGGATGATGGGAGACAATGACACCCAAAGTGTGTTGCTTATGTACAGTGTACTCTATAATCTCGTTTTGGTTGCTGTCACTGCAGAAACCCTGCTTCACAAAGATAGGATGTTGGAAATGGAAGCAGGCTCTTCAGTGCTTTTGTGGCAATCTCAGGATATCACGTCTTGACTTTAATTCAGAATGTATGGAGATTTGAAGTCGTCTCAAACATACTGTTAAGGCCACCGTCATTTGCGATCTCAAGCAGTTGATCCTCTTCTAGCAAGGACAAAGTCTATTCACCTGGCTTATTTACAGATGGGTTGAGGGTCCATTCCTTCCCATTTGGGGGTCTTTTGTGGTTGGGAAGTAGTATTCAAGCTCTTTTGAAAGCCGAGATAGGTGAACATGCACCAACTGGGAGAAAGAAGGCCCTGGCTCAGTCTCTTTCAAAATCTCTGCTAATGTTTGAAACATGCCAAAAATCCCAATGTTCACTCATCACCCCAAAAATTCCAGTTTGGCTTTGAATGCAGCCACTTTATCTGTCGACTTGAACATAGTTGCTGTTTTCCTCTGAGGTGACAATTTGAGTTCATCAAGCAGGTTGAACATGTCACACAAGTAAGCAAATTTTGTGACCCATTCTGTGTCACTGAAAGGTGCTGCCCGTGGTGACTGCTTTTCTAAAAGAAATCTCTGGAGCGGCTCTCATAACTCAAAAACTCTGGCCAGTGCTCTACCTTTAGAAAGCCACCTCACTTCTGTGTATAAGAGAAGATGTGTGTGTTCTGCATCCATCTCCTCACAGAACTGCACGGACAGACATGAGTTAAGGGATGTACTTTAAGACGGTTGATAATTTTAGTCATGTCCTGCAAAACGTTGTTTAGTTCAGATGACATTTTTTGGCTAGCCAGCATTTCTCTGTGAATGACACAGTGTGTAGACTCACATTCAGAAGCGACCTCCTTCACTGGAGTAGTGAAACCAGACAGCTGTCCAGTCATGGCAGCCGCTCCATGCATACATATACCACACAAAATGACCAATTCAGTTTTTCTGATATGTAATCATTCAAAGACTTGAATAGTTCTGAAGCTGTGGTGTTGGTTGGCAATAAAAGTGTGCATAACATATCCTCCTGAAAATATATCTCACAAAAACAAGTATTGTTGCCTTGTTGTCAACATCAGTAGACTCATCAACCTGGATTGCATACCATGGTGACTCATTAATCCTAAAATGTGCCTCAGTATCCTCTGCTATTTCATTGATTCATCTAGTTATGGTGCTAGCCAAAAGAGGAACATGTGCCACCTTTTGAACTGCAGTCTCTTCTAAAAGTTCATGGCAAATGCCCTTAGCAGAAGGCAGGATCAACTCTTCACCAACAGTAAAGGGCTAAGAGGTAGTAGCTTAATTAGCCAGTAAGAATGATGCTGTCAGTGCAGATACATTTGATGAAGTGGCGGCCTTCAATAATTGCTTCTGTTATTAGTGCTCGCTTTTTGTTTGTTTGTTTGTTTTTTGAAAACCTCCAAAGGTTTATCTTTTAATGCAGGGTGCTTGGGCTCCATGTGGCAAAGCAGTCTTCATGACTTTCTTGGGTAGCTGGTCTCCACATATCATATGAAGCAGCTTGGAGAATGTGAATCACCTGTTGCAATGAACTCATAATTTAAGTAGGACTCTTAGCATTTTCTTTTAAAAGCAACTTTCATTTTGTTGGCAGTTTTAGAGTCTTTTGCTCTCATCATCGGGTCTTTCCCCCTATTCAAAGAAGCTCTCCAGTGACATTTGTTTTTTTACTCATTTTTGCGAGGGTTAGCTTCTGGGCTTACCAAAACCATGACTGAGACAAGTGCATGGTCCAGGAAAGAGGCACAGAAGAAAGCGGTAAATAAAATAATGGGTGGGCCACGTGCAGTCGGATTCCTACTTAAAGCCTGCCACCAGATGCAGCTGTACAATTGAAGTGCATTAACTTACTTGCCACTGTAGAGCCTGCCACCAGATGCAGCTTAATTGTCACTTGCTACTCACTGATGGAGTTTCGATATGAGTCTGCAAGCAATTGATTTAGTATGGTCTGTGTGCAGTCAAACCTCTCTGCTAATGATAATCTGTATTTGCAGCTGCTTCCCAGAGCTAGCATCATCATCTCAGCCCCACCACAGATCATCAGGCATTAGATTCCCATAAGGAGTGTGTAACATAGATCCCTTGCATGCGCAGTTTACAGTAGGGTCCGTGCTCCCACGAGAATCTAATGCCACTGCTGATTTGACAAGAGGCAAAGCTCAGGCAGTGATGTGAGTGATGAGGAGCAGCTATAAATACAGATGAAGCTCACAGGCCCGCTGCTTACCTCTTGCTGTGCAACCCGGTTCCTAACAGGCCACTTACTGATACCAGTCCACGGCCTGGGGGTTGGGGACTGCAGTTGTAAGGTACCATGGGTTTTCACCAATGCATGATGTTATGTATATATAATCAGTATCATATAGAATTGTTTCACTATCTTGAAAATCCCTTGTAGTCCACCTGTTCATTCTTTCCCCACCCCATTCCTTCCTCCCCTACACCCCTCCCAACCACTGATCTTTTTACAGTCACTCTTTTTGCCTTTTCCAGAATGTCATATAGTTAGAATCATTCAGATTGGCTTCTTTAATTCAGTGATATACATTTGAAGTTTCTCCCTATCTTTTTGTGGCTTGATATTTCATTTATTTTTATTGCTGTGTGATATCCCATTGTCCAGTGATACATCTATTTATTTACCCATTCACCTATTGGAGGACATCTTCGCTGCATCCTATTTTTGGCATTTCTGAATAACACTCATGTGCAGGTTTATGTGTAGACCTAAATTTTCAACTCATTTGGATAAATATCAAGGGGTATGATTGCTGGGTGTTATGGTAAAACTATATTTAGCTTTATGAGAAACTTCTAAACTGTCTTCCAATATGACTGCACCATTTTGCATCCCCATCAGCAATGAAGGAAGAGTTCCTGTTGCTCTACATCCTTGTCAGCAGTTAGTATTGCAGCTGCATTAGATTTCAGTATTATAATGGGCATGTAGTGGTATCTCATTGTTGTTTTAATTTGCAATTCTCAAATGACATATGATATTGAACATATTTTCATATACTTATTTGCCATTTGTACATCTTTGGTGAGGTATCTGTTTAGGTCTTTTTCCTATAGTTAAGTCGGGTTGTTTGTTTTCTTATTATTGAGTTTTTAGAGTTCATTGTATTAACATATTTTTCAGAACAGTTATTTATTAGATTATTTCTTTTGAAAATATTTTTCCCAGTCTGTGGTTTATCTTTTTATTTCCTTACTAGTTGCTTTTGCATAGTGAATTTTAATATTTTAATAAAGGTCTAAATTATCATTTTTTTCTTTCATAATTGTGCTTTTTGTGTTGTATCTGAAAATTCATCACCAAATCCAAGGTTACCTAGATTTTCTTCTATGTGATCTTCTAAAAATTGTATAATTTGGCATTTTACATTTAGGTCTATGATCCATTTTGAATTAATTCTTGGAAAAGGTATTAACACAAGGTTTGTGTTAAATTGAATTTTTTGCATCTGTCTTAAAGACAGAGAATGACAGTTCTTTGACTTTGTTCTTCCTCATTACTTTATTGACTATTCTCGGTCTTTTGCTTTTTCATATAAACTTTAGAATCAGTTGGTCAATATCTATGAAATAACTTGCTGGGATTTTGATTTTGATTGTATTTAATCAATACATCAAATTAAGAAGAACTAACAGCTTAACAATATTGTCTTCTTTTCCAAGAACATGGAATATCTCTTCATTTGTTTAGGTCTACTTTAATTTCTTTCATCAGTTCTTTATAGTTTCCCCCACACAAGTCTTGTACATACTTTGTTACATTTATACCTAAGTGTTTCATTTTTTGGTGCTATTGTAAATGATGTGTCTTAAACTTCAAATCCAATGGTTCATTGCTTGTGTATAGGAAAGAAATTGACTTTTACATATTAGACATGTATCCTGACACGTTTCTATATTTTATACATAGAAAATTACATTGTCTGCAAAGACAGTTTTATTTCTTCCTTCAAAATCTGTATTCCTGTTATTTCTTTTACTTGTCTTATTGCATTAGCTAAGACTTCCAGTACAATGTTGAATAAGAGTAGTGTTAGAGAACATCCTTGCCTTGTTCCCAATTTTATGGGGAAAGCATCTATTTCTCACGATTAAATGTGAAGTTAGCTGTAGGTTATTTTTCTATTTCTTATCAAGTTGGGAAGAAACTAACTCTTGGTTTCATTGATTTTCTCTATTGATTTCCTGCTTATAATTTTATTGATTTATGCTTAGGTTAGATTTAATTTGCTCTTATTTTTCTAGTTTCCTAAGTTAGACTCTTAGATCATTCATTTTTGATCATTCTTCTTTTCTAATATATGCATTTGGTGCTATAGATCTCTTCTAAACAATGCTATTGTTACATCCCACCCATTTTGATAAGTTATGTTTTTATTTTCACTTAGTCCAAAATATTCTTAAATTTCTTTTGAGAATTCTAGGCCAAGAGTGGTGGCTCACGCCTGTAATCCTAGCACTCTGGAGGCTGAAGCAGGAAGATCACTTGAGGCCAGGAGTTCAAGATCAGCCTGAGCAAGAGTGAGACCCCATCTCTACTAAAAATAGAAAAAATAGCTGAGTGTGGTGGTGTGCACCTGTAGTCCCAGCTACTCAGAAGGCTGAGGCAGAAGGATTGCTTGAGGCCAGGAGTTTGAGGTTGCTGGGAGCTAGGGTGATGCCACGGCACTCTAGCCAGGACAATAGGGCAAGACTGTTTCAAAAAAAAAAAAAAAAAAAAAAGAATTCTTTGATCCATATGTTGTTTAGTATTATGTTGTGTACTCTTCAAATATTTTGGAATTTTTCAACTGTCATTATATTATTCATTTCAGATTTAATTCCATTGTGGTCTGAGAACATATGTTGTATGATTTCTATTCTTTTAAATGCTTTAAGGTTTGTTTTATGACCATAATAAGGTCTATCTTGTTGAATGTTCCATGTGAACTTGGGAAGAATGTTTATTCTACTGCTGATGGATAAACTATCCTATAGATGTCAGATAGTGTTGATTGATGGTGTAGTTCAGTTCAACTATATCCTAACTGATTTTATGGATCTGTCAATTACTGATAAAAGGGCATTAAAGTATTCTATAATAATGGATTTGTCTATCCCTCCTTGCAATTCTATCAGTTTTTGCCTGAAGAATTTTGATACTGTCTTGCTATGTAGATATATATATATATATATATATAAAATTGTTATGTCTTCTTGGAGTTTTGACCACTTTTTTATTATGTAATCTGCCTCTCTGTCCCTGATAACCTTCCTTGCTCTGAAGTGTGTTTTGTCTACAAGAAATATAGCCACTCCAGTTTTTTTTTTTTATCTTGTTAGCATGGTATATCTTTCTCTATTCCTTATCTTTAATCCATGTTTTTCATATATAAAGTGGCTTCCCTATAGACAATATATCATTGGGTCTTATTTTTTTTAATTTCAAAAATTTAGGAGGTACAAGTGCTTTTTGGTACATGGATGAATTGATGCTGAAGTCTGGGCATTCAGTGTACCTGTCACCAGAATAGTACACATTGTACCTGATAGGTAGATTTTTATCCCCCAGACCCTCTCACCCTCCCTCTTCTTAGTTTTCAATGTCCGTTACACTATTTTATGACCATATATATCCCTCATTTAGCTCTCACTTACAAGTGAGAATATGTGGTATTTGTTTTTCCATTCCTGAGATACTTTGCTTAGGATAATGGTCTCCCATTCCATCCAAATGGCTGCAAAAGACACTATTTCATTCTTTTATGGCTAAGCAGTACTTCAGTATGTGTGTATACACACACACACACACATATATGTATATATAAAAAACATTTTTTTATCCACTCATCAGTTGATGAACCTTTAGGTTGATTCCATATCTTTGCAATTATGAATTGTGCTGTGATAAACATTCGGGTGCAGGTGTATTTTTTATAAAATGATTTCTTTTATAATCCCAGTAAGTGAGATTGCTGTATTAAATGATAAGTCTACTTTTGGTTCTTTGAAGAATCTCCATATTGTTTTCCATAATGATTGTACTCCTTTACATTCCCACCAACAGTGTGTAATCTTTCCCTTTCAACTGCATCCATGTTAGTATCTATTGGTTTTTGACTTTTTAGTAATGGCCATTCTGACAGGGGTAAGGTAGTATTACATTGTAGTTTTAATTTGCATTTCCCTGATTAGTGATGTTGAGCATTCTCTCATATGTTTGTTGTTCATTTGTCTTTTGAAAAATTCTGTTCATATCTTTTATCCACTTTTTGATGAGGTTATTTGCTTTTTTTTCTTGCTGATTTGTTTCAGTAGAATTGTTGAGTAGATTCTAGATATTAGCCCTTTGTCAGATATATAGTATGCAAATATTTTCCACTATTCTGTAGGTTGTCTGATTACTCTGTAGATTATTTCCTTTGCTGTGCAGAAACTTTTAACTTAAGTCCTATTTATTTATTTTTGTTCTTGCTATATTTGCTTTTGGTGTCTTAGTCATAAATTCTTTGCCTAGGCCAAAGTCTAAAAGAGTTTTTCCTACATTTTCTTCTAGAATTTTTATGGTTTCAAGTTTTATATTTAAGTCTTTAATCCATCTTAAGTTAATTTTTTTATATGGTAAGAAATAGGGATCGCATTTTATTCTTCTGCATGTGGCTATCTAGTTTTCTCAACACCATTTATTGAAAAGGGCATCCTTTCTCCAGTGTATGTTTTTGTCCGCTCTGTTGAAAATCAGTTGGTTGTAGCTATATAGCTTTTTTTTTCTGGGCTTTCTACTGTGTTTCACTTGCCTATATGTTTACCTTTATGCCATTTTCATGCTTTTTTGGTTACTATAGGGTAGTAGTATAATTTGAAGTCAGGTAATATGATGCCTCCAGATTTGTTCTTTCAGCTTAGGATTGTTCTGGCTACTCAGGCTTTATTTGGTTGCATATGAAGTTTAGGATTATTTTTTCTGTATCTGTGAAAAATGATGTTGGTATTTTGATAGGAATTATTTTTTGTTTTCATTTTAATTTTCTATTATAGTCTTCCTATTTTAATGGGTGTATTTAGACCATACACATTTAAAGTGCTTATTGATATAGTTGAATTAATATCTACCATATTTATAACTGCTTTCTATTCATTGTCCTTGTTTTTTACTTCTTCTATCTTTCTTTTTTTGTTGTTTTCTACTCTTTTTTTTGCCTTTTTGTTGTAATTGAGTATTTTATATGATTTCATTTTTTCTCTTCCCTTAGCACATAAATTATACTTCTTTTTAAAAAATTGTAATGGTTACCCATGTGCCTGCAATATGTATTTACAACTAATGTATGTTCATTTTTAAATAACACTATCCTAGTTTATGTGGAGTGAAGGTACTATATAACAGAGTATTGCCAATGTCGCTCTCTTGTTCCTAATAACATTCATGTCATTCATTTACTTTATCCATAAGCTATCACAGCCCAAACATTGTTGCTATTATTATTTTGCACAGATAGTTACCCTTTAGATCTGTGGTCCCTCCCCAGCCTGTTAGGGACCAGGCCACAGAGCTCTGCTGCACCCCTACCAGCCATCTATGGAAAAATTGTCTTCCATGAAAATTAAGAACTGGGGAACTGGGGTGAGGTAGGGGATGGGGGATGCACGGAGGAGGTGAGCAGTGGCAGGCAATCGAGCTAAGCTTCACCTGTATTTATGGCTGCTCCCCATTGCTCCCATCACCACCTGAGCGCTGTCTCTTCCCCATCCCTGGAAAAATTGTCTTCCATGAAACTCATCCCTGGTGCCAGAAAGGTTGGGGACCGCTGCATTAGGTAATTGAAATTTGGAAAATTGAAAGATTTTATTTTACCTTCATTTATTCCTTCTCTCACTTTTTCTTTATTTTTGTAGGTGTGAGTTTCTGATCTCTGTCATTTTTTTTATTCTGAAGAACTTTCAATATTATTCACAAGTTAGGTCTACTGTTGGAAAATTCACACAATATTTGTTTTTCTAAGAAATCATTATATCTCCTCCACTTTTGAAGAATATTTTTTTCTGCATACAGAATTCTAGGTTTGTGGCTTTATTTTCTTTCAACACATTTGATATTTCACTGCATTCTCTTCTTGTATGGTATTTGAAAAGAAGTGTGTTGTAATTTTTATCCTTGTTCTTCTATAGATGACATTTTTCTCCTCTGGCTTCTTTTAAGGTTTTTCTCTTTGTCTTTGGTTTTCTGCAGTCTTAATATGATATGCCTTCATTGTAGATATTGTAATAGGTATCCTGTTTAGTGCTCTCTGAGCTTCCTGGATCTGTCATTAATTTTTTAAAAGTCTCAGCCTTTGTCACTTAAAATATGTCCTCCGTTCCTTTCTTTCATTATTCTGTTTCTGACATTGCCATGATACATACATTAAACCTTTTGTAGTTGTCCCACAGTTCTTAGATATTCTGCTCCTCTTTCTCATTGTTTTTTAATTCATGTTTTACTTGCTTTTCTGTTTGGAAAGTTTGTATTGACATATCTTCAGGCTCACCGATTCTTCCCACAGTTGTGTCCAATCTACTGATGAGCCCATCAAGATATTCTTCATGTTTTAAATTTCTTGCATTTTCTTTTGATTTTTGAAAAGAGTTTTCATCTTCTTCTGTACATTACCCATCTCTTCTTGCATGTTGTGCATTTTTCCATTAGAGCCCTTAGTATATTAATCATAGTTGTTTTAAACTTCTGGGATGGTAATTGTAACATCCATATCTGAGTCTGGTTCTGAGGCTTGCTTTGTCAGGGTGGTGGTTTGCCCTGTGAGCTCTATTTTTTGATAAATCTAAGGTTGGTTTGTTCTACTTTTTCTTTGTTGTGATGCTGGGGGAGTGATGACTTTTAAGTTTTTTACATATCACACTACAAAATGGAAGTCCCTCTTTATCTAATTTGTAATATTTATGTATTAATATATTAATGAAATGTCATATTATAAATCCCAGAGCACAATATCCCTGAAAAACTGTAAGTCTATTCTACAATGACATGTACTTTAGCAGAATGAAATGGAGATTTGTGGTAATGATTTTGAAAATTCAAGCAACCCAACCATATATCTATATATATGTACATATATCTCCAGATATGTATTTTAAAGACCTCAGAAGAATATATTACTTTACATGTCATTCTATGATATGTTAATTTGTATAAAAGTCAGAGACTAAATAGGTCCGTTTGGACAATGACTAGCACTTGCATATAAAGGAGCCAAGAAGACCACTGGCCTTGATTCTGAACTTGATTGAGTTTGCTCACAGGAGGAAGGTATCTAAGTGAAAATCTCTCTCCTCTAAGTCACTTTGAGCATTGCCTAGAGCAAAAGAGAAATTGAGGGAGAGATTCACCAGTCCAGGACATTGACAAATATGCCATAGTGATTGTTTTTTTCTTTTTTCTATCTAGTGAATAATAGGTGGGAAGATCTTTCTCAGCTACCATGGAATTATGAGAAAAATCCTTCTCCACAGCCTGTTCTGCTGCATCAGAGGATCTGGGAGAGAGAGAGAAAAACTCTTTACATGGCAGATCCAGGTAAGTGTATTGATGTTGCCACTCAAATACAAATGGAGAAACTAAACCAGACTTACATGAAATACCATTTTAGATGGACTTTTAAAACCTATGGTTTTGTGAACTTTAAAACTGGAGGATATATGACCAGTCACACAATGTGTCAGACAAGTATTCACTGGTGCATGCTAAAGTTCTTTAGAAGATGCCAAATACTTAATTATTGTATTTCTCTCACTTTCTTCTCCTGTATGAAGAAATAAAAGAAACTGTAACAGTAAATAAGAATGACACACAGTTCTCTACAATAGAGTACATATGTTGCTAAAAACACAATAAGTATGTAGCACATAAAATGATGAAACTTAAACCAAAGTTTACTTTTGTACAATTAATAAAAAATAATCTATATAAAAATAAACCCAAATATGGAGAAAAATGAGTTTAACATGAAATCTAGACAGCTGGCTAGGTGAGTGAGTTCAGCTGAAAAATTGCACAATTACATCCCTAATTGTGTATGTTTTTATAAAATGCAAGTCGCAGGTCAAATGTAAGCATTCATTTTTATTTTGCCAAATGATCATGTCCGGTACGATATGAAAAGCCAAGTTAACTAAGATTAATGCACAATCCTAATTCAGTGTGAGTGGGATTTCCTGCTGGCAATTATGCATTGGTTTAAATGCATTAGAAAGCAAACCTCTATTATTTTTAGCAGATGATTGAATGAATCATATTTGTAAATGCTAATAATCAATGTGAGCTTAATGAAAATCAGATCATTAAATGGCAGGGATATGCTCAAACCTAAAATTCACATGTTGTTCTTATTCTGAACCAGAATGGCCATTGTATCAAAACTTTCCTCTTGTGACTAGGTGAATAAAACCAATACAAGATTTAATAATAATCTATATTTATCAAATTTGCTGTTGAGTCAGTTTTAACAGCAAGGTGTGTGAACGATGTGAGAGAATAATGAAATGGCAGTGTGGGGTGATGCAGAGAGCCTCTGACCAATCTGGCTTCTTTCTGTCTTTATTTCTATATTAGCCCACTGGGTGACTTTGCATCAGCCATTTTAATTTTTCTCTTTGAATCTATGTTTCCTTGCCTTTCAAGTGAGTTAGTTGAACAGTTATCTGAGTCTATGAGATTGCTTGCTAAGGGACCTGGCTGGGCTCCCATCTCCATGACCATGTGTAGACAGGCTAAATGTGAGTTGAGTTATTCATGGTCAACTTAATATGTAATTTCTATTGAGGTTTATCAGAAACTCAGGTATTAAGTTGCCATCACTTCCAACTTTGGGTGCTGAATACTTGCTAAAGTCTCAAAAGTTCAATTCAAAATAGGACTCTTATTTGACAGAGTTGAAAGTGATATTTCTTTCAAATTATGAATAAGTGAATTTTTTACATATCCCTGACATGCATTAGGTCTAGTTCGGTTTTATAAGACCCACTAAAAATGGAAGGCTGAATTTGCATTGGTGGTACTGTATTCCCATAGTTATCAGAGTTTCATGCATACCAAGAGGGCTATACCTTATGGACATACAGTTCTAAAAGTGTATTCTACAGTAAAATAAAAATAGTAATCATTAATAGTCATTGACAATTAGCAATGTGTCAAGCACTGTCCTAACTCTACATATCATTCACTCAGTGCTCCTAAGAGCCCTATGAAGTATGACTTCTATTTTCCTCATTTTACTGATGAGGAAACATAAGAACAGAGAGGCTAATTAACTTGCCCAAATTATCCAGCTTATTAATTGCAGAGCCAGACTTTGACTGGTTCTGATGTCCACGATTCTAGGTATTATATTAGTATTTCACTATCTCTGAATATGATCTAAGTACTCTGGATATCAACATATTTCCTGAAATTATCAGGAAATTGGTATAAAACTCCTGCAGATAGCTATCTATAAGAATACTGGAAAGACATTCTTTCACTAGAGTCTAAATTATAATAACAAAAATGTTATCTAAAATGGATGGAAACTGCATTATGAAATAGGAACAGTTTCCTAAATAATTAACATAAGAATAATTATATAGATACTAAACTGCAAATTATAGACATTGCTTTCTTGAAGTTTGTGCTTAATCCCCTTTCTGTAAATTGCTGGTGAAAGTCTTAGCTACATGCAGCCAAGTGAAATATCCTAGTTCTTGTCCCCTTAGAATGCATTGTAACTTTTGGTGGTGTTTCTGCGTGATTTGACCAATATATCTGTGTTATAGTAATTAAATTAAAATGGTCACTTGCTTATGTTAGGACCTTTTATAACAATTATGTAGAAGCCTACACCTAGCACAGAGCCGGACACTGGTAGACACCCTCGTTTATTAAATAACTATAGAATCCCCACGTTCACTCTCTACAATTGGTCAATGTTCTGACTTGAAGTGCAATCTCCATATACTATATGCCTGGAGCTCTACTATTCCTTATTTAAATTTTGTCAAACTGAAGGGGTCCCTTTATTCTTAGACACATTTTGCAAATGTCTGCCATAATTATCCACTTAATAGTCTTCTATCTTTCTTCTATGAGACCTTTCTCTGACTCTATCTTGACCCAGGCAATTGCATGGTAATAAGAGAAGCTTTATGCCTTCTGACTTTTTGATAAGAATACAAGCGTATCTCATTTTATTGTACTTTGCCTTATTATGCTTTACCGACATTGCATTTTTTACAAATTGAAGGTATGCGGCAGCCCTGCATCAAGTGAGTCTTTTGGTGGCATTTTTCCAATAGCATGTGTTGCTTCCTGTCTCTGTGTCACATGTTGGTAATTCTCACAGTATTTTCACAGACGTTTTCATTATTGTTATATGTGTTATGGTGGTCTGTGGTCAGTGATATTTGGTGTTACTATTATAATTGTTTGGGGGACCACAAACCATCCCCATATATGATGGCAAACTAATCCGTAGATGTTGTGTGTTTTCTCACTGCTCCACCAATCAATCGTTCCCTCTCACTCAGATTTCCTTGTACCTTGACACACAACAATATTGAAATTAGGCCAGTCAATAACCCTACTATGGCCTTTAAGTGTTAAAGTAAAAGGAAGAGTCACAATCTCTCACTTTAAATCCAAAGCTAGGATGATTATGTTTAGTGGGGAAGGCATATCAAAAGCCGAGATAAACTGAAAATTGCACCAAACAGTTAGTCAAGTTGTGACTGCAAATGAAAAGCTCTGGAAGTAAATTAAAAGTGCTACTTGAGTGAATACACAAATGATAAGAAAGAAAGACATTCTTTTTGCTGATATGAATAAAATTTTAGTGGTCTGGATAGAAGATCAAACCAGGCTTAATATTTCCTTAAGCCAAAGCCTAATCAAAAGCAAAGTCCTAACTCTCTTCAATTCTTTGAAGGTAGAGAGATGTGAGGAAGCTGCAGAAGAAAAGTTTGAAGCTATTTGAGGTTGGTTCATGAGATTTTAGGAAAGAATCCATCTCCATAATATAAAAGTGCAAGGTGAAACAGCAAGTGCTGATGTTGAAGCTGCAGCAAGTTGTCCATAAGTTTGTGCTAAGATAATTGATGAAGGTGATTATACTAAACAAAAAAGATTTTCTTTTTTTTTTTTTTTT
>VBSM01002608.1:97279174-97294052 GCA_008086735.1 Cheirogaleus medius | reverse complement strand
CGGCCTCCCAGAGTGCTAGGATTACAGGCGTGAGCCACCGCGCCCAGCCAACAAAAGGTTTTCAATGGAGACATAATAGCCTTCTATTGGGAAAAGATGCCATTTAAGATTTTTATAGCTAGAGAGGAGAAGTCAGCAGCTGGCTTCAAAGCTCCAAAGGACAGGCTGACTCTCTTGTTAGGAGATAATGCAGGGTGACTTTTAGTTGAAGCCAATGCTTATTTACCATTCTGAAAATCGTAGGACACTTAAGAATTATACTAAATCTACTCTGCTCATGCTCAATAAATAGAACAACAAAGCCTGGATGACAGCACATCTGTTTATAGCATGATTTACTGAACATTTTAAACCCACTGTTGAGACCTACTGCTCAGAAAAAAAGATCCCTTTTAAAATATTACTGCTCATTGGCAAGGTATCTAGTCACCCAAGGGCTCTGATGGAGAGCTCTGATTGTGAAGTTGCTGTAAACATTGTTAAAATGACAACATAGGATTTAGAACATTATGTAAATTAAGTTGATAAAGCAGTGGCAGGGTTTTAGAGAATTGACTCTAGTTTTGAAAGAAATTCTACTGTGGATAAAATGCTAGCAAACAGCATCACATGCTACAGAGAAATCTTTCATGAAAGTAAGAATCAATCAATGTGGCGAGCTTCATTGTTATCTTATTTCGAGAAATTGCCACAGCCACCCTATACGTATTTTTGTTTAAGGTATACATATTATTATTTTTTAGACATAATACTATTGCACACTTAATAAACTATAGTAAAGTATAAACACAAATTTTCTATGCACTTGGAAACCAAAACATTCATGTGACTCACTTTATTGTGATTTTCATTTTATCTCAATGGTCTAGAACCAAACCCATGATGTCTCTGAGGTACATTGCTTTATCCAAGAAATATTTTACTTGTTACCTACAATAGACTAAGCTCTTCCAAGTAGAGTATGATTTTATAGAGATTTCATTATTCAGAAGCAATTCAACTATGCTGTATTTCCTACATAATATTAGTATTTTTCTTTCCTATGGTACTTAACCATTTCATCCTTGGTATGTGTGAGTTGTTATGTAATCATAGAGACCTATTGGTCAACAGAAAATAAGATCTCATTAATTTATCCATTGCAAGTTAACAATGGGTTTTCTGAAAGATTACACATTTTTAACAGAATTATTTTCTAATAATATGTCCATCTAATACTGCGTATTTAATGAAGTATTCAGCAGTTTATAAGATACCTATAATCATTATCTTCTTAATATAAAATAAAGGATTATTTTTAGAAAATATTTTCCCTCCATAGATACATTGCTTCAGTGGAGTGTTTGATATTCAGAACTGAGAGTTTCTTCTTTTTGGATGTGGCTCTATTTTCTCAAGCTGGGAATTATGTCTTAATATATTTTACAGAAGTGTTCACTATCCATTTAACATATCCTGAGACACTTATTTAATCTATGAGCAAGCACATGTAAGCATTAGAATACATACCAAGTTAGATTAAATCTGCTGGAAAATAAATCTGAGTATGACCAGAATTGAAAAATGAAGAAATAATAAAATGTAACATTCCAATTCTTCTTGTTTTTCTAATAGGTGAGGCCATTTTGTTATTGGACTACATTATTTATTAAAAAAAAATAGTTTGGCTTCCAAAACTTTCAAGTCTTGGGAGATTTTATGGATGTCCTAGTATTGGATGTTGGAGGCAGACCGAAAACTAGAATATAAATATCTGTTTTATGATTCATAAGATGAACAAAGTTAATAAGGCTTACACATTAAAAAAATCGCTTTCTTATTTTGCCACTGAGATTTGCTTTTAACCCAGAGGTGTTTCTCCTTGGAAAAGCATTTCTCAGGAACTCCCAGAATATTGTGGCATGCTGTCCAAATTTTGGTCCTTTTCTCATGACCAGCATCAATAGATTTTACATAATTTTCTTATTATTATTATTTACATTTCAAATAGAAGATATTGAAGCAAAAATATTCTAAGATAAAAGGGACTGTAAGCCATCACTGAGTGGTTCATTTAATAGGAAAGCCAATGCAAGATGAAAGTGAAAATAAATATTCTGTGTATGTTTGTGTGTGCATGCACACACAAATATATGCATTTTTTTGGTTAAGAAATAACAAAAATGGTTCATGAGGTAGTTAAAAATACCCCCGTCCTCCTGTTCTGAATGAAGATATCCTCTGTGGTCTTGTCTAGACTCTCACTCTCCCCCTTATTGTCCTCCATCAGCAGCTCTGAGGTTTGGCACAAGGTGTAGGAAGACTAATTAAGAAAAGGAAAATGTAAAGGAACAGAGGAAAAATGAATGGAGAAAAGGTGGAAAGTGTCTAGGGAGCAGCAACATTTTGTTCAGAAATAGGGCGGAGACTTTAAGAAGCTCAAAGACTTTTCTTTAGATGTTAATTTCCCTTCCATTTGTATTTCATTTCCTTTATTATTTTTTTAATTGACATATTTGTACTTTAAAAAGTAGTAAAGGAAAATTTCATGAAGTTGTAGGAGTAGTTATGAAAAACTATAAAAGTTCCATATTATATTCACTGATGCATTTATTTAACTCTTTTAAACATGAACATAAGTCAGTGTGGCAAACAATAAAAATTGTACCTGGTTGTTTAATGTATTAAATGACCGATTTTAAATACAACAACTTTGATCACTCAGTGATGGAAAATCAAAGATTAAAGGGAAAACCATTTGTGGCTTCGGGATTTTCAAAGAATCACTGTGTCACTTGTTTTCATAAAATGCATTAATTTAGGAAAATTACAAATCATTTCTGAGAGACCACTCTATCAAAATATGGAAAGGCATGTGACACAGAAGACAAAAAGATCAAGCTGAGTACAGTATGGTTCTAAAAAGTCCAATGATCTTATTAATAATGAAAAGATGCAAAGTTGTGATCACATGAAATGTATTCTAACCTGAAATGCTGGAATTAATTTATAACAAGTTTCATTCTTAGAACTTTAAAGAAGACTTTAAAGCACAGTCTTACTCTTTTTCCTCTTATGCTGAAACTATGAAGTCATGCTTGAATCTTGGCAACACAGCGATATGTTTATTAACTTTCACTTGGAATTAGGTTTCTGACAGTTTTAATTTTTTTTTCTGAAGCGTTTTTTTAAACAAGTTTCCATTAATTGCCACACACTTTGTCATTAAATCAGATTGCATAATACACCAATGCATCTTGTTCTCAATGACAATTTATCATACCTAATGATAATCCTAATAGCTCACACTTATTGAGTGTTTTTCTGTGTCAGGCACTGTTATAAGAATGTGAAATGTTTAGTTCACTTACTCTCACAGTAACACTGTATTATAGGTCCTTGGTGTTAAACTTATTTTGCAGATAAGAAAACTGAGGCTCAGAAATGATCCTTTAAGTGTGAGGTAAGAGCAACAAAGACCCAGCAGGGGTCCTCAAACTTTTTAAACAGGGGGCCAGTTCACTGTCCCTCAGACCGTTGGAAGGCCAGACTATAGTTTAAGAAAAACTATGAATAAATTCCTATGCACGCTGCACATATCTTATTTTGAAGTTAAAAAACAAATGAGCAGATGAGCCCGTGGGCATGTGGCCCGCGGGCCATAGTTTGAGGATGCCTGCGAAGTTTCTGAAAACTGAGGGATAACAATAACCTTCACATTTCACTTTCCTGCCTCACAACCTTGACAAATCTTCCAAAATGACCAAAGCAGTCTTCCCTTAAAATGTGTTGACATGAATTTTTCTGTTAGAGTTATGATGGTTAAACTGAAATCTTTAATCCCACCAGAATCTTTAAAAGAATAGGAACGGTGAAATAGATGGAGAGGCAATGTCCTCTTGAATGGCGCCACATGCATGTGAGAATCCTGGAAAAGCTGGATAAATATTTTCTTTCAGTAAAGTTGACAAATTTTCTATCGTTTTCCATAGATTCCCCTTAAAGGAGATAAAAAAATGTGTGACTAGAATATACACAATGATTGGACTGCCTAAGATGTCTGAAGAAAAGTTGCTGATTTTCTTTCACTCCCAAATATCAGCAGATGTAGCTCTACTGCTTTGTCATAGTGCCATAGTTTAAGTGAAAAATGTCACTAATGGTTTATTGAACATTGAATACTTTCGTTTTTAGAATGCATTAAAAGATGAAATATGTTTTTGTGAGAGTGTGTTGTTTTACTTTTAATGCTTATGGTAAAAAATATATTAGGATTAACTTCAAAAGTGATTTTTTTTTCAGGACAATATTCCATCTCACTGGACTTTTCTTCTAATTACATTATAATCACTTTCACATGAAATAACTATGGCCCAGGCATGAGTAAATGAATGAAAAATCAATTGGCATAGGAATTCAGTTCTTTCACTTCTTTAATTTTCTTTGACCTTGGATAAATCACCTTGGTCTGCTTGGTTATAAAAACAAAACAAAACAACAACAACAAAACAGTGATCTTCACTATGAATCATCTTAGCAATTTGGGGATGTTAATTTCAATGAAGAGACAGAATTTCCCTGATCATAGTGGCATTGGCATAGGCAAAATCTTATTCACAACTTTTGGAAAAAAGGCATTAGTTAGCTGCTATTAAAAAAAGAAAAACTGGTTTAAAGAGATATGTTAAAGACAAATATCCATCTGAATTATCTTTGAATTTCCATAGAGTGTGCCAAAGTATCTTTCATACACTACGTTTCCAATGAGCATGCTTTGGATAATTAAATTAGTGAAAGTAATCTTAGTTATTGACTATAAATAGAGTGAAGGATCTTCAAAAAATTAAAGTGCAAGACATATGGTATTCAAATTACCATTCAGACACCTAATATCATAGAAGGCCTATTATTCAATAGTGCATATATCTCACACTTTTCCATGTCATTAAAAGAATGAGCATGCATTTTCTAGAACAATTTTTGTATCATCTTTTTTTTTACTTTTTACTTTTTTAATTTTTATTTTAGAAGAGTGTAGATTTACAAAGATAGCATAGAGATTTTCATATACCCTACACCCAATTTCCCCTACTGTTAACACTTCATACTAGTGTGATACATTTTGTTACAATTAAGGAATAAATATCGATACATCATTGTTAACTAAGGTCTACACATTATTTAGTTTTCCTTAGTTTTTACTAATGTTCATTTTCTGTTTCGGGCATCTATCCAGGATATCACATTACATTTAATTGTATGTTTCCTTAGGCTACTCTTGGCTGTAATATTTTCTCAGACTTTCTATGTTTTTAAAGACTTTGAAAGTTTTGAGAAATACTGGCCAAGTGTTTTTCTAGAAAGTCATTTCATTGTAATTTTTCTGGCTTTTTTTAATGGTTAGACTGGGATTGGGGGTTGTTGAGAGGAAGATCACAGAGGTAAACTGCTATTCTCATTATCTCTTTCAAGAGTACCTACTAACAACATGACATATCACTGTTCATATTAACCTTGACAATTAGCTGAGAGAGAGTTTGTTTATTGGCTTCCTCCATTGTAGAGTTAGTGTTTATCTCCTTTTTCATGTTCTACTCTTTGAAGGAAGTCACTATGTGCAAGTCATTTAAGGAGTGGGGAGTTGTGCTCTACCTCGTGGAGGGCACAGTATCTACATATCTAAATTAATTGTTTGAAATTCTTCCTTACAGAACATCTATTTATTCAAACATTTATATCAGTATAGACTCATAGGTATTTATTTTATACCTTGGGTTATAATCCAGTACTACTTTATTTATTTAGTTGTTCAAATTGTTTATGTCAATTCCTTGGGATTATACAGATAACAATTTTGCCTCTGAACAAAGAGAGTTTAATTTTTCATTTCTCATCCTGTATGTTTATTATTTATTTTTGTGTTCTATTGCACTAACTAGAAATTCTAGTATGATGCTGAATAGGAGTAGGGAGAGAGGGCATCCTTGCTTTGTTTCTGATTTTAGGTGGAAAGCATCTAGTCTTTCACCATTGGGTATGGTGTTAGCTGTAGGTTTTATTAAGATGCTCTTTACCAACTTGAGGAAGTTCCCCTTAGATTCCTTGTTTGCTGAAAATTTTTTATCATGAATAGGTGTTGGATTTTGTCAAAGGCTTTTCTGTATCTATTGACATAGTCACATGAGTTTTCTTCTTCAGATTGTTGATGTGATAAATTACATTAATTGACTTTTGAATGTTGAACCAGCCTTACATATTCGGAATAAATCTCACAGGATCATAGTATGTAATGTTTTAATACATTACTAGATTTGATTTGCTATTATGAAGGATTTTTACATCTATGTTTTTGAGAAATATTGGTTTGTGGTCATCCTTTCCTACATGTCTTAACTGATCTTGGTATTAGGGTAATGTTGACCTCATAAAACAAGTTAGAAAGTACTCCCTATGCTTCTATTTTCTGGAAGATACTGTAGAGAATTAGTGTCACTTCTTTCTTAAATATTTGATTGAATTTACCAGTGAAATAACTGACCTTACCCTTCCTTTTTTGAAGGCTATTAGTTTTGATTTGATTATTTTTTTTCATCATATTATGGGGGTACAAATGTTGTTAAGGTCACATATATTGCCCTTGCCTACCCTGCCCCCTCAAGTCAGAGCTTCAAGTGTGTCCATCCTCCAGATGGGGCACATCTCACTCATTATGTAAGTATATACCCATCCCCTCCTCCCCCTCCCACCTGCTCGACACCCGATAAATGTATTATTTTTTTTTTTAAATTTGGTTACATTTTATATCTTTGCCTCTCCCTAGGAAGGGTTAGAGGTATGCCCTTCCCCTCCACAATGCTCATGTCAGCCTATTCAGATTGGTTTTTTCTCCTTGTGTGAGTTTTGGTAAGTTTCACACAGTATCTTTCAAGAAATTGGTCAATTTCATCTAAAATATAAAATTTGTAGGCATAGAGTTTTTCATAATTTTTCTCATTATCTTTTTGTGTTCATGAGATCAATAATTACCTTCCTTCTTTCATTTATGATGTTGTCAATTTTGTTCAACTTGCTTATTGTAGATTTCTCTGCTAGAGGTTTCTCAGTATTATTTTATTTCACTTATCTTGGTGACCTTTTCAAAGAATCAGCTTTTGGTTTTCGTTACTTTTTCTATTCTTTTGCTGTATTTAATTTCATTGGTACCTGCCCTAATTTTTCTTATTTCTTTTATTTTATTTGCTCTTCTTTCACTAGTTTCCTAAGGAAGGAGTTTAGGATTTAATATCAAATCTTTTTTCATTTATAAAATATGCATTTAATTCTTTAAATTTCCTTGTAAGCACTATTTTTTGTTGCATCCTACAAATTTTGATAAAAGAATTTTCATTCTTTCATTCTAATTTTGTTAAAATTATTTTAAAATTTCTCTCTTGAAACTTCTTTGACTCAAGTTTTACTTACTAGTGTGCCATTTAATCTCCAAATATTTAGGTATATTCCAGCTGTCTTCCTGTTATTGATTTGTAGTTTAATTCGTTTGTGTCTGAGAACATAATTTGTAGAACTTTTATTATTTTGAATTATTTAAGGTGTGTTTTAAGGCCCAGAATGCAGTCTATCTTGGTGACTATTCTACATGAGATTGAGAAGAATGTGAATCCTCCTGTTGTTGCATGGAGTACTCTACAAATGTCAGATAGACTAAGGTGATTGAAGGGACTGTTTAAGTCAACTCTCGTTTTCTGATTATATGTCTGCTTGGTCTATCACTTACTGAAAGAGTGGTGCTGAAATCTCTAACAATAATAGTGGATTTGTCTATTTCTCCTATTAATTCTATCAGTTTTTGATATTTTTATGCCCTGTTTCTAGGTGCATGTGTGGTTAGGATTGTTATACTTACTTGAAGAATTGACTTCTTTATAATTGTATATCTCTTTTTCTCCCTGATGATTTTCCTGGTTCAGAAGTCTGTTTTGTTTGAAATTATATAGTTATAACCTTTCTCAGAGAGAGTTTATGTCTTGCAACTCTTTTAGCTGTAACCCACTGTTAGTGGAACAGAGCTCTTTTTGTTATGGTGGCAAAGTGTAGGGGAAGGAAATGTTTTGTAGCCTTATCAGTCAATCTCAGTCCTTTACTAGACCTGTTTCCAGACCTGTGACCTTCAAAGGTATTTCTTAGGTCTTGCTCTCCCTCTGTTATGCAAGATAGGAAGGCTGAGTGGGAGAAATGGGTAGGTAGGACAAAGTTCTGGTCAAGTTTTCCCTTTGGAGAGTGGATTTTGTTATGGAAAATACTCTTGGTGTATTTCACAATGACTATTAATCTCCTCCAACTGTCAGAGCCTGGAGAGACTCTTTCTTGGTGTTTCACTGTGATAATCTGGTGGGGCTCCTGGAGGTAAAACCCATGAAAGCTTGGGAGACCTCTAGGCCTGCAGCTCCAGGAATTTTTCACACTCATGCTAGTGCATACTCAATCTGCAGCTATTTGTCACAATTACCATTTATATGTTCCTACAAATTTATGGCTCCAGCAGCTTCTGCTCTAGGCAAGAAAATCTCAGTTGGGACTCAGCTGGATCTGCCTTTTTTTCTGTATTTGGGGTAGTGGTTTGCCAGTAGTTCTCTGATGGGTCCAAAAAATTATTAATTTTTAATTTGCTCAGCTTTTCTTGTCGTTAGTATGAAATTGATGACTATCAAGGCCTTTACATGTCAGAACTGAAACAGATAATCTTGCTATTATCTTTCTTTTTTTTCATTTTTACTTTCTTTATGTTAAAAAGTTAAGAACTTAACTTTTCCTCTCTTCTTGGAGTGCATATATACATGCTTATTCTGTCTGAGGTATTTAGATAAATTCTTGATTTGGGTTAAATATTTTTTTATTAAAAATATTCTTTTTGAACATGCTCTTAATACTATGTTACAAACTATTGTTTAGACATGTTTAAAATTTTTTATGAAAAATCTATTATTATAAGTTCAGACTTAACCACACATCAGAAATAATTATATGATAAACTATCATTCAAAAATACAAGGTTTTTAAGAGGGAAAAGAATATACTCAATTTATTGCTATATAAGCAAATGTAACCATAGCCTAAAAAAGCACTTAAGTGTTTTGACTCTCTGAGTTGGGGATCTGAGTTTCCTTCCTCCCTAAAGAGACACAACAGGGTCTCTTTGAAGAGTGATCTGTAGGATCTAGCAAAAGAACTCTCTTTCTTTAAATAATTCCTTAGTTTTGGGTATTTTGTCAGGGGTGATATTTAAGTTTTTGTCTCTGGAAGTTTTATATGTAGTAAGGTTACAAAATACAGAATAATCTCATAATGAGTAGAAAACAGTCTTACAGCTTAAATCACTCTAACGTATGGTTTTTCTTCTGAGGAGATAAAGAATAAAATAAAAAGGAAAAACAATAGTAAAAAAAATAAATTTCTTTTGTTGTGTTTGTTGTTAGCATATAGTATAGTTTTCAAGTTCCCCCCCTTCCCCCACAACAAAAGTAAATTAGAAATATTAGACAGTGTAAGAAAGGTATTTTACAACACATATATAATGTTTTTAATGCCTCCCTTTTTGTTTTGTAGAAATTCATGTAAAAATCATTAGTATTTTCCAAGGTAACAATTTTTAATAAAGCATCAAAGCAAAAGACAGGTAATCCTATTTTCTATATTCACCAAAATCAGAGTAAGAAGAAATATTCCTGAACTGTAACATGCAATTTTATTTAACTCACTTGTGGAAACATGACTGCCTTTTTCCAGAGTATTTTTGAGAGGGTCTCGCTTTGACTCTACTTCACCCACTGTGGCATATCTAATCAGTGTTATTAAAGCTGCAAATGGTTACAGGCTGAAAGGCTTATAGCAAAAGTTACAAGTACTTTTGAGTAGACTTTTTATGTAACTTTTCTTTGGAATAGTTTAAGACTCACAAGCAATTACAACATGCAAACAGCTTCTCCCAACCAGGATGTTGACATTGGTTCAGGTGCTTATCTCAGCCACAAAAAGCAATTATTATTGAATATCCATTATAAATCTTTACACTCTATATGATGTGGCAGAAATCCAGAGAAAAAATAAAAAGATAAGCTAGATAACTCTCATGGTCTGATGACTTCATATGCCTAGGTTATTGCCATATCGTAGGTATAGCCTAGAAGTTCTTTCTTCTTCCTTTCCCTTTTTCCTTTCTCACTGGGCTCTCTCATGATACATCCATTGAAAAGGGTCAAGTTAATGACTTCCAGGACCTGTACACAGATGCAGAACAGCCCCATGTATGTTTGGTGAGCATAAACAAATTATTCCATAGGAAACAAAAGCGTCATTTGTTTCCTTTTAAAATTTAAAATTTATGTATTTAATTCTTAATTGACAAATAAAAATTGTATATATTTATGGTATATAACATAATGTCTTGAAATATGAGCACCACATAATATATTAAAAAATTCCAGATAAGTCTTTTTAGTAACTTTAGCCATTATCTAATCATATCATTCTTTTAACTTTAAACAAGCTTTTTCAGCTTTTGACTTATAATATATTTCATGAGAAGTAGGAACATTTGATTTTATTGAAATGGGGGTAGCCAGAATCATAGGGTAATTTCTTCACTATTTGTTTGCAGGTCAAATACCAACAATTCCATATGGTTGAATGAATTAAAACTAGAAACATGAATGAGAAATCTGGATTTTTAATTGGAAACTCCTTTCTTCAAAAGTATTTTTGCCTTTTTAATCTTCAGCACCTTCTTATCATTAAAAAACATAAAACTGAGTTATTTTTGGCAATACTGAAAAGAAATCACTTTGACTAGTTCTCCCAGTAAGTTTCCTAGTATTGCTAACCACTGCTCAGTGTGAGTCGCTCTAATGCTATGCTACAAAAGCTACAATTTTAAAATTGGTTCTCTAGGTAATAGCATTTCTGACAAATTAATAATGTGATGCTTTGCCCAGCCCATGAGATTTTTCATTACATATTCCCCAACTGTTATTTACAATATGATGACAAGTTGTAATTTGTCAAGAGGTAAGGAACAGGAGGAGTAGCTCTAGCAAATGAATGGGAAGGAATCTCTAGTATAAGAGGGGTGGCCAATGGTCACTTGGAAAATTCATAAGCCACTGCCTTTTTTCCCCTTTCTTCCTCTTGTTTTAGTCCTCTCTTGTGACTCCTCTATACAGAGACTAGAGCAAAGGTCAAAAGGTGCAAAAAGAGTTTTCAGGTCTTGGTATCATCATCAGAATCTCTTGGGAAAAAAAATTTCCAGTGGCTCTTTCAAAGTTAGCCCTCCTAATAAATCATAGAGAAACAACCAACTCAAGTATCAGTGTGTAACTGGTTGTTTGCCCAAAACAAACTTCATGATTTATGTGATTTATGTCAAGTGAGTAGTTCAAGATGCTGATTTCATTTTTCTTTCTACCCGATGCTCCCAGTGAGAAGGGGAATAATATTTTCTAAATAATTTATCTGGAAAGTCGAAGAGATGACTGACTGGACAGAGCTGGAAGCACAACATTCCAATCTGCCACTACCTGCTGTGGGATTAATAAGCACTCTTCAGTACCTCAGTATACATCACGTAATTAATTAGCCATGATGTGAAACTGGAAATATAAATGCCAGCAGAAGAGGGAAAAATTCCAAATTGTTATTATGTAGGAAAGACATAAACAAATCAGAACCAAGGTAGGAAAAACTTGGAGTTGATGTAACAGAGGATAAGACTAAAAAAAAGGTGAGCCCCAGAATTATAATAGCAGAAAGTAAAGGATACTTAAAAGAAAAACTAAAATAAAGGCAGAGACAATGAAAGATGAACTAGAGCTTTAAAAACTATAAAGAAAAATAGATGCAGTGAGGTAAAAATTTATGGTTTACAGCTTACAATAAAAGTTTATATAAATAAAATAAAGATAAATTTTGTTGTTTTTTAAATGACTTTGGCTAGTATTCTAATACAGCTTCTTCAAACCCAGAACTAGGTATAAAAAGGCAATGTAAAATTCAGTTGCCAAAATCTGGGATACTTTTCTACTACATACAAAGCTTGTGGAACAAGTACTTCTGAAAATGGAAATTGCTAATCCACCCACCCATGCTATGATGCCTGAACCAGAGCTAACTTTCCCATCTATAAGTAAGAAGGTCTACTTTCAGTTTATTGAGGAATCTCCATACTGTTTTCCATAGAGGTTGTACTAGTTTACATATCCACCAGTAGTGTATAAGCATTCCTTTTCACTACATCTGTACCAATAACTGTTGTTTTTCGACTTTTTAGTAATGGTCATTTGGATTGGAGTAAGGTTGTATCTCATTGTGATTTTAATTTTCATTTCCTTGATAATTAGTGATGTTGAGAATTGTTTCATGTTTTTTCACAATTTATATATTGATCCAGCAATCCCACTACTCAGTATCTACCCAAAGGAAAAGAAGTCATTATATTAAAAAGACGCCTGCACCCAATGTTTATCACAGCACAGTTCACAATTATAAAGATATAGAACCAATATGAGGGCCCATGAATTGATGAATGGATAAAGGAAATATGGTATATATATACCATGGAGTACTACTCAGCCATAAAAAGGAATGAAATAATGTCTTTTGTGGCAACTTTAATGGAACTGGAGACTGTTGTCCTAAGTGAAGTATCACAGGAAGAGAAAAACAAATACCACATGTTTTCACTTAAGCGATGGGTATACATGGTCATATAGAGTGGTATAATGGACTTTGGAGACTCTGAAGGGGTTAAGGGACTATGCAGGGTGAGGATTCAAAAATTACCTGTTGAATATAATATATATTCTTCAAGGGATGGGTGCTCTAAAAGCCCTGGCTTCACCACTATACAACTCATCCATGTATCAAAAAAACACCTGTACCCCTAAATCTAAGGAGGGGATGGGTATATTCACACCTCGTAGGTGTGGTGCACACTGTCTGAGGATGGACACACTTGTAGCTCTGCCCCTGGTGGGCAAAGATAATATATGTAACCTAAACATTTGTACCCCCATAATATTCTGAAATAAAAAACAAATAAATAATAAACAGATGAATAAAAAATAAATTAAAAAGGAAGATATTTTGTTGACTGTACGTTCTCTTTCAGGTCTCTTGTTCAGAAGGTATGAGACTGTGTAAATAACATATTAAGCTATCTTCCCATGGTGTGTGTTGCTTTTCTAGTCAGAGTGCTATAGCAATTTCTAATTATGTCAGTAACTTCCAAAGTTAAAGACAGTGAAAAATATTTTCAAATGGAAGCAATTGAGTGCTTGGGGAATGAGAGTTTGGGTGGGCATGGGAGACCACCACAGGCATATTGAATCTAGGGGTGCATATTTTCTACCAAAATAAAATTGTAAAGGAAAGGTGAAAAAGAATGAAGAGGAAGTTATTGGAAAGTGATATGTTCTCGATATTATAAAATAATTTCTTTATTCATTGGTCTGACTTCACCATGTCAGAGATGAAGGTAGTGAATTAGAAGACACACATAAGAACAGGACAGCTACAAAATGTGGACCTTCTTGATGCTTTGAATGTGGCCAGAACCTCAAAAATCCACCTGGCTATCCATTGATTGAGCAGGCGAATCCAGAAAAATGTGAGCAAATTAAGAATTGAGACATGAACAGTTCACACAACAGGTCTGTTGGCTATGTCTGGATAGAGCTTACTTTATTCAAGACTGGGTAGGTAAAACATCCTACCTGGGGCTTGTACAAATATTGTTAAATAAGTAAATAAGCAAAGCATGTGCTAAGAATTCAGAGAAAGGAAAGACCAGTGGAAATAATTTAGTATGGAAATCAAAGCAAAATAATAATATTAATAATGATGTAGTAGTAATACTATTGTTGATATCTTCAACAGCATGCAAGAAAACAGGGCCTCTATAAAACAAGAGCGGAAATCTGTGTGTCAATTTAATTGAAGAAGAAAAGTTAATATATGAGATAAAAAAGGGAGATGCAGCCAGTGTGGCCCATGCCTGTAATCCTAGCACTTTGGGAGGCACTTTGGGAAGTATTGTTTGAGCCTAGGAGTTTAAAATCAGCCTGAGCCAGGGTGAGACCCTATCTCTACAAAAATAAAAATATTAGCCGGGGGTGGTGGCACGTGCCTGTAGTCCCAGCTACTCAGGAGGCTGAGGTGGGAGGATCACTTGGGCCCAGGAGTTTGAGGTTGTGGTAAGCTATGATGAAGCCATACACTCTAACCCAGGAGATAGAGCAAGACCCTGTCTCAAAAACAAAAACAAAAACAAAAAAGGAGAAAAGAAAAGAAAACAAACAAACAACAACAACAACAACAAAAACCCACAAAAAACAAAAGGAGATGCATGAGTGAGGGATCATTGGGAACCTATAAAGGCAAGACGGAAATGAAAATCTATACTGGAGTCATGATAAGCAGAATTGATACTGGAATATTGAATCTGAAATGTATAGGACAAATGTAAGAAATTCCTACAGAAAATAGACATAGACAAGTTAAAGATATAGAGAAGAGAGAATGAAGGTTTGCATGTGTTCCTAAGGAAGAAACCATAGCAATTGAAGCACAATCAATACTCTAAGCAATGAAGTTTTCCCCAAATGAAGATATTATTCAAGAATAGCAGTTAAGTAAAATTATAGAGATCATGCAAAAAGACAAAAGAGGAAATAATTCTGGGTTCTCTTTCCCCTCCTTGGTTAAACATATTTGTAGGTAATTTATTTACTTTATAGCTATTGTGAAAGGTATTGAGTCACTGGTTTGATTCTCAGCTTGACTGTTGTTAGTGTAAGGGAATGCTACTGATTTGTGTACATTGATTTTGTAACCTGAGACTTTGCTGAAT
>VBSM01002608.1:97263103-97279074 GCA_008086735.1 Cheirogaleus medius | reverse complement strand
CAGTACTATGTTGAATAGAAGTGGTGACAGTGGGCATCCTTGTCTTGTTCTAGTTCTAAGTGGAAATGCTTTTTATTTGTCCCCATATTCAGTATGATAATGGCTGTTGGTTTGTTGTATATGGATTTTATAAGTTTGAGATATGTACTATCTATGCCTCTTTTGTTAAGAGATTTTATCATAAAACGGTGTTGAATTTTATCAAATGCTTTTACTGCATCTATTGGGTGGATCATATGATCTTTGTTTTTCCTTCTGTTTATGTGCTGAATCACATTTATGTATTTTTATCCCTAATATCACATGTACTCACTATTAAATGGGAACTAACTAAACAGCATTCATGTGCACAGTAGGAAGTAAAATTCAACTGGGAAATCAAACAGGTGGGGACAGGGGAAGGTGGGGATGGGTGAAATCACACCTAATGGGTACAATGTACACTATCTGGTTAATGGGCACACTTATAACATTGTCTCAAGCAGTACAAAAGCAACCCATGTAACCAAAACATTTGTGCCCCCACAATATCCTGAAATTAAAAAAAAAGAAGAAATTCCAAACTAATCAATGACTTTTTAAAAAATTAGCAAACCAAAAAACCAGATTATCTAGAATGGCACAACAGTTATGATGATCACAGACTTCTCTGAAACACTCAAATCAGAAGACAATAAAAATAAATCCATTAAATTATTGTATAAAAAATTATTATATACAATTTTTGATATATAATTTGAATTGTATACAAACCCAATGTTTCATGAGCACAGAAAATTTATTTCATCAGTAAAAAAACTGAAAATATTTTCAAGAATTTGATGGCTCAGGGAATGTAGCACACACAAAATCATCTTTCTTACAAAATGAATCCATTTTTTCTCAAGAACTTTACACCTTTGAATCTCTCCTCATATTTCTACATCATAAATATTCCATTTTTACCAGATCATTTCTATCAGTGTGGAGATATACTATATAGTATCTGGTTGAACTATATGAAATTGCTGCTATTTGACTGTTTTGGGCCTATAAGAAGGTCAAGGTCAAATTCATACAGACTTGAATATATGAAATATATTCCATGTACTACCTTAATAAATGTTGATATATTAGTTTGCTGTATCAGTCAGGGTTCTCTGGAGAAACAAAACCTATCCTCTTAATATACATATATATATATGAAAAAATGTATTAGAAGGAATTGGCTCATGCAATTATGGAGGCTGAGAAATTGCATGATCTGCTGGCTCTATGCTACAGAACCAGGAAAGCCAGTAGTGTAATTCAGTCATAGTCTCAAGGCCTAAGAACCAGGGGAGAGGATCTGGCATAGATCTGTCTGAGGACAAGAAAAGACCTATGTCTCAGCTCAAGCAGTCAGGCAGAAGAAAATGGGGGAATCCTCCTTTCGCTATTACTCTTGTGAGGCCCTCAACAGATTGAATGAAGCCCACCCGCACTGCAGAGGGTCATCAGCTTTACTGAGTGCACTGATTCAAATGCTAATTTCATCCAGAAACATCCTCATAGACACATCCAGAAATGTTCAGCCAAATATCTGGCTATCCCCTGGCATTAACCATCGTGTTTAACATGTTTAATTTTATCTACATGATCTTTGTTTTTTCAATCAGCTTCTTATTTACACTTAAATAAGTTTAGCCTCATCTTCAGCAATGATCTCCTGGACATCATGAGATTTATTTGCTGGTTACATTTTTTTTCTTAAAACAGTACCACTCTGTGGCTTCTAGAATACCAGCAGACATTCCACACTACCTCTATGAAACCTGACAGATGCC
Organism: Cheirogaleus medius; assembly: GCA_008086735.1. Lineage (NCBI taxonomy): Eukaryota > Metazoa > Chordata > Mammalia > Primates > Cheirogaleidae > Cheirogaleus > Cheirogaleus medius. Next base: position 97,277,269 of record VBSM01002608.1, on the reverse strand, counting down.
TGGGCTTGCTGAGCATTGATCAGTGACCTCCCTAGTGGTACACTCCTGCTCAGATGCCAGCTCAGGTAAGGGAACACTTACCAAGGAACTGTTGTGTTCCTTTTAAATCTTTCTAAGCTAGTTGTACTTGCTATTTTTATTAATTATTCATTTACTTAATATTAATTTATTTAATTGTATATATTCATCTAATCAAATGTGAGTATTAAATAAAGTGATTATTTTTATGAAAATTAAGTTGAATGCTATAGAAGACTCGTTAAAGGTCATTCATGAAATATTCTGCTTGGTACACTTGGTGTCAGTGAGACAACTATAAAATACTGGGGAAAAAATATCAAAGTTCTATAAGGATTCTGCCTTCAGATTGCTTGGCAAATGTCTTTAAACTCTTCTACTCTTCTCTCTTTCTTCTTTCTTCCCTCTACTCTATTTTATTTGATTCTCAGATATAGGTACTTGACGTAATCATACTCTGATTTTTCTCCTCTCTAGCAACAAACATTTCCCCTCTTCCTTCCCCATAAGTAATCTACTATAAAGTATTTAATATTGGTCTGTAGATTATGTTTTTTAATGTAAATGCGTAATATGACTTTCTATATTTATTTTAATTCATAAAAGTTGAATTGAACTACAGATTTTGTACTCAACACTATTTTTTTAGATTTATTTATGTTTCCGGTACAGTGAGTTAATTGCTTCTAAGAGCTGCATAATATCATATTCTCTGGCAGGCATCCACAACACATTACTTATCCTCTCCCATGGTGATGGACTGTGAGATTGCTTCCTGTTGCATCCTCCATGATGCTATTCTGACTGTCTGTCTTCATACAAGTCCCCTTGAGGGCTTATAAATGAATTGGGGTTGGGGGAAGAAATGGCAATCCCAGGAGTAAGATTCCTGTAAAATGGAACATGCATACTTAATATCATCACGTATAAATCAGGCTCCTCTCTAGAATGACTATATGGTTCACACGCCCACTAGGGTGCCATGCGGTCCCCATTTCCTCCAATACTTGAGAAAAATACAATTTAGGATTATCTGGACTTCATTTCTGAATTTTACCCATCTTTGGGTCAAAGGACTATCTCGTTTTTTTTTTTTTTTATTTACTTAATTATAATGAGTTTAACTGTCTTTTAAATCCTGTTAGCTATGCAGCTACCCCTTAGTGAATTGCCTCTTTATATTCTTTGACTATTTCTCTTTTGTGCCTCGTGGCTTTTTCTTGTTGATTTTTATTAGTTCCTTAAAATATTGGAATATTTTACATGTTGATGTACTTTGGTTAGAAGTTGGCAATACCTTCTCTTAAAATGACGTCTGTCTGTTATTAATATTTTTGTCTACAATGAGTAGTCCTAAATTTTAATGTGATCATAGCCAGCAGTATTTTACTCACTCACATTTTATAATTTAAAGTCTTGTTTAAGAAGTCATTTCCCCTCCCCTACCTTCTCTAAAATATATCCGTTAAAATTTGTCAGAGAAGCAGAACCCCTGTGTAATTAATACAGAGATTATACCACATGTGATCCTGGGAGCTGATAAGCCCCCTGTATAAGTGTTGCCTCTACATCTGGAACTGGGCCTGACATCTGGAAGAGGTGATAGACACAAAGTGCTAAAGGCAAGAAAAAATTCCAACCCATGTGGACGAGCAGGGACCCACCTCATCACTGCCTCTATACCTGCAACTTCAGTGATGTAGGTAATGATGCAGGCACATTTCCTCACACAGCCAGACCTGAACCTGGCCTGTTCCTTGCAGCAGCTGAATGAAGAGACCTAGTGGGCACTGCAGGAGCTGTGGACCAGAATATCACCTCATGTCAAACAGGTAAGCCAGCTGACCTGCAGCAATATGCATGGGGTGCGGCAGCACCTGGTTTCGCACCAATATTCTGAGCATTAGTATGCCTAGTTCTTGACTCTATCTTCTAGATCATTCCTTCTGCAATCAACTCTAACCCAGAACCAAACAGGAAAGAGAATTGTGGAAAATATTTCAGCTCAGCTAATTTGATGTGATTGGAAGCCACAATGCCAGGTTACTAATAGTTTCCCCTATTCTTGCTACTTAAAGTGTGGATCACAGCATGGCAGCGTCCACACTACCTGGGAGTTTGATAGAAATGCAGAATGTCAGGCCATGAGCCAGGCTTACTGAATTAGAATCTATACTTTAGAATACAAGATCCCCAAGCATTTTGTGTATAAATTAAAATTTGAGAATTGCTATGCTATATTCCCTTTGTTTTCTTGGGGTGTTTTTTTTGTCTTTATATTTTGGTCATTGTGATGGGCATATTTTTATATTCATATACAAAGTTATCTCTATTTTTATTTTAATGTTAATGTTAATGTTAATGGACTGTGGTTGTATTTTATTCTCAAATTCTAACGTTTATTGCTTGTATGTAGAAAACTGACTTTTATATTATGTATTCACCTTGTATCTTGTAACCCTGCTCTATTGGCATCTAGAACATTTTTATTGATACTTCGGGATTTTTTTACCTAGACAACCAGAGACAGTTTTATTTCTTCTTTCCAAGCTATGGATTTCTTAATTCTTTTTCTTGTCTTATTGTACTGGCTAGGACTTCCGTAAGATGTTGAGTGACAGTGGCGAGAGAAGACATCCTTGTCTTATTCCTGATTTTAGGGGAGAAGCATCCAGTTTCTTACTATTACTTCTGATACCGTGTTTCCCCGAAAATAAGACCTACTCATAAAATAAGCCCTAGCAGGATTTCTAAGCATGTGCGCTAATATAAGCCCTACCCCGAAAATAAGACCTAGTGATGGGCGCGGCTACACAGCATATCTGCACAACCCATGCATTTCGTCACGGAGCGGTAAAGAAGATGAGCAGCCCTTCTCATCTGCCCCATCGTGACAGCTACTACCCCAGAGGTGATCAGAAAGGTGCGGGCAGCCCCACCAACAAGGTCGGCTCCCCCTGTCAGGTCTCAGCCATCCTGTGCGTGCTGCAAGCTGAGGCTTTGAGGGGAAAATAACACATCCCCTGAAAATAAGCCCTAGGGTGTCTTCTTGAGGAAAAATAAATATAAGACCCTGTCTTATTTTCAGGGAAACACGGTATTAGCTGTAAGTTTTTTTGTAGATATCCTTTATCAAATTGAAAAAGATCTCTTCTATTCCTAGTTTGTTGAGAGTTTTTAGTCATGAATGAATGCTGGATGTTGGCAAATGTTTTTACTTCATTGTTTGTTATGATCATATGATTTTTCTTTGTTAGGCTATTGGTGTGGTAGATTGAATTAATTGATTTTCAAATGTTAAGCCAGTCTTGCATACCTGGGATAAATTCCACTTGGTTGTGGTGTATAATTATTTTTATACATTTTTGGATTAGATTTAATAATATTTTGTTGATGATTTTTATATCTATGTTCATAAAAATGAAAATAATTGGTTCATAGTTTTCTTCTCTTATAATATTTTTATGTGGTTTTGGTATTAGGCTAATGCAGGTCTTATAAAATGTGTTAGGAAATATTTCCTCCTCTTTTATTGTTTTTCAAAGAGATTGTGGAAAATTGGTATTATCTCTTCCTTAAATGTTTGGTAGGATTCAGCTAAGAAAATCTAGGCCACCACGAGGCCTGGTGGTTTTCATTTGTTTTGTTTTTAGTTTTTAAACTACTAGTTTATTATCATTATTAGATACAAGACTACACAGGTGATCTATTTCCCTTTGAATGAATTTTGGTAGTTAGTGTCTTTGAAGAAACTGATCATTGTGATCTAAGTTATCAGGTTTATGGCATAGAGTTGTTTGTAATATTCCTCTGATTATCTAACTAAGGGATCAATAGCCTTTTTACCCAGTTTCATTTCTGATATTGATAATTTATTTCTTAATCTTATTTTTCTCCGTTAGCTGGCAAAAAGTTTATAAAATTTATTGATCTCTTCAAAAAAATGGCTTTTGGTTTTGCTGATTTTCACCATTGTTTTCCTGTTTTCAATTTTATTGGTTCCTGCTCTTACATTTATTTTTTCCATTTTTTCCTGCTTGGCTTGATTTGTTTGCTTAATTAAAATTGCCTAATTTTTCTGATTGACTTAATTTGGTTTTCTGTAGGTCTAATTTGTTCTTAATCTTATTTTTATAGAGGAAAATTGATTAATTTTAGATATTTTTTCTAACATATGCATTTGATAGTATGAATTTTCCTCTAAATACTACTTTCACTGCATACTCAAACCATACATTGTATTTTTATTTTTATTTAGTTAAAATATTTTGTAATTTATCTTGTTTTCTTCTTTAATCCATAAGAATTATTTAAAAATGTATAGTATAATTTCCATATATTTCCAAAAAAACTAGATTTTTTTTATTATTGATTCTAGTGTAATTCTATTTCAGTTTCAGAACATATTTTGTGTGTTTTCTATTATTTTAAGTTTTTTATAGTGAGCTTTATGGCCCAGAATGTGGTCTATTTTAGTTATTATTCCCTGTATATTTTATTTTTGTTGGATTAGTATTGTATAAAAGTCAGTTTGATCATGTTGATTTTTAATGCTGTTTAGGTCATCTGTCCTAACTTATTTTCTCCCTGCTTGCTCTGAGGTTGCAATGAACTGTGGATTCCACTGCACTCTAGCCTGGGCAACAGAATGAGACCTGGTCTCAAAAAAAAAATACTACAAGAGAGATGTTGAGGACTCCAACTATAATAGTGGATTTGACTGTTTCTCCTTTCTCTTCTTTCAATTTCTGTCTCATGTATTGATAGTATCTGTTGCTAGGAGCATACAGCAAATCCACACTTAACATCACAGATAGGTTCATGGAAATTGAAACTTTTAGTGAAATGACATATAGCAGGTCCCTCAAATAATGCTGTCTCCTTCAATGCTATTTCATTATAATGTTGATGAGGAAAAAAAATGGTTTGCTTAAATGCCATTTAATTCAAAGTGGCAGTTTTTAAGAACCTATCAATGATAAGTGAGCACTTACAGTACATGTTTAGGACTATATGACTTCTTGGAGTACTGGCCCTTTTATTATTATGTAATGTTCCTCTTGAATTTTGATCATTTTCCTTGTGAATTCTGCTTGTGCTTGTTGGAATATAGCTATTCCAACCTTCTTTTGATTAATGTTAGCATGACAAATTTTTCTCCATCCTTTTACTTTTACCCTATCTGAGAATGGCTGTGTCTTTTACGGCTCTTTTAGCATTCCATTATTATTCTGGAGGCTTGTTGGTATGGTAGTATGCTGTTAAGTCTTTAAGTGGGCTTATGTCTCAGGAGTGAGATCTTCACAAGTATTTCTATCCCTTTTACAAGGTACGCCTTCTTCCTCATTTCCTTATTTTCTCTCATGCCTGTAGTGTTCCTTTTCTATTTCCTTGAAGCTCTGTTCTACATGACTATATTGTTTTTGTTTGATTTTTTTCCCCCTTATATGAGACAGGAAAGTCTGGAGCTGTCCAGAATGAAGCAGAATTTCTTTCTTCTATCTGGGATAAAGATTCAGAATTGTCCTCTGAGGGAATCCTCCCCCTTGGAGACTGGGCTTTTGTTAGTGAGAAGAATCTGAGAGTACCTCAAAATGACTACTATTCTCTTCCTCAGTCAGGGCCTTGCAGGTCTCTTTCTCAGATCCTCACTATGAGAATCTGGTTGGGTTTCTGGAGGGAAAGTTTACAAAAATGTAGCACCCTTCATGACTGCAGCCCCCTGGGGTTTCTTGCTCTCATGATACTTCACACTCAGCCTCCAGTACTTCTTCACAATTAAATTTAAGTGTTCCTACCAGTTCGTGGATTCCAGAAGCTTCAGCTCCACATAGGCAAACCTTGGACACTGTACCTCTAGGGACTTTCCTGTAGCTCCAGACTTTTGGTTTGTAGTAACCTCAGTTCTCTGATGAGGCCAAGAGAAGTCGTTGTTTCTTAGTTTTCTAGCTTTTAATTGTTTTAAGGATGAAAGTGATGACTTCCAAGCTCTTTGCATGCAGGAGCTTATACCAGAAGTAACCCACTGATCAACCCACATAGTTCTACTGAATACCTGAGATGACCACAAGGATGATTCAAAGTATTTGATTTTTAAGAGAGTAGTCAAAATGAAAATAAAAATATTTTAAAAGTCTCTCAGAGAATGCATCTGTGGACCTAAGTTTGAGAATGACTGGTTCAGATAAATTTCTTTTCTGAAGCACAAGGATATTTACATCAGGATTTTCAGGTTGTTTTCCTGACAGGTTGAGTTGCTTTAGGGATTGTGTAAACAATAAAATACATTCTATCAAATAATGAAGATTTTAACTGCCTAAGGAAAACATTCATCACCTGTATATGTTTTATATAGAAGAGTTTAAAAAAATGAGTTCTGCTGCTAAAAATGTTTGAAAACCTCAGTCCTAGATTATTCTCAGGGCCGTTTGAACAAGGGCAGTGCCTCAGAAGATGAAATAAGCGGTCCTTAAACAGGTGTGTAATTAAATAAGTTCAGGGAAGGCTATGTTTCAGTTACACAAATTATTTACTTCAGGAATTTTAATATGCTACTTTGTGTGATGAAAATTCACAAGAGGAACACAGCATATTGAGTGTTTTCTATTTTTTAATCAAGGTAACAGTTGTATGGGCATTTATTTTGTTTTGTTTGTTTGTTTTTTGCAAGATACCAATCTAATTAGTGAAATAGTTCTTTGTAATAATACAATTTGGGAAGCACTACTTGGATTAATAATATTGTAATATATTATGTCTATTGAGTACTCTATATTTTTTTCAGGTACTAAGTTTAGCACATATTCAGTTTTCACAGTTCTTGTAGGGAAGAGATGGTATTGTTACTCTCTCCAGTTTTATAGAAGCCTAAAGGTATTAATAGAATGTAGTTAAGGTTATACAGTGAGTAAATAACTGGGATTTGAACCCAGGCTTTTTGACCTTCTGTTGTTCTAAATTCAGTATATTGTTTATTTCAAGTTCTTCCGATTTTACTTTGGTTTACCAGTTTCTTGACCTCCTGGCCTGACCATTCACTTTCAGTTTTTTTTACTTATTGGACAGGACAGGTTTTAAAATTTCTTGGAGAACAGTTCCACAACTTTGTCCCATGGGGCCAAAGGACTAGACAAACTTACAATTCTGAAATTGTTCACTTCTCTGGATTTTCACAAAGCATATGCATCTCTCAGTTTCCCAAGTTATTTTTCTTTTCATTTTTCATTTAAAAATTCTTATTTATCTAACTCAGTTTCTCACCTCTCTTTTTCTTTTTCCTTTTTCCTTTCGAATCTCTAGCATTTTATTTGTTGTTTACAACAGAAATGGACTACTTCTGTGTTTCATTCTACATGTCCCCACCTCCCTGCAGTATAGAGCAGTAAGTGCAGATGTGTTAGTAAAATACTGACCACTCTTAGGGTGGAGGAGGCTACTGAGAAGGAAAAAAGACAAAGTCATGATATTTGTAAAGAAAAAATGTGATTATTTTTAACTTTTTATTTTTAAATATGGTTTCCTCGAGTGTATACAACTTAAATAACTATAGCACAATATCCCAACCAGGAAATTGACATTGGTACAATGTGTGTGTATGGTTCTATGTCATTTTTATCACATATGCAGATGCATGTAATCACCACTGCAATCAAGATATGGAATCATTCCATCACACTTGTGATTTTGAGTCATGGTGCAACTAACTATGCTATGGATCCCAGCTGGCATTTTTGAAGCTATCTTTTCAAGAGAATAGAACACAATAAACTGTGGCTTTGAAAAACCAGTCAGGGCTGGGTGAGGTGCTCCTGCCTGCAATCCCAGCACTTTGGGAGGCCAAGTTAGGAGGGTCATTTGAGGGCAGGAGTTTGAGACCAGCCTGGGCAACATAGTGAGACCCTGTTTCTACAAAAAATAAAAAATAAAAAAAAAGTGAAAAATATTAGCCAATACCTGAGCATGGTAGTGCTACTTAGGAGGCTGAAGTGGAGGATCACTTGAGCCTAGGAGCACAAGCTTGCAGTGATATGCAGAGCTATGATAGTGCCACTGCACTTTAGCCTGGGCAATGAAGTGAGACTCTGTTTAAAAAAAACAAAACAAGACAAAACAAAAAAAAAAGATAAACCTACTGACTAGTGAAGTTCCAAAAATATGAAGCAAAATTCTACTCTGAAATAAGAGAACTAGAAAGAATCATCACAGACCTCAAACGAAACATGTAAACACTAAGGTTTTTTAAACTCATGCAGAGGAGAAAAAGAAATGAGTTGGAATAGATACCCTAATGTCAGAAATTGATCAGCTTGTAAAGGTCATCCAGCTGGGCATTTCTCCCCCTAACACCAAACCTTGAGCCACCTGATGCTTTGGAAAGCTGTATATCTCTAGGAAAGGCTGCACATTCACTCTTCCCTGGGTGTCTAGTATAGACCATCAATTCGGCATCTTCATGATAAACATCAACCCAGGTCTGCACTAAGGTTTGCTGCAGATCTTAGATTGCACTTCTCTACCTGTTACTTGACTCCTTGCTCTAAACCTGGTGTAATAAATTGCTATTTTTAGTTCTCCAGTATAAACTTCCTATAGCACCTTTTTTTGGTGTAACATGCACAATTATCAGTTCAATAGTGTATTTCATCTCATAGAGATTATAATAACATTTATTCAAACATGTAAATGTTGCTATGATTTCAAAATCATTGCTTTGCTATATTCATTTGTAGCTCTAGTGCTATTAGTTCTATTATATTGAAGACTGACAACATTCTTTAGAAAATAATTATTAGCTAATGTTGTTTTACCCTCAAAGTACAAACACTGGGTCCCAGAATTTCTCATACAAGTAACATAAGAGCTTTTTTATTCAAGCCAAAATGTATGAGACAAAATGATAGTGTTTACAGATTTCTTATTTATTACTCTTTAATGAAGCTTGGTTGAGATTGAATGAATGGTACATGGAATGAGGATAGAAAGCATAAATATCAAAAGATATTACACTAAATTATCACAATATATTAAAAGATGAAAACAACTCTGAAATATGTTTTAGAAGATGCCATTTTAAGGTAATACTCATTATATGAATGTAGGTTCCAGAAATACTATGTAGACTATGAAAAGACAATTCAAAAAAATTAATTATAACTACAAAAATTAATATGATAAAATATAGTCAGAGCTTTAAATATAAAAATAAAACATTTAACTGCAATTCTGCAGCTTCAGGGAATATCACATTTTCCCCCCAAATTTCTTTTAAACTTGTTTTATTCATATATGAGTTTGTATTTAATAATCAAATGCAATTTTGTATTCTGCAATTTTGTACTTTTTCATAGCCTGTTCCTAAATGAGCACTTTCTTTTTGGTTAAATTAGTACTTTTTAAGAAGTATTTAATATCAGTTTAAATATTCTCCAGCAGTTGGATGGTTAGGTAGATTTTAAGTTTTCACTCTTATTAGTGCTTTCAAATAAAAACAAATTTCAGAGATATAAATACTTCCTAGTTTTCTGTCCCTTAACTATTAATACAATTCCTTGGTATACAATCATGAATAGTCCTTAAATGTATCTTGATAAAGAGGATGTTAATTGTGGCCCCTAAAATTCATTTAATATTTTCCCTTGACTTACAGGGAATATTTCTCATAAATTACACTGTGGATTTCAGTCCTGTATTCTACTTCATTTTTACCAAAAGAGATTCTTTGAATTTCTAAGTATCATTCATGTTCTTCACATTTTGCACAGTACAACAACATTATGATTTAGGGAGAAAATATTCTTGAATATGAGCTTAGTCAAGATGTCCTAAGGTCAGTTACAGGGGTGTTGAAGTACCAGCTCTGCTTAGTGCTGCCAGGAGGTTACGTGGCCCTTGGAAAGGGATAATTGTGCGGGTCTAGATGTCTAAGCGTTGGGCATTATTGATAATGTTGGCTGAAGAATCTTCTTAGGCCTTATATGTCTTTATCTTGTATGATTGGACATGTTGTAATAGTGCTTTCTTCTTTTTATAAACTATTGTTATTAAGTAATGACATAATAAATAAAAGCATTGGCAATGTTTTAGTTTGACGAGAAATTGATATTTTTTGTGATTCGTTCTGTATTATTTTCTCATGTTACATTTTATAAGTGTACATATTTTCCAAAAATAACAATAAAAAGTGAAAAAAGCCATTTATGAATAATAAATATTATTTAAAAAACTCTATTAAAAGAGCAAATATATAGGTATAATATATATATAATTACCTATCAGTAATTATGCAAATCCAGCAAGCTACAGCCTAAAAGAAAGGGTAGACAAGTAAGGCTGCCACATTTTGCAAATTAATATATAGAATGCCCACTTAAATTTGGAATTTGGATTTTTTTTAGTATAAATATATCTCATGTAATATTATAAGTATAGTTCCTGTAATCTTTGGGATCTACTTATACATCATTTGTCATTTATCAGAAATTCAAATTTAACTATGTCCTCTCTTCTCTCTGGCAACCTTATTTAAGGGCAGGAGCCTTACTGGAATTCCCATATTTTGGCAATTAATGCAATAAAACTTTGTGTTAAGGTTATATTAACCTCTGATTTCAAACTTTCACTCTCACAAATACAATACAGCCAAAAAAAAACAAAACCAAAAAAAAAAAACCCAAGGCAGCAAATTTGACTTTATTTCTTTTTAAATTTGAATGTATTGTTTCCACATTATTTTTACCTCCTAGTATTATTTTAGTGTGTGTGTAAATTCACACATACATTTATATACATTATATAAATTTTATATATATATAATCTATGAAAGCTAACCAGTTATTTGCAATATTTTGAATCTAGTTACAAGGAGAAATGTGTCTCTGTGATTATTACTGCCTAGTTATTTATATCATAGGCTTTATAAAAAGGTCCCACTAAGTAATGAAATGTTAGATGGCTTGTTTGATTCAAATAACCAAACTTTAAAAGGAGCTTATTCATTATTATATATAAAGCAATTTCCCAAGAGCACAGCTGTGCAATTTTATTCCATTGAAACCTCCTCCCACTTAGCAAAATATTTGGATACATAGACATATAGATAGAAAATCATAATAGGGAAGAGGAAATAGACAATAATTAAAGGGTAAATTCCACTTGCCACAACATATTTTCATGATTTTTCCCCCTATGAATTTACTGCTTTGGGGTGTCGTGTGGCCAAAACAGCAGTTAGAGCTCATAGCTGAAGCGTATTGTTGCAGATGTTTTATGCCCTGCCTTACTCCCAATGACTCTCCTGCTTTTTGAATAAAAATATTTCAGTCGAATAATCCATCACACATCAGTATTTGTGAACGATCACCTTTCTTTCTTAAAATTACCATTTGCAGCTCATAGAGCTGTTCAGCTTCAACAGCTGTGTTACAGGAAACAGAAATCTGATCAAAGGACATTGGCATTGATAGCACTTACTTAGCAGGTGCCTTGGCAATCAGTTTTAATGAGTCTGAGCTATACTCATTTCTTCTCCTGCTGCTGGTCTATTGAAAAAAAAAAATAGGTGGCAGAGGTGTCAGTGACACCACAAGCACAGACTTCCTTGATAAGCTTTGATTTAAAGAGCTACGAGGCAAAACCCAAAATAACTCGTGATGTGCACGTTCCTGCTACAGTGGCAGTTAGAAGAGACTTAGGAAACTCATCTTTGAGTGATAGTAATGACTCAATATGACTTCGTCCTCATTGTTATTCCACCAGGCACACCTGCAAAGTACATCCTGAGGGGGCAATTTGAAGCAGTTATTTTAATCAAGAAGTGCCAAATGGGAGCAACATGGAAGATCACCACCAAAAATTTCAGAACTTCAATGCCACTTTTTAGGCAGTCTCATTTTTTGGTCAAATTCTGAATATCCGGCCCACCATTGGATTCTTTAGGTTTTTCATCCATTTTTGATTAAAACATCTTGGTTTTGTGTGTGTGTGTGTTTTTAGGTGACCTTGATCAATAGCAATTGATGATAAATAATTGTGAGTTGCTGCAAAATCTTGGATGGGAGCACCAACAAACACACAAGTAACAAAGCAAGAATTATTCTAACCCTTGCCAATGAAGGAGTAGATATAATTATCGTAGCTGTTCAAAAAAGCAACAATAGGTAACAACTTGTATGTCATGTATTTTTTTTATGCATTCATCTGATCAATCATTCTTTCACAAATATTGGAACACATTCTGTGTGTGTGTGTGTGTGTGTGTGTTAGGCATGAAGTTAAGCAAGAGACAATGACAAGCATTGGCTATGGTCTTTGCCCTGATGGAATCTAGTGGTAATTATGTGTTGACTTTTATGAGTTTGCTGTAACTGAAGCTAATGTAAGCCTGACTTTGGGGTGAACTGATTAACTCTTGATTTCATTTTTTTTCCAGGAGAAAAATAAAGTTTATTATACTCACAGGTTGTACAGACAGCAGGCCTGGCACACCATGCAGCGCCCCATGGGAAAGATACCAAGATGGCCGGGAGGCAGAATGCAGGAGCAAGGGAGGGTTTAGGTCGCTGCCATTACTGAAGTTTCCACGGGTAAGACAAGGCAGGCCAGGGGGAACACTTAGGATTGGCTAATTTGAATTATTTCCATGTGATTTGGGCTACAGGGGTGATGTCTAGTTGCCTGGTACCTTGCCCTAGGATGATTAAGCTTGATTTGATTTTTTTAAGAAGAGTCCTGTGGGAGGACCTACTGCGTCTAATGCTTATTTTATGTGAATAATTGCTTGCGAAGGGACCTAATGGGGCACACTAGTTATCTATTGCTGGGCAGCAAATTGCCCCAACACGTGTCCATCTCACTCAACTTCTGTAGGTCAGGTATAGGAGTCTGGCTTTGCTGGCTGGTTCCGGCTCATGATCCGTGCGGACCAGGGCTGCAGTTATCCCAAAGCCTGGCCAGGCTGGTGATCCACTTCCAATGCACCCATGTGACTAATGGCTGGGACTTGGGCCCCTCACTGCAGGGGCATCTCCACAGGGCTGTTCACAGTTTGGACGCTGGCGTCTGCCAGAACAAAGGAAGCAGGAGAGGGAGAGAGCCCAGTAGAAAGCTGCATTGCCTTTTATAATGTAATAATGAAGGTGGCACACCATCACTTTTGCCATGTTTCCTTGGTCACACAAACCCTGGTACAGTGTAGGAAGGGATCACACAAGGACATGGCACTAGGAGATGTGGACCACTGGGGAGTCATGCTGCAGGCTGCGGTCCCCTGTGGCTGTCATAGTAATTAACACGAAATATGGAAAAGCTTTAACATTTTAATCTGCAATAGCTAACAAAATCAGTGGTTAATAGGTGGGTTTTTTCAGTCCACAAAACAAAATGGCTTAACAGCTTTTACTATGTTGCCTCCTTAATTGATTAAATTGTTTAAAAGAGATGTGGGTCACTTTTTGAATCTCATTGGTGTGCCTCTCTATGCAGTTCAGGTGAAATTTTCTCTTTTATTCAGCTGTTAAATATTTTTTTCTTATTATAAAAAATCATACAGGGCTGTATTAGTGCAATTTTTATATCAGTTTCTGTTGTTTGGAAGTTGAGGTGGACGTGATTGGGTCCTCTGTGTATGTTTTCAGAGGGCTGAAATCAAGGTGTGGGCAGGGGTGCATTCCCTACTGCAGACCCTGAAGAAGAATCTCCTTCCATTGTCTTTCAGATTGTTGGCCAAATTCAGTTCCTTTTGATTGTAGGACTGAGGTCTTGTTTATGTGATGGCTATCGGGAGCCCAGTCTTTGCTGATAGAAGCTCTTTGTGTGTCTCTTTCATGCCTTCCAGGTGGTTTTCTCCAACAACAGGTTGTTGAAACTCTCATGCTTTGAATGTATCTGACTTCTGTCCATTTCTCTGATTATACTCAGAGAAATTACTCTGCTTTTAGGGCCTTATGTGATTAGATTAGATCCACCCAGATAACCCCAGATCATCTAACTTAAGGTCATAATTGATTCAGTATTTGCAGCTGAGTACTTTCATCAGCCAACTTCCTGCCAATAGAATTTGGAGGGCCTGAGAGCCTTCTTTCATTTTATCTTCTTTCTGTCCTGTTAAGTACAAGCTAGCAATAAGTCTGTTAGTGTACAGTTCTCAAGAAC
>VBSM01002608.1:97258056-97260617 GCA_008086735.1 Cheirogaleus medius | reverse complement strand
TTCTGGTGTTAGAGTCATTTGTTTATGTTTGGTAATTATGGATTTCAACTTTAACAGTATTTAATGTCTTCCTGCTAAGAAAAATGAAATAATAAATTCAATTAAATTTCCTTATACAATCTAGCCTCATATTTTCTGACTTTTGTTAGCTCTGTAGATTTATTTTTAGGTGGCAACATGTTTGATAGTATAGTCATAGTATATTGCATATTTAGTTTTGATTTTTTATTTTAAATATCTCCATGTCCACGTTCAGCTCTTGCCATAAAGTCTCCGTTGTTTAGTTCTTTATTTTGTTTCATCTCTTGATTGGTTGCATTTTATCCTCAAATAGCATTCTTTTGTTTCTTCCAGAAAGGATTATTGGTATCCCTTTGTTGCCTTTGAACTTAAAGGAAACTTCATCTGATTATAAAATTCTTGAGACACACTTTCCTTCAGATCTTTGTTGACATCGATCTCCTGTCCACAGGAATTTAGCATTGTTGTGGAGAAGCCCAGGATAAGATGATGTTGGTCTCTATAGATGATTTGTTTTCTTGATAAATTGCTCATAGTTTAGCTTTGAAATTAAATGACTTCACCAGAATTGACTCTTACCAGTTTTTTTTTTAAACTGGAAAAGAAAGCTCTCTTTAGATCTGTAGAGTCACACTGTGAATTCAAAAAACATTTCTTCTAATGTATTTGAGTAACACTTTTTCTTTTCTTTGTATTTGTATATATTTTGTATTTGTATACATTTCTTTGTATTTGAGTAACATTTTTTCTTTTCTTTATTAGAAGCACCAATTTTTATATGTTGGATCTCTTTTTATCTATGCTCAGTCATTGCAATGTCTATATACCATTATTTATTTCACATCATTTTATTTGATTTCCTCAAATCTGCCTCTACAGCCTGATGATGTAAATGGTTTTGTTTATTTACTTAAATACATCTTTCACCTTTATAATGGTATGATTTTTCCCTTTTAATCTTTACTAAATTTTACCAGTTCACTTTTATTTGATTGTGGTATAATGTACATGAAGAAAAAGCTATTTTAGCTTACTGTTGAATGAGTGTTGAACAATGCATAAAGGTGTGTTCCCACCACTACACCCAGAAAAAGGTATAGAATTATTCCATCACACTTTCCCATAAGCCCCTTTGTAGGCAATCCCCTTCCCCACCCCAGGGCCCTGGCAACCACTGGATTTTTTTTGACTCTATAGTTTTGCTTTTTCCAGAATACCATATAAACAAAATAATACAGGATATGGTCTTGAGTCTTGCTTCTTTTACTTAGCTACTGCATTTACAATACATGCATATTGCTTTGTGGATCAGCAATCTGTTCCTCTTTAATGCTGATTAATATTCCATTGCATGAATGTAACAGTTGTTTGTTTTTTAAATCCATTCAAGAATTGAAGGACTTTTAGATTGTTTCTACTTTTCAGTGATTATGAACAAAGCCATAAAAACATTCACATATAGAATTTTTGTGTGATTATAAGTTTTTATATATCTTTGACATACACCTGGGAGTGAGATTGTTATACGGCATGCTATGTTTAACTTCATATAAAAAGTTAACTTTATATAAAACTATCAAACTCTTTTGCTAAGTGGCCAAACCATTTTGCATTACTACCAGCAATATATGAACTCTGATCATTTCACATTCTTACCAGCAGTTGGTGTTATCAGATTTAAAAATCCTTTCTGATAGGTACGTGGTATTATCTCATTGTAGTTTTAAATTGTATTTCCCTAATGACTAATGAATGGTGTTAGATTTCTTCTCATGTGTTTATTTGCTACCCATATACATATCTCTTTTTCAGTTAAATATTTGTTCAAATTCTTTGCTCATTGTTTTAACAGGTTATTTGATTTCTTATTGTTTATGTTTGAGTGTTGCATATACAGTCTGAATATACATGCAGATGTGTTTTCTAGGAATATTTTTTCACAGTCTGGATTTCCTTTTTATTCTATTAACAGTGTCTTTCAAAGAGCAGAAAGTTTCAAGTTTGATGAAGTCTAAATACAATGTTTTTCTCTTATTTGTCATATTTTTAATTTCATATCTAAAACCTTTTTGCATCCTCCAAGGCTAAAATTATCTTTTCCTGTTTACTTTCAGATGTTTCATAGTTTTAAGCTTTATAGATGGGTCTATGACTCCTTTTAAGTTCCTTTTTGTGTGTGATGCAGGTATAGGAAGAGGTTCTTTCCCTGTTTACTGGCCTCTCCAAGCCCCCAACTGGGAGAAGAGGTTCTTTTTCTTTTACTTACATATGAATATCCAATTGTCCCAGCTCCTTCTGTTGAAAAACAACTCTTTCTTCCATATCATTACATTTACCCCTTTGTCAACAATCACTTGATCTTACAGTGTGGGTCATTTTCGGACTTTCTGTCATAGATGTATCTGTCCTTTTCCCAATATTGTACTGTCCTGATTGCTGTGGCTTTATATTATAGCATGTTGGAAATCAGGTAATGTGAGCCTTCCAACTTGTTCTTTTTCAAAATTATTTTGGCAATTCTACTTCATTTCCCCTTCCCT
>VBSM01002608.1:97215556-97253056 GCA_008086735.1 Cheirogaleus medius | reverse complement strand
CAACTCTAAAATATAAAAATGTGAAATCACTTCAAATTGCCCTATATAATTTTTAGATGTGTTCCATTTGTGTAATTGTATTGGGGCCAGCTGGTATTTTAAAGTTTTTGAGTACTTCTTTTCTTTATTTGCAACTGGAAATTATTTTGTTTAAAAATATCTCTTTTTAAGGGTCTTCAATATATGAGCATTTGCTTTACTTTAAAATTAGGCTTAAAAATAATTAATAGTACATTATTAGTAGATGAAAAATGGGGTTTAAGCTTCATTGTATACTTTAGGTAAGGTCTCTTCTGTCTTTTGTATTGCTAAGAGATGAGTCTTTGTTATTGTTGTTGTTTTAAGAGATAGGGTGTCACTCTGTCACCTGGGCTAGAGTGCAGTGGTGCAATCATAACTCCCCACAACCTTGAATTCCTCGGCTCAAGTGATCCTCCAACCTCAGCCTGAGTAGCTAGGACTACAAGTGTGTGCCACCATGCCTGATTACTTTTTTAAAATTTTTGTAGAGGCAGTGTCTTGCTATGTTGGGAGGCTGGTCTTGAATTCCTGGCCTCAAGCAATCCTCCCACCTCAGTCTCCCAGAGTGCTGGGATTACAGGCATGAGCCACTTTGCCCAGCCAAGATGAGTCTTTTGGTCACAGATCACTGGATGCTGTCTGTGCAGACCTCAAACAAGAATGTTGTTTGGCATTGGAAATAGAAGAATTAAAAATATTTTGTGGAACACATTTTGGTGAAAGAAATTTAACTTTTTGAAAAAGCTTTATTTATAAGACATTATTATCATCAAGAGAGAAATTGTCTTTCTAATTTCCAGGAATTGAGATTCAACCCATCAAAGACGATCGCAAAGTCTAACTTGATTTAGATCATAATAGAACAAACAATAAAGAAACTAACTTATAAGACTAGCAAGATACTCTTAAACCCTGAGCAGTGCTGGAAAATTCACCTGATAAGGAAGGAAGGAAAATAGCCATAGTCATTACCAAGATCTGGGCAGATCCTTCACAACTAAAAGCTAACTGCAAGACCAAACTGGGTGTTTTTTGGTTCATTTTAGGAAGGTGGCTACTTTGTAGTTAGCTGGCAAATGTTTATGATATACTTGGCCAATTTGAGTAATTAAGTCAATCTCCCCACCCTAATTTTTTTTTCCAAATTATCCAAATCAAACTAAAAATAATCTGGGCAATATAGACAAAATAAGAGATTTGGTCTTGATTATCTAGCCAGCAGAATCAGGCAAACCTTCCTGGAGGGTCTCATTCATCTACCCCTCCATTTTTACTAACTCTATATCTTGCTTCTCTAATGCCTTTGTTAATAGCATGTGTGCTTCCTGATAAATAATGGTACTTCTGGGTAAAAACTTGAATATTGAATGTGACTGATATATTTTTAATTTGTATGTTGAGTACTTGAGTGTGTAAAAATGAAATGATCTTAATTTGTACTTGAGTATGTAAAAATAAAACTGAACTTGATGTGATTTTAAATAAATTTTTAAAATTCAGGCAATAAAGTTTAATACCCACTATTTGGGAAATACATAATTGCATCTACATATAAATTTACTTAGTAGAAAAAATACGGTCAAGTGGTATAAAATACACTTGAAAATGATTAAAATTCCCTGCCTTAAAATAATGACATTGCAGTTCAAGAGTTGGTTTTCAATTGATGGAGTCATTTGAAAGAATTAGCCAGAGAGATACACATTTGGGAAACTTTTCTCTATTTTCTAAGCTTCAGAGTAAATTATTTGAAGGAATAGTGTTATGTATCTAGAAACTGCACAAAAAAACCTTTTGTCTTTGTTACAGCCTTTTTAAGCTAAGTAAATGCTAGACTTTGGGCAAATCACTTAATCTCTTTGTGACTTGATTTGCCTACCTGTGAAATGGAAAATCTAAGTGCCTACCATATACAATCCCTCTTGGTGAAACCCATGTTGTATTGCTCCTACCTTTCTGCTTCTCTGAGATGGACTTGCTAGGCTTTGGGGCCATCAGAAGGCTTAAAGTTACTGTTTCTTTGGCAGAGCTGAGGGTCCTTTCCAGATGGTTTTCTGTGTGGTTCCACTGAGGGAGTATCTACTTCATCTGTTCTGCAGTGGTCAAGAAGTGTAATCCCTTTTTCTCTAGCTGCTTTGTTCACCCCACCTCTGCCATGACTCAGGGAGTACAGAAAGTGAGTTTTAGGACAATGAAAGGCCTGGGAAGGGAGATCTGCTCAAGGAGGGTTTTCCTTTGGATGCTGAGTTAATTCTCCTCTCTCAGTGTCTCTGTCCATTTGGTTGGCTACAATAACATATCATATACTGGGTGGCTTATAAACAACAGAGGTTTATTTCTCACAGGTCTGGAGGCTACTACTCCAAGATTAAGGTGCTGGCAGATTTAGTGTCTGCTGAGGGCCCACTTTCTGGCTCACAGAGAGGCATCTTATTGCTGTGTCCTTACAAGGTAGAAGGGGTGAGGGAGCTCCCTGGGGTCCCTTTTACAAGGACACTAATCTCATTCATGAGGGCAGAGCCCTCAATACCCAACACCCCCCAAAGCCCCACCCCATCACATTGGGGATGAGGTTACAACATATGAATTGGGGAGGAGCACAAACATTTGGAGCACTGCACTGAGATTCCTACCTGGACATTCCATATTCCTCTCTGACTGACTGATCCATCCCCTCATGAAAACTTCAGGCCCCAAACAGAAGAAGATCTCCAGGCTTGGTTCCCTCCTGAGTGCTATTATGGTATCTAGGGAGCACCGATGCTCACACCTGTCTGAACACACACAGTCTCTGAGGCAGCCAAGGAATTCTAACCTACTGGACTTGGTTGGTGACCTCGAATGTTCCACCTTCAGTTCAGTCGTCCAACCTGTAAGGGGTGGGAGGGAGGTGGGGCTGCCAGTTTTTGATTAGCTGCCTCCTAAGAAAATATATCATTTGGAAAAAAATTATTTTTTCTTAAAGTGAATAAACCCTTTTGGACAAATAGGCACCCATTATTGGGATGAAGTACTTTGTCTTATTAACCATTTGGGGGCCTGATGACATCACATACACATGCATGCATGTGCACATGCACATTCACATGCATTTAGTTGTGCATCAGAAGCACAACTAAATTGCTGTTATTGTGGCATCAGCTGCTGGTGAATTCTGTTTAGTTAGCACCTACCTCCTGTTTTCCAGCCATATTGTCATCAGATAGGATCATCCACGAGCACAATAAAAGTGAGGCACAGATGAGATATTATTATTGTAGAAATGAGGGCTAGTTTGCATATGTATTTCTTCAAATTATAATATCATTGTATTATATGCACCATTATTCTATGAACCAATAAGACACAGAAACAACAATGCTGCCATTAACTCTGATAAAACAGTGATTTTAAGATACATTCCGATTTCAGAGGTTAAAATGTGAAAAATTGTGCGTCTTAGAATCTGTAAAAGATAGCAAATAGGAAAAAAAAAAGTACACCTTTACCCAAGAGGATACTATCAAAGTATATTCAAATGGCATATAAGCACTTCTTAACAAGTAATACAAGTAATTATTGCAACACAATATAACATAGGTTTAGTTTGAATATTTCAATCAAGTGCACATAACTCTTTTAGCTTTTTTTCTCCCCAGGGCTGGCTAACCTATTTGTATAGAGTATTATTTTGAGTTTTTGTATCTTAAATCCCTTTGTCTTCACTTTTTTTTCCCTGAGTTAGTTTTACCTTTGGATTTAAGAACTTTGGAACCTATTTAAAAAGTTGTTTTTAGTAAGATGTATGAGGTGTGTGTGTGTATGCGTGTGTGCATGCATTTTAGGAAGTCAAGACATAAATAAGGCCACAATTAAACTATGGTTTGCATGTGTGCCTGCTCATTTAATGAGTTTGTTTGCTCAGAAGGAGTCCTTAAGGCACTGCGTTCCCCTTAGTGTCAAATATTATGGTTCGTATCCATTCTGTATTGTGCATTAACTACTGTGCAAATACTTAAGACTAACTCGACTGTGTCATTACTGAGAGCAATAATAAGGTATAGTTATGACTCATGGGTGCTGACTGTTTAACAGGATAATAAAATTGACAAGAAAAAACCTTCAAGAGTCCTAGTTATGGATTAACTAGAGAATACTAAAACCTTTTGAAATTTTCAGCATGTTTTTTAAAATAGAGAATGTATTTCAACTGGCATCATTTTCTTTTCTCAAGAATTATATATATGTCCCTTTAGGGAATGAATTGTTGCCTTATGCTTTATTTTTCCTTTCCTGAAAAATAACTAATTTGCATATCTTTTCAGATTATCCCCCATCTTTAAGGACCGGGGGTAAAATCCTCAGTAGTTTGTTTAAAACCACAACACATAAAGTGAAATATTTTTACCCTGAGAAGTTAACACTGCCTGGGTGCTTAGGATCATGTGTTTGTGACTATAAGAAATCCTCTCCTGGCTTCTAATTTACTACAGACTCAGAAATCCATGTGTTGACCTACATGCCCAAGCTCAACAGTTGAGTGTTTAAGAGCACAGGAAGTGACACAGAAACAAAGCTGGGACACCTGTCTGGGTCACTGTTGACCCATCATGCTTAACTAATTTTTCAGTGATCTCTGACCCATATTTCCACAGTTCCACAGGGATTTGTATCTTTCATCCAACAAATCCTACACCTGCATTCAATTAATGAAACAAAACTCAACTTTGTTATCTGATGAACTCAACTCCTAGAGCCATTGAGACAATTGTTTTATTATTGTATTGACAAATTATCCTATTAACAACTGGCTACTACAAAAATCAATTAAAATCTTGGCTGAGAAGTTAGAATATAGTTGGATAAGCAGAAGTGGGAATTACATAGTGAGTTAATAGGTTTTTTTTAATATAGTTTATAAATTAGCAGCAACCAGATAAAAACCAGAAATTTGTGTTGAAAATAAGAATGCTAAATTATAACAGGGCATATGGAGCTGCTCAGTATTTAGTTTCATTTTATTTCATGGTGATGTACTTCTCAGTACTTGCATGAATGTCAATGCCTTATTTTATTTTCTCCAATATATATTATATTTCTAGATATGCCATTTGTAGAGATTTGGTAAACTACCTTCTAAAATATTTAATATGTGTACTGAAAAAAACTTGAGTCTTTGAACCTTTAGACATAAAAATATTATTCATTAATTTGTTTACTTACTAAAATAATTGCTTATGCATTTAGAATATTGAGATAGAATCCATGGCCAAGGGAATCTAAAACTGACAAGTATTTTTACTTTAGGAATAATAAAAAAATTATTGTCTTTTGGCCAAACAAAAGTTTTACTTTTCTTTTAGCTAGTGACAGAGAAAATCTGATGATGTCTTGGTATTTACTTCTGCCTTCTGAATACCCCACTTAAATGATACGTTAAGTAAAAATAAGTAAAATTAGGTGTGCTTTATAAAGACAACATTATGCTTCAGATGTTTAAGAATCATTTAATTGAACCCTTAAGGTATACTTTAGGAAAGAATAATCAAAATAAAACACCCTGGATGAGAGACAATGAAATCTTCAAGGCAAAAGTACTCTTTTCCCCATGTTTATTACCTTTTATGGCATTAAAGCTATCTAAAATCCTGGTAAGTGTTACTTTGGAGGGTGAAGAAAATTAATTTCACCTAGGCACTGATGTATTGCACTAGAAAGTAACTTGGAAATGTGTAACTTTAAAATTTGAAAGAGAAGAAAGAATAATTTTACCACTGAGCATGAGCCAAATGTTTCATAAAATTGTCAGTATGATATCTTTCCTTATAAATAGGTTTGCTGATTGCAGAAAGCACACATTTGTCTAAATGATACCTGATCTCTGTCATTCACTTAAGTAACAGATTTTTTTCTCTTGAAAGATGCCATCAGTCAGTTCTGAAGAGGGAATATTGATGATCAAGTGAAAGAACAATTCACCTCCAGGAGTGCAGGGACACTAAATTGAATACAAAAAGAGACAATAAAATGCTAACAAAAAAAGAAAACCTAGAAACCACAAAGGCTGATAGGAAACTCAAAGAACTTCAAACAACCACCATAAAAATTAATTGTTAACATATAGTGCGTCCAACTAATACTTTCTAACAATATTCAGAGAGCTTCTACATATGTTCTCTTTTTTGGATCTTTTAATAGCTAGCTCCACTTTCCTCTGTTTCAGAAGTCCCTGAAATGATTTTCTAAACAAATATTTAGACATTAAACATTTGGTTTCTAAAAATTTTGTGGTATTACAAACAGGGAGAGAATAGACATCTCATCTTCTTCTTCGAACTCTGTTCCAGGTTGGGGAGTTTACTCTTGGCATACCAGGGGATCTCTCTGCCATACTATGCCGTTCTCCATGTGTATCCTTTCCACTCCAATAGACATCTATATACCACCTACATTTTTGGACTAGCATATGTTCCATCTCTACCATGAAACCATCCCTTTGCATTTCTATGAGAACTGGCTGTCATTCCTCCAGCTACCCTAGTAGTTGAAATCTATACAACAACTCTTCTGAAGTTCATATAACTATACCATCCAAAGCAAAACAGAGAAATTTAATACATCAGAAAACACACATGTGTGCATACACACACACACACACACAAAGAATCCTAGAAAAGTACTGTAATGGTTCTTCTTTGTAAGCTCGGGGTAAAGTTGGGAGATGCTGCCAGTAAAATAGATTCTCTTATCTCAGTAAAGAATAAAGGGCAAGAAAGCTCCCTTCAACCTCTTTTATAAAAGCACTAATCCCATTCATGATGGAGGAGCCCTAAAGACATAATCACATAAAGACTCCATCTCTTTATACTATCACATTGGATATTAGGTTCCAACACATGAAATTGAAGGGAGACATTTAGATCATAACAGAAAGCAATCATATCTTGTTCAATTTCAAATGCTAAATCTGTTTTTGACCTAGAATTTCTTGAATTAATTTCTTGAATTTAATTGCTTGAATTCAGTTTCTTGAATTAAGGTACAGTTGAGAAATGATTCCACCATGATATCACAAAGACATAGTATAAATCTAGTTCCCAGCCCCAAACACTTTGTTTCTGTAGCTAGGTACCAAATATACTTGGGATTACAGAGATATTTCTGATATTTTTTAATACTAACTGTAAATTAACACTAATTTCTGGGGACCCAGGAAACCTCTGTGGTCCACTGGTCACAACAGGGATTTATGGGAGTTAGGTGATGAAGATTCAACCAAATTCACCAATTCCATCACAGGGATCATCACCTATTCCTGCACATATTAATATATTTGGAGTGGATATTCCACACTTGGTAGAAAACCTACTTTGGTTCCATAGCCCATGGAATGGGGGCCCATTAATGTAGTAAGGGTCCATACAAAGCCTTTTAAATCACTCTAAGAATATAGTACAGTAAAATGAATATTATATATCTTGGTATATTTTTTAAATGGTATAGATTTTAAAATATTTATACTAGACATAAATGTGATTTACATACCAGCATTACAGTTTTATAGTATTCTGATTTTGACTATATAATTACTTTTACCATTTAAGTTTTATAATTTTGTATATATTCATGCTACTAATTAGCATTCTTTCATTTCAGCTTGAAGAACTCCCTTGAACATTTATTGTAAGAAAATTCTGGTGTGGATGAACTCTCTCAGCTTTTGTTTGGGAACATCTTTATCTCCTCTTCATTCCTGAAGGACAGATTTGCCGGGTAAAGTATTCATAGTTGGCAGTTTTTTTCTTTCAGCACTTTGAATATTTTATTCCACTCTTGGTCTGCATAGTTTCTGATGAGACATCCACTAATAACCTTGAGGGGGATCACTTACATATTAGCAACCTTTTTTCTCTTGCTGCTTTTGGGATTCTATTTTTGTCTTTCAATTTTGACAGTTTATTATATGTCTTTGAGTATTTTCCTTTGAGTTAAACCTGATTGGAAATGTTTAAGCTTTGTGCACCTGGGTGTCCATTTCTTCCCAGACTTAAGAAGATAGCCTTTCAGCTTATTTCTTTTAAATAAACTTTCTGCTTCTATCTCTTTCTCTTATCCTTGTGAAACTTCTAAATGTGAGTATTGGCTCCTTGATAGTGTCTTTTCAATCATGTAGGCATTCATTGTTTTTTTTCATTCTTGTTTTATTCTTTTTTTCTCTTCTGAGTGAATGTTTTCAAATGACCTGTCTTTGAGTTCCCAAATTTTTTCTTCTCCTTGATCAAATCTACTGTTGCTGTCTATTGTACTTTTCTTTCATTTATTTATTTATTTATGTTCTTCAGCTCAAAAATTTCTGCGTGGTTCTTTTTCATACTTTCCATTCCTTTATTGAACTTCTCACTTTGTTTTTGTTTTGTTTTTCTGATTTTATTGACTTTATTTGTATTCTTTTGTAGCTAGTTAAGCCTCCTTAAAACAATTATTTTGAATTTTTTTGTCAGACAATTATCAGATCTCCATTTCTTTGGGATTGATGATTGGGATGCTGTTGTGTCCCTTGATAGTGTCATGTTTTCCTGATTTTTTGTGTTCTTTGAAGTCTGCAGTGTTGGTTTCACATTTGAAAAAGAATATACATTCTCCAGTCTCTATTGACTGTTTCTGGGAAAAAACACCTTCACCAAATAGCCTGGCTAGGAATTTTGAGGATCTGTCATAGTTTTTCTATGGATGCACCTGATCCCACCTCCTGTTTCCTCATAGAAGGTAATTTTTATGATTTTGTGCCTTCCCTAGAACTCACAAAGCCATTTCTAGTGCTGAGAGCTTTCTGTTTGTTTTCAATAGGACATTGTCCTGAAATGCTCAAATTTGTATCTTCTCTAAATTCTACCTTATTAAACTGACTACACAAAACTCTTGCGATCACTGACCACAGGGGCATGTTGTGCAAGCTGGACTGGGTACAGGGAATCAGATGTGTAGAGTCATGGTGTGTCAATGGGCTAGTTGTGGGGAGGTCTGCAGGTGAGGCATTCCATGTGGCTCATGGGCAGGCTTCCTGATGGAGTCTGTTGAGGTTTTGCAGCCTCTCTTTCCTGTTGCCGGCCTCTTCCAATCACTCAGCTGTGCTGGCCAGCTCAGCATATTCCTGGTTGAGCAACAGAGAAGTAGGCCATTTGAGCAACATCTTACATGGATGCTCTCTAACTAGACTCTTACTTTTTCCTCTGGGAGATATTGTGGGCCAACAAGGTCTCTTTTAGCACTGAGCTGTGATTCCTTGGGGAAGTGGTGACTTGTGTAAAGTGAAACTGTTCATTTTACTCTCTTCAATACATCTATTCTCAGATATCTTGCTCCAGTGGTATGCTGTAACTTTATTGGATTCCTGGAATCTCATGAAGGTACTCTTGTCCATAAGTCATTGTCAAATTGATGGTGTTTCTACAAGGGGATGATGGTAGAAAACTCCTATTCTGCCATCTTTCTGACATCACTCTTCTCTAGCATTGATTTATAACTTGGTTGCTTGGTTAGAACTGATAACAGGTGAGTCTTGTGTATGAGGAGTTAGTAACTCAAATTTCAGTTGCTATTCAATATATAGTTACTTCTATGGATAAAATAAATCCAGTCTCATACCTACCATTCTTATCATTGCCTTTTATTTATTCCATTAAACACAAGACATCAGAAGCAATTGTTTATTAACCTGGAAGGAATAGTTATAAATCTTTTCTATATTCACTGTGGGCTAAGAAAATTCTCTTTGTATCATAATTAAATCTCTTTGAACAACATGATCACTCTGTCCTCCCACAGAATGTCACATTGATTCATTTATAGATTGACTCATGATCACAGGACCTGTTGAGGATGAAGTACAAGTATCCCAGATGTTATGGTAAGAAACATAAGTGATCAAGAGAATGTAAAATAAATCTCCTGAAAATTTACTCAAGTATTTGAGGGTCTAGTGATCTGGGATGTACAGAGACATTGCTAGATCACATACTCTTTACCTCTATGCCTCGTGGTCCTCTAAATTTTGAAGGCAATTCATTTCATACTGCGTGTGCTGGCTTCACCCATTTATGGTATAATCCCTAAGAGTATAAGTTTTGAGTGAGTCCCAAGATAAGAATCTCTTTATTTATTGAGATAATTTGTGCTTCAGATCATTTAAATCACTTGGCTCTATTACCTAGAGATCCAACATGCTATATGGACGCTCTGGTGTTTTGTGACAAAACCATGCCCTGGTTAGAAAATAATCATTTTCCTTTAGAGAAAAACTCCTTGGTGTCGCTACTGTGTCGTGGCTGAGACTGATTACCTGACCATGTACGCAACTGTGTGACCTGAGCTTTTCTTCATGAGTTAACGCTCTATTATCCACCAAGTCCTAGAAGTGGACATCTCCACCACTACACAATAATCTCCATAACTGAATAGAAGTGATATAAACAAGACTGCACACAAACACGTACTGAGAACACAAGAAATTGCCTGATATGGTGGCTAACACTCTTAGAAACTATGCTTCTCATTGTCCATGCAAATGACATTATGGGGTTTTCCCTTGACCAGTTGTTTGAGAAAGAAAAAAAAATCCTGGTTTAATATATATTTTATACCATAGAAGTGGATTAGAAGTGGCTTATTACAGTATTTAAACTATATTTAATGTGGCTCCAAAGTACAATGGGGAAGGAAAATCTCTCCAGTTGGCAAAATTTTAAGCAGTGTATCCGGTGATCCACCTTTCCTGCAGGAGAAGTGCTGAATTGTGCATCTTGCTTAATGCTCAGAGACTTGAAAAATTTTAAGATTGAAGAATTGGTAATCAGGAAGTTTGAGTTTTCTTAGTTTTCTCAACTTGATAGATGGGCATTTAAAAAAGGGCCCCAAGTGATATTTTTGCCCTACGCTCTACAGTGGAGACTCAGTATTAAAGTGGACATGATGATTTCCACCATGTGGAAATCAGTCTTTTTCTGTAGGCATTCCAGTACTTTATCATGGCTCATAAACAAATGGCCATTGTAGCATGTCTAGAGATTGAACCTGAGTTCAACAAAATGGACTTTTCCTCACTGAGACAATTCTGGCTGCAAACTTCGGAGCATCCAGTCTAACAAAAACAAAAATGCCTTTTAACATGTGTAGTGATTAATTTTATGTATTAACTTGGCCAGACTATGGTTCTCTGTTGTCTGCTGGTAAACTAATCTAGATGTTGTTGTAAATATATTTTTTTAGATGTGATCAATGTGTACAATCAGTAAACTTCAATTAAAGCAGATTACCCTCCATTATGTGAGTGAACCTCGTCCAATCAGTACAAAGCTGTAAGGGAAGAGATAGATTTCCCAAAGAAGGAATCCTTCCTTAATATTGTAACATAAAACCCTATCTGAGTTACCTGCTTACCCTGCCCTATGAATTTTAAACGTAACATGGAAACATCAACTGGTACCTGAATTTCTAGCCCTTCAGCCTGTCTTACAGATCTATAAACTCTATACTTGCCAGCCCCCACAATTGCATGGCTAATTCCTTAAAATAAATCTCATATTCATTCTCTCTCTCTCTTTCTCTCTCCATATATATATCTTAGATATGGTTCCTCTATAGAACACTGACTAGTCTAGATTTTGTTACCAAGTACTTATAGAAGATGAGTTTTCTGAATTGATTCTGAAGTTTCTGGAATTGGTTCTCTAATTTGATTAAATTTAAAGGCACTAATGACTCTATTTCCAGTAGAAAAAAGAGGAAGATAGTCCATGGCATGATGTGACAATATAGATACACAAATTACCATTGGATACTCTTTTTATTTTTTTTTAAGACAGAGTCTTACTCTGTTGTCCAGGCTAGAGTGCCATGGTGTCAGCCTAGCTTAAAGCAACCTCAAACTCCTGGGCTCGAGCAATCCTTCTGCCTCAGCCTCCCAAGTAGTTGGGACTACAGGCATGCACCGCCATGCCCGGTTATTTTTTTCTATATATTTTTAGTTGTCCAGCTAATTTCTTTCTAATTTTTAGTAGAGACAGGGTCTCACTCTTGCTCAGGCTGGTTTTGAACTCCTGACCTCGAATGATCCTCCTGCCTTGGCCTCCCAGAGTGCTAGGATTACAGGTGTGAGCCGCCACGCCTGGCCACCATTGGATACTCTTATTCAAATACTTCTAAAAGGCAGGATCCTGGGTGAGCATGTATTTGATAATTTGAAACATTTTTAAAGTAGCATGAATAATGAGATTGGCTGGTTACTCCTAATTGTACCAGGCAAAGGGGTGAAAGGAAAGGATGAGTTCAGGGATTCAAATTCCCAGCTCAGGTGCTGCATAAATGCCTTAAAAGTTTTTATGTGTGCCCTAAAAGAAACTCTTATCTTTTGTAGCTGCAGAGCTTAGATTGCTGAAAATCAGATCCAGAGCCTCATCCTGCAAGTGGCTGAATTATAATGTAGAATAAATTCCCAACCATATAGGGTGTCTGCTGTTAAAATGAGAGCATTGGTTAAGAAAGGATCAGAGCCTAAAAATTGGGATGGGGACATATGAGGAAATCCTGATGAAGCTGGGGACACTAAACCCCTAAATTCTGATGAGACTTCTTTGCCACAAAAAGTAGCCTTTGCAATTCCCGTCTAAGGGATTAACCCTGCTTTGCCTGAGGAAACTGTAATGGTCTCTCCTTGTGTAGTTGCCAGGTAAGACAATGTTGAGTGGCCCCAGGACCCATGCCCCATCACCTTTCTTTTTTTCTAGACCTATAACTAGACTCAAGTCTCTGCGGTCCCCTAAAGATGCACTACAAAGTGTAATCCATGAGTATGCTACACTCCAAGGGAACTACATTATTTTTCCAACTTACTGAGACAGAAAACCAGGGAATATGTGTGGGAATGGATTTTAAGGATGTGGGGTAATAATGGAAAAAATGTACATTTGGAGCAAGATGAATTTATTGCCATGGGCTTACTAAGAAGAGATTCTGATTTTAATGTTGCAATCTGAGGGGTCAGGAAATGCTCTAACTACTTATTTGGTTGATTGGCTGAAACATGAACCAAAAGGTGGTCTACACTAAATGAAGTTGAAGTGCTAGAGCTGCCTTGGTATACTGTAAAGGAAGGTATCCAAAGGCTTAAGGAGACTGATATATTAGAGTGGATTGATCATGTAAGATCTGCTCACCCAGCCTAGGAGGATGGTACATAAGACCCAACTTTCACCATGACTATGAAAAGTAAATTGGAGAGAGCAGTCCCACTCTCTGTGAGAGTTCTGTTGTTACTCTTTTCTGTAAATCAGAAATTACAGTTGGAATGCTGCCAGTATGATGTTAGCTATGTATTTAATCCTTGTTTATTTAACTAAACAGAGTTGCTATTTATAACCTCAGTTTTCTACTTTCTATTCCATGTTCCCTTTGCCCTCAGTCAGCATCTAACCTGTTGAGATAGTTTTATATGACAGATTTAGCTCAACCTGCATTCCAAATAGGTCTGAGCTCTTGATGATTCTGATTCTACTGGAATTAACTTTTAGCCAACTGGTGACATATCTAAATCTTCAGTGGGCCAGTTTCAGAGGGATGCGATACACGGCAATACCACTGATTCCCATTCAGTACAATGTCCCATTTATTTTTCAGTAAAATGATTTTCTTGGTCATAAATAACACCGTAGCACTATGGAGGTGAGTAAGACATTTAGCAGTTACTGGATGCTGGCAAGGAGAGAATCTTTTCTTGCTTCTCCCAGATTCTGAAGGCTCCAGGCTTTTCTTGATTTTTGGCTGCATAATACCAAACTCCACCTTTGTTTTCCTATCACCTTCTCCTCTGTGCGTCTGTGACTTTTCTTCTTCTGTCTCCTATAAGAACACTTGTCATAAAATTCAAGGTCCACTTGGGTAATCTTAGATGATCTCATCTCTAGTTTCTTGAACTAATTACATTTGCAAACACATTTTTCCCCAGTTAAGGCCACATTTATAGGTTCATGGTGCTAAGACATGGGCATATAATTTCTTTTGGTGGGGGTATGATTAAACTCACTGTATTCACCCATTTTTCTTTGTTTCTTTTTTTTTGTATCAAGAGTTCACTCCATGTTATTACTGAGTAGTATTCCATTAAATGGACATACTGGCATCTGTTTATACACTTGTCTTCTGATAGGCATTTGGGTTGTTTTGAATTTATGGCTATTGGGGAAAAAAGCTGCTCTGAACATTTGTGTAGAAGTCTTTTTGTGGACATGTATTTCTCTTGTGTAAATGCCTAGAAGGAGAAACCCTCTGCAAATCTCCTATGGTTTCTCTGTGCAATTCTTTCCTCTCTGGTAATTTGCCCTGCAAATTCTAGACACCCTAGTTTATCTGTAATCTGACTTGTATCTCTTCAAATCTTGTAGAGTCCCTGGCTCTGTTTGGGTACCCCGTCTCTGCACTGCATCCTAAAGATTCTCTGCAGGCAGTAGGTGGATCAATCACAGTGTTCATCTCTGTTTCCCAGCTCTCAGGGATCATTCACTATTCTGCCTGTTGTCAAATGACTAAAACTGTGGTTTTATATATTTTGTCTGTGTTTTAGTTGTTTAAGACAGGAAAGTAAATCTGTTACCTGTTACTCCATCACAACTGAAAGAATAGCTCTCCTTTTATGATATATTACATTCTTTGGATTTAGAAGTTATTTTCCTTAATGGAAAAGATATGCAAGATTAGAATAGAGCATTTATGCCAACTATTTTTGGTAGCTAAACATTAGGCCATATGTTTTAGAAATAGTTATCTTTTCTTCTAGTTCATTTTTCTGCAAAAGTATTTAACATTTCTCCTTTCATCTGGAAAAGCTCAGCTCATTCTAGGTTTTTGCCTACCTGACTCAGCTTTTACAGTTTTCTACTTTCTGCGCTTTGTGTGTGCATGTGTGTGTGTGTATATGTGCATCACCTGCATTTCTGTGTGCATGCATGTGTCTGTGTACTGCTTTTATTGAAGAGTTTAAAGGGAAAGGAGATTTATGCTTCACAGGGGTATCATTTTATTAAATTTTCTTTGTTGAATTATTACTAATTTTCTCACTAAATATGAAATACAAAGCAAGATTTCATTTCAATAACTTTTAAACAAAACAGTATGTTCACTGTATTATACCTCATTACTTGGTTTGATTATATACATTAGCAGATTTCCTGGGAAAAATACCCAAGGCCTCACTAAAATTGGCTCTTATTGTTTCTGAAGATAATCTCTAATGTAATAGCATTGGAATATTTTTGTGAGACATTAAAAATGAACATTCTCTGGGGAAATCTAAAATCAATTCATTTTTTCAAACCCCAAAGAGTGGTAGTTAAAATAAAATCACTTGTATGTATTTGTAGAATCTGAAAGAAAAGAGTTCAAAATCAAATCTTTGGACTATGATAAATTATTGAAAACTATGTGCATGTGCCCACATGTGTCAATGTACATATCTGTGCAAGTACATATATATACACTCTTTTATATAGTTATTCACAAAAGTAAATGATATACGAAATAAATAATTGCAAATGCTTAAATACCTTGTGACACTTATGATGGCAGCTTTATAAAAATACATTATCTATACAGTCATGTGCTGCATAATGACACACTGATCAACAGCAGACCACATAAATGACAGTGGTCTGATAAGATTATAATACAATATTTTTACTGTATCTTTTCTATGTTTAGATATGTTTAGATGCACACATGCTTACCATTGTATTACAATTGCCTACAAGATACAGTATAGTAACATACTGTACAGATTGTTAGCCTAAGAGTAATAAGCTATGCCATATATCCTAGGTATGCAGTATGCTAGGCACAGTCAAAGATTGCACAAAGATGAAATTGCCTAACAATGGATTTATCAGAACTTATCCCCATTGTTAAGAGATGCATGCCTGTGTAGGAAAAGCAAAATATACATAAAATTAACCTAAATGATAATGTATTTATTAATGTATTTACTAAGTATAAAGATTAGAGTTCTTTGATATTCTGTAAGTGTTGCCATTAGGAATATATTTTATTAAACAATTGAAAGAATAGAGTTAACCCAAAGAAATTCCCCCTTAACTTTCTGCTTAGAACTAGCTTAACATTTTATTTTTTAAAACAATGCTTAGAAAGTGATACATGCTTACATAAAAGACTACTCAAATGGTCACATAAATATGACTTACTTTGATCAACTGAAAATATCACCATTGATTACCAAACTAAGACCTAACTTTTTAGTACATTCTATGTACTATTTATCAAAAGTCTTTGTAAGACATCACTTACAGATTAGAATTTGCTTATTTCTCTCAAATTTTAGAAATATTCTATTTGCAAATTTAGTGTCATTTAACAAACTCATTCTCTGAGTTTTAGCATATGCCCTCCTTAAGCTTTGGATGTCTTTCTCTCTCTAAAATAATATGTATTCACTACATATTTTTAGTGATAACATACTTTCCTTATAGAAATAATTTACTGCTTTCTTTAACCATGTTGTTCCTGGTTGGTGACTGGGATTCTTATTTTTTCTGTTTTAGACTTCAAATTTCATCAATATCACCTGATATTTGTTTAATATTGTCCAATGTTATAGCCATTGGTTTCCATGCACACCTCTTGGATGACTAAGCATGTCAGATATAGATGTGAGATTATCGTGATGGAAGACTGTGTAATGAAACAGCTGCCCACCCTGCTAAATGGTTAATGAGACCCCTCCATCGCTCTTGGTTGTCTGCAGGATGGACCCAGCATAGAGAGCCCTCCATGAAGTAGCCCGTGCCTGCTTCTCCAGCTCATCATCAATCCTGTGCCCCTTGGCATGCCTTGGTATAGCAACAGTCCAACACATCAAGTTTCCGGAACATCTCATATGTCCGTTCCTCTGCTGGGAAAGCTCTCTCAAACTCTGTGCCCTTCTCATTTCATTTCACTTGTTTGCTCACCCTAGGGGAGGGCAGTTCCCTAATAGAGCATTTTGCATAGGATTAATTCATTGTGGCTTTAACTGGCTGTGTTCCCAATTTTCAGTATAGAAATATGGTTCACACTTAGCATGTGAGAGAATGCGTCCTGCAGTGGAATATCTGTCTCTCTTGACTTCCATCTAATCTTCAGAGATGTGTCATCTCCAGGACTGGCAGCTTTATCAGTCCCCCACCAAGAACAGATATAAAGGATAAAAAATAATACGCTTCTGTCTATAACAAGTAGTAAGCTATAATCTAGAATCAAAGTGACCTCATTTCTAATGTTTGAAAGGTTTTTTTAAAAAATCATTGAACTATTTCTACATCCAATAAAGATGAAAATTCCCAATTCAAAGTCTCAGTGGAACTTTACATCCTCACTCCTCTGTGATATGTAAGAACGAATCATCTGCACGATCATCAGACCGTACGTATTGGTGTCCATCTGATCATGGCTCTATGGCGGGCAGAGCAAGGAGCAAGTCACACAGCCACGATCTGTTCCACAGTTTTCAGTCAACTCCTGTCAATGGAGAAGTGTGTTTCTACCACCACTCCCTGCTCTCACTCTTCGCCACAAAAACTCCACAAGGGAATGTGTGTCCTTAAGAGCACCCACGATACTTACGCTCTTTAACCCAAATCATTGCTGACAGCGCCTCTTTTATTTCTTTTCTATTTTTATTTAATTCTCCTTTAAAATATGACTTCCCGTGTCTGTCCACAGCAGGATTTTCCCCAGCTCTTCAGCTGCGCTGGTGTACTAAAATCTTTCAGAAGGGCCTGTCTTCACACTTCAGAGAGCACCTAGGAGATCTCTACTCTCCCACCAGCAAAGCTGAGCCGTCTTTTCCCCACCCCTTGCCAAACCAGTCATTTTTAAACCAAACAGCTTCGACCTTCTTTCCCTTCCATTGAATTTCTTCTACAGGAAGCATCTCTTGCCCCATCCTATTGTCCAATATCCACATCAAAGCGACTGTTTTGCTTCTGGTCTAGTCAAGAGCTCCGGGCAGGCCTTAGAGGCCTCACCACTCCCCAAAAACCCAAGGCCCAGGAACTATTTTTAAGAAGGGCGTGTAGCCCTGGTGGGGAAGAGCGCCTGGTGTCCCAGGTGGAAGCATAGATTTAAAACTCCAAGAATAAAGATCCCTTAGGAAGAAGGCACAGAGACAATCTATTCCTGAGGCCTTAGGTTGTTACCCAGGTATTTCCTAAACTGTTCCATTATGCTTGGCTTTTCAGTTTGTTATTACTTTCCTCAGGTGGGCAGTTTATGCACTGGGATACTACTTTGAAATATTAGTTTTTATTTCCTTTTTCTCTTCGTTTTCCCCCTCAGTTTCTCATCCACTGGAGCTTGTATGTGCTTCACTGAGGCCATGTGCTCCATGGACAGACCAGGGGTATGGCAAGTTAGAAAATAGAGGCAACCCTTTGTTCCAGACATTTTAGTTACTATTTCCCCAAATCTATGAGTATTAAGTCAGATTATTTTTGTTGTTTGCATATTTATTTATTTCTGAAAAATCAGAATAGATGAAAGAAGAGTCACGCCAAATTTCTACCATTCCCTAAAAGGGCAATCTTTGTTATGGGCCTTTGCGCTTTCTGGTGTCCTTCTTAGCTCCCCCTCTGCCTCTCTGCTTTTGGCTACTTCTAGTCCCTCAGTTTTATCTTAGATGCCACCACCTCCAGGAAGTCCTCCAAAATCCCCCAGTTCTGGATTAGGTGCTTCTTCTGTGTAATCTGGCAACACCAAGTAGTTTGCCCGTCACGGTTCTTTATTGAACTGCATTGCAATTTCATGTTTGATTGTCAGTATCCTCATAAGATCATGAATTGCTTGGGCATGATTTTGTTTTTCATCATTGTATTTCTGTCATCAACACACAAAAAAATCTGTTCATATTTCATGTTCAGTATGTATCTGATAAAGTACATCAAATGCATTTGGTATGAGTTTGTGCCTTCTTCCTCAGCTCTTATTTAGTATTAAAGATGTAAAAATGAAAGTTCCTTTCCACTGCTGTTTTAACAGAAAAATGATATGAAAGTCTATTCTGGTTCAAAGCATGTTATGAAATATGATTGAGCCAAAATTTTTGACATCTAATGATTGAATTAGATAATTTATCCATGAATGAATTAGAAAGGATAGCTTAGAATGGTAGCCAAACACAGATGATGGAAAAATATGAAGCAAACTTAAGAGAGTTTTATAGGGTGTGCATGTGTGTGTGAGATAAAGATGCACATACATAGACGCACATACTGACAAAAAATGCCTTTTCTTGTAAAATAGATTTCAGCCCCATTAGCTATTAATATTAATACAATAAATAAGCAGTATCCATTGGAGAAATAAATAATTTCTGATTAGGTTAAATTAGAGGACTTCAGTATAATATTAATAATTATAAATAAGGTTGCTAATAAATATCTTATCTCTACAAATATCCAGATGAGAATAAATATAAAATAGTAATAACCCTGAAGTAAAAAGATTATAAAACAAAGTATATTCTTAATTTTAAAGAAATGAGATTCATAAAAAAGTTAGTAAAAATTTGGATAAAATAATTATAAACAATAAATTATCCATAAAAGATGGAAAATATAAGAATTTTTAAGGGCTTATAATTTTAAAATAAGAGATGTTAGTTTAATAAGACAATTAGTTCATTAAATATTTAAAGCAAAAAATATCCTAAATAATATTTGCATTTAAAACATTTCTGTTTTAAAAAGTTTGTATAAATTTAGTGCACAAAAACCAATTAAAAATCTTATTTTGTTTTTATGCATATGATATCTTGACATTTTTATTTTGCTTATTTTTAAAATAAATAACAAATTCTGTAGGCTGCATTAAAATTTATCTTTATTTAAATAGCAACACAATTAATATTTGTGCAGATACAATAAATATCTCTAAAATTAATTTATTTTACATATTCATTAAACATGATAGTACATAATTTTTAAATACCATTCCTCCACATCTATTAGCCATTTGCTTAGCATAATTTAATAATGATACATAATCATATTAACCAGTTCTCAAAATTTTCACATTACTATTTAGTAAACACATAGCTTAGTGATCTCTCTCACTGTGCCATCTTTCAATATGGAGGCTGAAATAACTTGCAGATGTAAAACATATTGCTTTATTTGCTTCTGCTATATGTAAAACCTTTTTCTAAGTTACATCTCAAGGCAAAGTTAAGACCATAATTATTTTTAAGTGATTTTTAACACCAATTTTAGGATTCAATAAAACTCTTTCTCACCTACCTACAGAAACAATCATTTGAATTTTTTTTCCATCAAGTGTTTTATATTTGAGATGAACATGAAAGTATTAGAAAAAAAAGGAAAAAAATCTCTTCAGTCAGGAGTAGAATAATTTTATTAGCTATACATGTATATAAAATCTAATTTTTACATTTTTAAAATAATTTTTAGTTATCGGAATTAATTGGAAATCTGAATATCATGTTCAGTGATAAAAATGAGGAAAAGTAGCAGATTAATTGCACAATATTTATTATTAAAGCAAGTACATTTTAAAATGTGAGAGGTATAAATGAATAAAGGGAACTAACTTCATCAGAGAATCCCACATGAGACAATTTTTTAGAGATTATCTAGCTTGTTTCTAAAATACTTTCCAGATACCTATGTGCTTAGTTCTTTGTTATTATTATTATAAAAGGCAATTATTTAAGGGAGCACATCTTATGTCTAATAGGCTGCAGCTGATAGGGCAGGTCTAATAGTATATTTATTAATATGTTCAACTTTTATTTAAGAACTTACGTTACATCTTTGAAAAATTACATTATTGCATAGCTTTCCTTTATCCAATATGAACAACTCAGTATCCTTGATGGGATTTATACTTTGGACCACTTTGTTATTCATCTCTCTGGATTACTTCATGTTTTAACTTACATCACTCAAGACACTATACCTCAGACACAATACTCTGATAAGTGTGTGGCATATGTTCAGCAGAGTGGAAATTGGACCCCACAATTACGATACTTTCCCTGTGTGCACATCCTATGATTGAGTTGTTAATCCCAAGCCCACAATGTGGTAGATAAGCATCCCAAGACCCTTTCCTCACATGGTCCACACGAGTCCCCTGGTGACAGGAGGTGATTTGATGGGGGTTGATATATAGTCTTGATTAAAAGCTCTGAAGGAGACATTTTAGAAAACCCTGGGCTTTCAGCACTCCTGAACTGGGAGCTCTTGCTGCATTGGGTGAGATGTGATGGGTGGGAAAGGCAATGCAATGATGAAGCAATGCCACGTGAGACTCAGGTGTGACGTGCAAAGGCAACACCATGCATCTGTACATTGAGAAGCCTCCACCAACCCAGGATGTATAACCCTGTGGGCACTTTGTCCATTTTCTTACCTCTCAAGTAGATCAGTAGCCCCAGGAGGAAAAATGACATAAGCTTGTCTTTCCCGCTCATGACACACATAGTGCCCAAACGCCAGTCAAGGGCCATCTTACTAATTTTTAATTTTCCTGCTGCTCCTTTGTCCTGATCTGTTTGTTTCAGATATTCTTGTTTCAAATATATGTATCTATTACTTATTCATATATTTTGTTTCAAATATTGCAAAATTTATTTAACTGTAATAATGGCATCAAATTCTCCAAATATATATAATTAGGTATAATGTTAGAAAATACATTTTACAAAATATATTTGTGAGCCACACTTTATTCTCAAGTAATCAAATACTATAAGATTTTGTATATGGAGATGACTGGTTAGAAGTAAAACATTATGAAAATCTGTGTGTGTGTGTGTGTGTGTGTATGTGTGTATGAGAGAGAGAGAGAGAGAGAGAGAGAGGGAGAATGAAAGAGAGATTGATTAAAGAGAGCAGAATGTTGATTTCCGAAAGTCTCTGAAGCACTCCTCTCCAAGTTCATGCTCTCGTTATCTCTCTCTTCCTCTCTCTATCTCTAGTCTCTCCTTGCTCCAGTTTATCTTGGACACTTCTGCCACAGTGCCCTTTATAAAATGCAAATTTGATCTTGTTTCTCTCATGCTCAAGGTCTTTCAGGATAAAATAACACTTTCTCAGCAGCCCTCTAGCCTCACTTCAGCCGTCCCTGGTTTATATGCTCTTCTCTGGCCAAATCTGGCTATGTGGTCTGCCAGAGCACCGTGAATTTCAAGCATCTGCCGGAACCTTGTCCCTGCATTATTGGTGACTTCGTCCTTGGTGCTCTTATGGCACTCGCTTCATTGAACCGCAGTGATTTGCATCTTATCCTCCTCTGCCTCTTCCCTTAGATGATGTGCTTCCCGGGCCAAAACCCTCTGATATTTACACTTCTATTCTCAGGCTTTGGGGACTCTGGGGTGTAGCAAGTGCTCTTCAATTTTTAAAAATGACTGCTTTATAGACTTGCAAAGTATATTCTAGATAAATAAAATAATTTTTCCAATATAAGTCAATGAATGAGAAAATTCTCAAAAAAAAACACCTTTTTTTCTTTCAGAAAACTTGCGCTAGTTATTGACAGATGTGGTCTAATCTTTATGAGCAGCCTTTTCTACTTTTTTATTATCTTGAAAATGTTCGCTTTGCTATCTTTGACTTTTGGGCTGTCACATCTGAATGTCCCTCCATTTTAAAAGGCTAATATAGGAAAATGCCACCATGTTCCTTTTTATCCATTTTTGTTTTTTACTGGCAGATTAATGTTTATTGACTAAAAACTATATTTATTTCTGGGGATATAGAAATGCCTTCATAACCACTTAGTAATAGGCACATATGAGGCTGTTATAGACAATGTTTGTGTCCCCCCAAAGTTGACATCTTCACTCCCATGGTGATGATATTAGGAGGTAGGTCCTTTGGGAGGGGATTAGGTCATGAAAGCGGAACCCTCACGAATGAGCTTAGTGGGCTTATAAAAGTGACCCTAAAGAGTTCTGTCTTCCCTTCCACCATGTGAGGGTGCAGAGAGAAGGTGCATCTATGTGAACCAGAAAGCGGCCCTCCCCTGACTCCAGATTTGCTGGTGCCTTGATCATGGACTTTCCAGCTGCCAGAACTGAGAGAAATATATTTATGCTGTTTTTTTAAGCCACCTGGTCTATACTATTTTGTTATAGCAGCCTGAATGGACCAAGAAAGCTATCAATAAGTACTGTTTAACAAAGGGATGAAGGAGCAGATGGAGTCCAGAGTGTGGGGCACTGATAAGGCAGACACTTCCGTTCGGGCAGGACAAAACAGAAACTTGACTTCTCCTTCCTTCTCCTTTGCTAATACCACGGAAGGCCCTACCAGGATGGCTTGGGAACAGGTTAGAAGCAGAGGAGGTGAGACAGGGGAGAGAACAATAGGACTGTGGGGACAGGATTTTTGTTCTAGATCATCCTCTAGGAGGCCAGTGTCCTTATGACCAAATAAAAGGCGTCTGTAATAGGATGTCAATAATTTGTGGATGACTTATTATTGTACTAGAAGAACAATCAAAAGACTCTTTCAAGTTACCCATGCAGAGGAAGGTCACCTCTATGGTGGATAATCTGGTAGCATTAAGAACATCACAGTTTTTTTCTAAAGCATTGGAAGAAAAAAAAAAATAGGAGGAAGGTGGCCAATCCATTCAGAGTCTCGGTGCAATAGGATTTTAAAGACTTGGCTCTTTTGTTCTATAAACAAGTTTTTGGTAGTGTTAAAGGACAGCTTCATTTAGAGATTCTAAGTTCTATATGAAATAAAGATAGAAAAATAATTCCTGGGGAAAAATGTTACCTGGCAGTTTAGAAGAAGCCAAGACAGGAAACAGAGGGATTACACCTAGCCCCTTTGAAGAGCAAGGACTTCACCCTCTAGTTTCCTTTCTAGTTCATTTAATCCACACACACGCACACACAGAAAGATATCTCTTTCTCTCTTTTACCTCGAGTAGATCATTTTCCCTCTAAATATCAGCAAAATCCCAGCATGAAACAAATGAATTTGAATTTAAAATAACGCCGTGATCTGGCGCAGGGTCAGATGCTGACACAACGGCGGAGGGGGTGCTGCTGCCGAACTTGCTGATAATACTGTCACCTGGTGTATGTGTTGACTTTGAGACGACGAGAGGGCAGCCTCGGATATGTCAGAGAGGCTGGCAATAATAAAAAGTAACAGGGGCACCGGAGAGAGTTGAGGAAAAGCTAAAAACACAACTGCTGTACAGTGACATAGGGCACTGGCATCTTGCATTTTGACCCATTGGAGTTATTGCAATGCTGATATGAGCCATGCATGCACATAGAGACAAGGAACAAATTGGAGTTGGCAAGAAGTTCACCTTGCTCACCTCTAAAACTCCAACAAAAGGAATTAAAAGGCTGGGGCTCACGACTTATTAAAGATACTATATTGAAAGGGATTTGCCTCAGTCACCAA
The DNA here is from genome assembly GCA_008086735.1 of Cheirogaleus medius. Taxonomy (NCBI): domain Eukaryota; kingdom Metazoa; phylum Chordata; class Mammalia; order Primates; family Cheirogaleidae; genus Cheirogaleus; species Cheirogaleus medius. Next base: position 97,228,565 of record VBSM01002608.1, on the reverse strand, counting down.
GGGACTTGACTGAGAACAGCACCTAGAAGCAGGATCTTAGGACTCAAGAAAATTGGGAAATGTACAAGTGATCTTAGGTTATAAACAAAGGCTTTTGTATTTAATGAATATTGATTGTTTTGAGCACGGAAAAGCCTCAACAATTAAAAAAATATATTTTAGCATTCAAAATACATAGGAAAGAGGCTTTAGCTGTGGTTTACCTTCCCACTCTTTATAAACGAGAGCACAAAAGAAGGGAATACTTGAAATATTTAAAAGAACGAACTATTTTCAAACATCTTAAACCACTTTGTACTCATTTTTATTAAATAGTGTATATGCTAACCATTTAACCATTTATTATCTAACAGTCCATACCAATCCCTAGAGGGGAAAAAAATGTTGCCCTATTTTAAAATAGTACAAAGGGCTTGAAAATAATACTGCTTTATTTTTAATTCAATTTCATGTTAAAAACATTTAATTGGCTTAGATTGACTTCCCCTAATTTGTGTAAGATACTATGATCTTACTATCTAAGGAATAGTTCATAGTTTTTATATTTTTTCCATAATTTTTGCAAGCTTCTAAGTAGGGGCAGCTCTATTAAGATATTGAAACAGCAGAGGAGTCAATGGTAGATTTTTTTCTATTTTGCTAAAGAAAAAAGGAGGGAATCTAATAAATATAGAGTTTGACTTTGATGCTTTAAAATAACTGGGGAATGGGGGTGAAAACTGAAGAATGTGTACTACTTTTCTGATAAGTATAGCCCTTTCCTAAGTACATATCCTGGTATTTTCTAACATGTAGCTTCCCTGGAAGAATGGTTGTATTCTGATTATTCAAGTAAATACAGAAAATCATTATTATTATTTCCATCAGGAAAAGGCCCATCAAATTTACAAACATAACAACAGTAGCAAAAAAAATAATTATTTAATTCCCAATTTCTGTTGCACCAGTCAGTACATGAAATAGTACAGCACTTCATGGCTATACCATTAAAGTTACCCAGTTGGCCTTTTGTGCCTTTGTTTCTAAATTGTCTTAAAGTATCAGCTTTATCACATCACTGTGCTGTGCAAAAGTCTTCCCAGGCCTGAGTCTCTTGGCCCACTTACAGAGCAGGCCCTGCACGAGCCGAGCCCTTCCCTTTCTTGGCCACTGCTCCCGCCATAGTCACACGATCCAGGAAAACCACTCATGCTTCTTGAACTGACTTCTCTCCACAACTTACACTTGCTGCAGGACAAATGCATGTGTTCGCACATACACAGATTACACATGAAAATCTTTTTGCTTGAAAAAGCAAGATGGGTTGATTTTGGATGAAGGGAATAGTTTAAAAATATATGAGATTTCATAATATCTCAGGTTATTATCTCTACTGTTTTGTTGGGAAAGAAAAACAGGCAAAGATAAAAAATGTGTCTTTGGCTATAAGACATAAAATGTGTGTGTGTGATTTTGTTCATTAAGTTTCTTGGGGAGGGTAATAGTAATGTATGTGTTTATAATTATTAAAAATTCTCATGTTTAATATTCTTATTTACTGTTTTGAGGTAGATTATGGGTATGATAAAGAAAAGCTAAATAGTAGGCTGAACTTCTTTTTGTCTAAATTATTAAAGTAGACACTCCCTATGGGTCATAGCCTGTATTATTCTTTCTTTTGTAGCAGGGACTGAATATCTTGATTTCTCATCTGGTAAACAATAATCCACATCTCCATCATCATCTCTTATCCACCGCGTGGCCAATTCTGTATGGTTATGTTACAGAGAGCTAGCAGAAGCATGCGTGTTCTCCCTACAGAAGCCAGGGCAAGGCCAGGGAGCCACTTTGCCTAGAATAAAAAACGCAAGCTGGGAAGTTCTTAGGAGTTGCATTAGAATTTGATATTACTCACCCCTGACACTACCTAGTTATGTAAAAGAAGGCAATTTATTTACTCTATCAATCAGATTTTTCTTTGAAGAAGATCATAACCCTTTTGAATTTAAGATATTAGAAGGTAGGTACATCATATAATTTAAAGCTATTAACTTCATATACTCAAAGTAATTCTGAAAATGTCTACATTCTTTAATCTTATCTAGAACTGATGGTCTCTCAATTGCACTGAATATATCAAAGAACTTAATTTTTTTCTCCTTTTGACCAGGAACTCTCTCCTTTAAAAAATCTTACTATCACTCATCTCAGTGAAGAATGTTGTCAGCTTTAAACTCATTCATTCTGTGTTTCAAAGACAATCATGTGAAGATAAATGCAATGTAAATTTCTCAACTCCCTGTTGCTAATTTGTAAGAAAATATGACTAAAAACATAATCTAGAGAAACAGAAGAAATAAAAAAGATGTAGCAGTGAGAAGCACAGTTAGTTTAAAAAAGCAGAAAGTAGCCCCAAATGTATGTTACTGGATGGGAAGTAGTTAATGGGTTTTTAAGCATTTATTTAACAAATACCATAAATATAAGGACTTAAATAACCAAAAAGAGAATTTATACCAAAGCAGCCATAACAAGCTGAAGTTAATTCATCACAACTTTCACATAAGCTTTTGTGGGCAATTGGCCAGGCCCAGCACATTATCTGTTTGACTCACTGAGTCACTGCAGCTAATGGAATTTAGCCCCATGTTTGTTGTTGCCATGGTGATGCGATATTCTCAGGCATGTCATGTTCACAGATCAGTAACAGCAGCACAGTTGCAGACACACAACTGCTCTCAGCCTTTGACCATCAACAGGAATTCACTCTGCAGTTGGTCTGCCAGGAAGGAAGTGGGCTCTGGGGAAGGAGCTCCTGGGCTGGGGAGACTGGCCCTTCCTTCTTCCTTTGTCATTGTGGTGCTATTATCATTAAAATAACCTTGAATTTTCATGAATTCGCTCATTCACAAACACTGTCAAAGAAGGTGCAAGAGTTCAAGAGAATCCAGAGGGTCAAAGAGAGGACTAGTTTTAAATCTGTGCCTATTGAACCTGGAAATGACATCGTCTGTTAGATATAATCTTATTCTTACCATAGCAAATCAAATTGTGCTGACTGGCACCAATGTCCAAGGCGATTCAGCACCATGAAAGGTTACTGGGAGCAAAAGGGTCATATCCTTTGTGGCACCGCTCTGAGAAATAGACACAGACATGTGTGGGAATATTCTACAAAGAATAGATTTCTCCCCAAAGTGAAAAACAAATCCTGCCAGCAATCTATAAAGGGAGTGGGTATCCTATGCTATAGATACACTCAGATTTCAAACCCAAGGTATAATTATGAGGCTTTTAAGATCTAAAATGTTTGAACAAGTTACAGGTATTATGCAAGATATTCTAATTTATATATAAGAAGTAATAAAGAGTAAAACAGGATGAATTTTCTGGAAAGTATTTTTGCCAGTTAGAAACATACATGCTTTTATTAAATGATATATAATTTTCATGAGGGATGAAATATGCAAGTAAATAAGGCAAATTTAAAAATGCCGCTGTAAGTATTTGTATTGTCCAATACAGGGTCTAGAGTTAATTTTAACAATATAGCTTCACATTTCCTCAAGATGCCCTTTTATACTGGGTTTGTACTGCTTGTCTAAAGCCTGGGAATCTGGAGGTATCAATGACTACTCATCAAACTGCATGGGGAATTGCAGGGGAATTTGGGTCTATGGATAGATAGATTCCTCAAGGTTGAAACCTAAAATCTGAACCAAGACTTCCAGAATTAGGATCTTAGTCCTGCATTTATTTTCTGCATGCACGGGGCAGGATGGTCAGGGTGGGAAGGACGGGGAAGTGAGGGTGGGGGCGTCTTAATTACTTTTGCTTTTCTCCAACAGCAGTTCAAGGATGTCATGTTGCTGAATTTGGTCAGAATTTAAGGTTTGGATGGCTCTGTATTTCTGCAGCTCTTTGAATTGAGGTTAGAGAGCAGTCCTGTGAGAGGTAGCCTTTATTACTCATCCTCTGTGTAAGAATACTATGATGAAGCTTTGTTCTTTGCTCCTCTGGGCCATGTGGCCCAAAAAAGGGATATATATTAAAATAACAGATAGTAAGTAGATCATTCTACTAGAGCTGCAATTATCTGAGCTTCAGAAAAAAGTAGTATTGAATAACTCAATGGGAGAGTAAACACTTAACATGAACAAAACCACAGACTATTAAAAATGGCTTGGTAGATGACTTCATTCTTCCAGAAAACTTAGAAAGCAGAACCCCATAACTCCAGGAATATCTACTTATTACTTTGCTTTGGACAAAGAGAAACCCTTGGATAATGAAGTCTCTCATACATAAAGTCCTACTTTATTTTTAATACACTATAAAATTAACAGATTAAATGGCATGTGGTGAATAGTACCGTGCAGGTTAATATCTGATGTTATGGTCACTGTATCTTCTAATCAAATAATACTGAGGCCATTTAGAGAGAAATGGCCTCAAATGAAGAACAAAAGGAAATAGATGGGAGACAGCAGTGTAAAAGAGCTTTGAAAGGTATAATCACCTTCTAAGTTGATCAGAAAGTGTTGGAAGATACAGGACAGAGAGAGTAGTATGAAAAAAAGACAAAAAGAACCAACCATGCAAAAATCACCCACAAGGGAACCCAAAGGAACATGTGGCTGGAACCTGTTGAGTCCATATTGGGAGAGAGTCCTAAGGGCATAGGAAGCTTGCTTTAGGTAGTCCTGTGTCCCGAATCCTAAAGTCAATATCATAGGACTAAGAAACAAACAGACAAACGCTTTTTAATGATTAAAAATTGAGAAAGAGACTGGCTTTCTTTTTTTCTTTCGTGCCATCTTCCCCTTTATTCTTGGACTGCAGAAATTCTCATTCCATAGGCAGAAGCAGCAGCAGTACCATCTACCGTGCACAGAATCACCCTAGAGGGCAAGCCACAGAGTCCAAGCTCAGGATATTTTCAAGAAAACAGCCAGTGGCTTGTTCTGTTACCCATGATTGAGGGAGCTAAGGTCCGTGTGGTCATACGAAAATTGCGACCGCTAGCTAAGAGTCACTGCACCCTATGTCCTTCTCTCTCACCATCCACATTCCCTGAGTAACAACCCACGGCCCAGGTCAGATCGTGGCTAACAGTTATTGGGGATCACTCATTTATCACAAATACCTTGATGGTGGGTGGGATGTTAAGAGCATTGTTATTAGATCCATACCTAATATCGGTCAGAATTTGTTCATACAAACAGTATCCTACCTAAAGCTGGGCCAGCTACATGTTTTGTAGGCTCCAGAACAAAGTGAAAATGGCCCCTTCTTGAAAAAAAAAACAAAAAACAAAAAGAAAGACATATTTTCCTTACTTTCATAGCCTCTCTCTCCTGACCTGTAATGGTCAAAAACTTTTTTCTTTTTTGTTAAGACAGTGTCTTGCTATATTGCTCAAGCAGGTCTTGACCTCTGGGCCTCAAGCAATCCTTCTACCTCGGCCTCCTGAAGTGCTGAGATTACACACATGAGCCACTGCGCCTGGCCTTATTTTTGTATTTGATATTCCAAGCCATGCTTTCTTGGACACAGGGATACTTGCAGGGTGAGAGCAGAACCTCACAGCTGACTGGGGCTCTATCTTCCATGTGCCCAGGTCCCTACTGGGGCGCAGCAGCGGTTACTCTGTGAGGTCAGGGCAGCCGGTATCCCAGAGCCAGTCAGAGCAGATGGGTAGGTGGCAAGATGTGGCACCACCCATGTGTGGAGGCTCTGAGCTGCCAGTGAGCAAGTTCCACTGTCCCATCAGACTTCACTTAAGAAAACATAAACTCAAAGATAATATCATTAAAAAGTTCAAGACAGTGTCTGTAGAACATTAAGGCAAGTGTAGAGGCCCCCTTCTGAGTGTGGGACCCTATGTGACTTCACTGATCCCACAGGGCCCGGAAAGCTGGCCCTGTCTATAATGAAAGCAATTATGTACAATTCTGGACTACTTTTCAAGATTCAAAGGTTTCTCTTTAAGCTTTCAGAAATAACCAGAATGAAAAAAAAGCAATATTTCCCATTAAAATGGGTTTTGAGGTCTGCACTGGCTGTTTCAAGTTTCCCAATCTGTTCCTCTGTTAACATCCACAGAAATATATTTAGAGACACAAATGATATGTTTACAATGGATGGTGTGTTGGAGGGACAATGTTTATAACATTTATTCAAGATGCCATGATTTTTTTTTAAAACCAGTGAGAGCTTTATGTGGTATCACCTGTCAGCATTCATGTTGCCAGACATTGCTCTTTATCCATTTTTGTGGTTCAAATCAATTTCCCACTACAACGAGCAATTTAAAAAAAAGTTGTCAAAATAATTGTTCCCTGATAATATCTACCAGGAGCATTTATGCTCTCATACACAAATTAATATAAGCCATTGGGGAGGCCTCTCATAGCTGGAGTGTCCTTGCATGAATGCTATTGCTGAGAGCCACAAAGCAAAGTGAGCATTGCATGTAGTTAGCCCAAGAATAAATGGAAATAACATAAAATAAAAATAAAATAAAACCTGTTATGGACTACAAGTAAGAGGGAATGCCTAGTTTTTCAGATTCAATCCAATTACTTTATTGTCCCAGGATTTTGTTGTTGTTATTTTTAATTTTCATCTCCTTATAAATGTTTCCTCATAGTCATTTGGTAGCAGCATATTTATTATATTCACTTTTATCCAATACAGGCTGCAAATGTGCCCTTCACTCGACCCAGTCTATTAATTTTGAAATGCCTAAAGCCAAAACTGACAGCGGAAGAAAATCTTTCTGGGTTGTAGCTCCAAACTGTTGGATTAAGCTACCTGCTTCAGTAAAAATGCACAGATATATTACTTTTCTTTCAGGAAATGTTAAGATTTCCTTGAAAATTAAAAAAAAAGTTTTATAATAAAAAAATGAAAACCAATTTCTCAATTTTTTTAGATATGGGGTTTGTATATACTTTATTTGTGCTCTATTTAAGTGTTCACACCACTTATGCTAATACAAATGATGGCCCTAGGAGTCTTAATCATACTAAAATTTTTGTGTTTTTTTGTCCTCATATATATTTGCTGATAAACTTCCATATCATTCAGAGGTACAAAAATTTTTTCCTGGATACTGTTGTCCTTACTGTCAGGACTGAGTGAAAATTTGAATAGCTACCATATTTTGTAATTAATATTAACATTCACAAGATGTATAAAGATATATTTTTTTCCAAACTCTACTACTGAATCCTGATATTAAGCTCCTGTGCTGTTTTCTTTTCTTTCTCTTTCTTTTCTTTTTTTTTTCACTTTTTCCTGTGCATTGTAGAATACTGCCATAGAAACCAAGTCAGTGGCCCTACAATATTTGCTACAACTCTGATATTCCACATTTTGCAAAGGCAAAGCAATACAGCCTTTCTGATTCTCATCCAAATACAATTTATCCAAAACAAGGGCAAGTCCTTCACTAAGCTGAGCAATTGTCTGTGCATCCTGTGTTACTTGTTTTCTATTTTCCCAAGGTATCAATTCCTTTGTATACCTTCCACCATTGTGATTTATTCTTCTGAATCTTGAAGTTATTGCAATCTTCTAGAACCTCTCTATTAAAAGAAATAACCAAGCTGGGCATGTTGGTGTGTGCATGTAGTCTCAGCTACTGGGGAGGCTGAGGCTGAGATAGAGAGATCCCTTGAACCTAGGAGTTTGAGTCCTGCCTGGGCAACAGAGCAAGACACAATCTTTTATAAAAAGAAAAAGACAAAAGAAATAACCATGAGTCCTCAACAATTTACACAATACTTGAATATTAATACTCTTCAATTTACCATATTCTGGACATAGTAGTGCTAGATTTTTCTTTTATTTTACTTTATTTTATTTTATTTATTTTTGGAACAGGGTCTCACTGTGTTGCCTGGGCTAGAATGCAGAGGCATCATCATAGCTCATGGCAACCTTAAACTCCCGGCCTCAATTGATCCTCCTGCCTGAGCCTCCCATTTAGCAGCACAGTCAAAGCCTGTCCTCCCCACTAGCTTCATTCTCCCACCCCAGCCTTACTCCTTGCTCTTTAGCAAGACTGAACTGCTATCCTCTAACCACACAAGCTGCTGGGTTCCACTGCCAATGCTTTTCCAAGCTGCCTTCTCTACCTGGAGTGCTCTGCCCTTACCTGCTCCTTCTGCTTACTCACTGCAGTTGGCTTAGGTATCTTCTGGCTCTTCCTGACAAGATCTTGTTGAAAAGTTCTTGTATTTGAATACTGGCTCTGCTATTTAGCAACTGTGTGACCTCGGGCCGGTCACTTGACCATTTTGGCTTTCAACATCTTTATCTACAAAATGTGGATAAAAAGAATACTTACCTCATGGGGTTACCTGGAGGATTGAATTAATATGGATTGAATTGATATGGAGATTGTAGAGACGGCCTGACACATAGTAAGTACTCAAGTGTTATGAATGCTATGATCCCCTGTGTGTGTCTTTATCATTGTACACTGTTGTATTAGCATTATCCCTTTATGCATCTATATTCTCCATCAAATTATATGCTGCTTGAATATTAGGGCTATATATTATTCATTTTTTTCTATTCCTGATGTCTAGCACATAGTAGGCAATTAATAAAGTTTGAATAATAAATGTATCTAATAAAAATTGCTTAAACTTAAACTTAATGAAATATATTAAACCTATGTTTGAAGTAAACTTTCAATATTTCATAATATTAAAAAAAATCTGAGCTACTCACACTGAGGTTAGCTATTTGCTTATAATTTGCTTATAGTAGTATTAAGACTAGGTGGAATATTCAATCTACAAGCATCTGTTTTCAGAATTTCTGTGCAAGTATAAGGAAGCTAATGTTGTCTTCACAAATTGCTGGAGGAAATAAAAAAAAAATGTAGGAGACACTTTCTCTGGTCTTTTTCATCTAAAAAAAGTCTGTGGTCCTAGACTGATGAGCCAGCATAGAGTAGATTAGAAAACTGAAGAATAGTCAGAGCCAATTTGTAGATGTCCTTCAATTTCATGGTAAGACAATGGTAGTGATTATTGTCTCTTATTTATTTGCTCCTTAATTGTAAGTAATGTGTTGCAAAAAAAAAAAAAAAAAGAGCAAATGATAAAATTCTTATTTGGGCTACAAATATTTCTTATGCTAAAATATATATATTAAATTATTTTTCAGTTGGCCATTTGATCATTAGAATTTAACAAGTAATTTTGCCCCACCTCAGTAAGGGAGTATGGAAATTTGAAAGTGAAGATTGCCTTTAAATGAGTTATTTTTTATTACAAAATTAACTGCCAAGTAGAAGTTTGAAAAGGTTGCAGTCTTTTTCGGCAGGTTTCTGATTTTTCTCCACTTGGTATTTTTTGTCCTGACCTTCAAAGAATAAACTATTTTTATTATATTTTAGATTGTAATGTCAATATATTTAATGCACCACCCAAAATAAGTGACAAGTGACTATATAAATATGTAATGTTAGTGATTGATAAGTATTTATTGAAGGATATAGATTTGAGCAACACATCTAAGTGGATGACTCCCAAATTACTAATTTGTTTCCTTCAAACCACTTGTAGCCATCTCTCAAACGGCCAATTAAATAGTTTTTCTACAAAAGACTAGTTAAAAATTTCTTCTTTTACTAAATTATTTCCATAGAGTAGGCCACTAGGGTATTATTTCGGGTGCCCAAAGTCATGTTATATTCTAAATGTTGTCCTAATTATCTGAAAGACTTCATATTGTCTCAACATACCTCCTTTCTTATACATTGAGAAAATAAGATACAATAGTCTTTGACTCCACCTTCTTGTCCATAGCATAATACATGTGGTAAATCATCAATGATTTTTAATAAATAATTTAAAGAGGAATTAAAACCAAATGACTTGGTTTGATAAATCATGGAAACATGATTTTTAAAGTAATAAATGAAAACTATTTAGATTAATACGCCATTGTTTGAATTAATTTTAATTTAAATATAACTTAATTATGTTTCTGAAACTAAATGGAAGGAATTCTTTCTCACATTATCGATATAGGTATATAAAATTTTAATGCACTTTATTAATGCTACAGTTGGAATTAATATCAAAATATCTAGCTAAAGCAATATTTTAACTATATCAGAAATATTAATTAATACAATTCTCATAACCACACTATTGTTGCTCCATGTTATAGATATGGAAATGGACATGTAGATTGTTTAAATAACTTGAACAGAAAGCAACTGACAGGAATAGAGAACAGACACAACTGGTAGCAGAGTCCATATATAAACTGAGATTGTCCCATCCCAGCACCTGTGTTCTCTCCCCTATGTTACCCTGCTGCTTTAGAATGACATTGTGGTCAGGGTGCATATTTGGATTTGGCGATCACATGGTCTCCACAGATACCTATACCATGGGGGCATTACTTCTATTGCCTGCTATCTGCCAACTTTGTGATTCATCATCATTCAGTTTATTACTTAATATCTAATCTCTATTTTCCTTTTTACCTTCTAATTAGACTTTTTTCTTTCTTTCATTAGATGTTTTTAACCTTGAATAACATTGTTCTTCATGTTGAAATAAAATCACCTTAATTGGTCTTTTCACTAGGAAATCTACCTTGGTAAATTGAGCCGTGAACACTTTTTTACCATCACAAGTCGTCAAAAAATATGCTTCCCTACAACTTTAATGAGATCCAGTTCTCACAGGTAGAGGTTTTTCCAAAGCCAAGTTAAAGGAGCACAAGCAGCTCATTTGTTGTTGTCATTCTTTCCTATGTACTAACTACCATACTGTGAAATGAGTTCCTGGAAAACTTGCATCATATATTTGAAATGAATATTTCCTCTAATTTCATGTATATTAATATCCAATATTATACATTCTGTGTCAAGACTGTTTTCTGTTGTGTCTGTACTTTTGTTCTATTTTAGATTTAATTTCCTCACACTGCAATATTAGAATATTCAAATAAACATAGATATTGCTGTTCTTAAATGCTATTTCATTTCTGATAGTCTACAAATAACTTCAGAATATCATAAAACCATGCATATTTAAACCAGAACTCATTCCCAGAAACAGAATTATGTGTGTGTGCACATGTGTGTGTGTATGCGTGTGTACTAACCTGCTCAAGGATGAGTTTTAAAACACCACATTTTAAACATTTTGCTCTTTACAATAACACTGAGAAGTAAGCATTCAATTAATAAAGAATACCCTCCTTGCATTAAGAAGCTCCCAAAAAGAGAGGTGTGTAAAGGAAAACAGTCTACATCTCAGAAAGAGGGTAACACTGTTCTAAATAAGCACAAATAATTGCATTTGACTGTGGCTGTAAGAGATACCCAAGATTGCAAACACAGTTGCTAGTGGAGTCATGTCCCTTTCACTAAGGCCTGTGGGCTGTCTTCCAAGATAAATAAATCCCCATCCATTTGTTTGTTTAATGTCTTGATGTAAACCCAAATTTGAATAGTTTATTTTCACTTGGTCTTCTATTCTCTTCTCTTAGCATAACTTCCTATTAAAGTGAGCCACAAAACTTAACATCACCTCCCAATATGGTCTCCTGCCCTACTCATGGTTGTCTGGACTGGAAACCAGGAAATCCCGATGAAATTGGGCAGCATAATACAATGAAGTGACAAGATGCAATGAGGTGGCATGATGCAATAGACTGGGATGATGCAATGGGGTGGCAGGATGCAATGGAGTTGCATGACACAGTACAGTGACATGATGTCACGGAGTGCATGATGCAATGGAGTGTATATGCGATAGCATAGCATGATACAAGGGAGTGACATGATGCAGTGGAGATGAATAATGCAATGTGGAGGCATGATGCCATGGGGCAGCATACTGTTCCATCAACTTTTTTCTTGCACATCTACGTGTCCCCAATGGATTTGGCATTCCTGATGTTTCCTTACCTTAGCCTGGCTTGTGAAGATACAAGCCTGCTTCTAATTTGTCTATTCTTTCCTTATTAACCAGATCATATCTAGCTGCTTTGTGTCAGGACACTAGAACTCTGCACTATGCCTTGCAGAAATCTCACTCTTTGGAGCAGGCAGGATCAACAACCTGCGTGAATTCCTTATAACTGGTGTGGTGACCTTGGGCCTCCCCAGCCTTGTTTTATAATCCCCTGGAATAGGGATGACAGACCACATTTCACAGATTCCTTTTGAGACTTAAATGTAGAGCCACTGGCATTGGAGAACTGCTTGAGTATCTTTGGTTCCTCCTGCCCTTTCAGGAAGCAATGTATTTTTGTAAACAAAGGAACAAAATGTGCCATAAATTTACACAAGTTTGAGGCTCAAAGATAAGGACATTTCTACTTCAGTTGGCTCCAGAAGCAGACCTCAAATCCTTCACTGTGTCTTCTTTCTTCTATGAACTCACCTTGCTGTCCGTTCTTTCCTCTGTGAGATGAAGCATCCTCCAGGATGATGGTTAAGTGTATTACCCCCATGCTCAAAAGCTGCAAATACCACTATTGGTATCTAATCAAAACACAGTGTCCTCGAGACTGTATGTGTCCTGGTGTGGGTGGTGCCTCACCAAACCATGCTGCTCGCCATTCTGGGCATATGGCCCCATGCTGGTCTCTGCTGTGCCCTGGCCATCCCACCTGCACCCACAGAAACCTGCCTGTTTTCAGGGCCTGCCTCGGTCTGTCAGATTAATGAAGTCAATTTTGGTCACAGTTTCAGAGATTCTTGGTAGTTTTGAATTGAAAAGTTCGTAAATGTTGAATAGGCCACTACCATTTCATCTTAGGGATGAGATAACTGATGTTCATATCTAAAGGGTTCTCAAAAATTCCCCCTTTCCTGAATCTCATAGCATTTTTAGGAAACCCTAAATATATTGAAGATACTTGTGCTCATTTCTTTGTTCCTTTTATGGACTGAATTGTGTACCCTTCCTCTCGCCAAATTTGTGTTTGAAGCCCCAATCGCAATGTGACTATATTTGGAGATAGGGCCTTCAAATTCAGA
>VBSM01002608.1:97202567-97215456 GCA_008086735.1 Cheirogaleus medius | reverse complement strand
AAAAAAATTATTATAAAAAAAATTAAAAAAAACAACAAAAAAAACCAAAGAGGTAATTAAGGTTAAAAAGAAAAAGTCATAAGGGTGGGCCTTAATCAAATAGGACTGTTGTCCTTAGAAGAGGAGGAGACACCTCGGACGCATGTGCACAGAGGCAAGGCCATGCAAGGACACAGAGAGAAGGTGTCCCTCTGCAAGACAAGGAGGGAGGCCTGTTGGCACCTTGATCTTGGAATTCCAGCCTCCAGAACTGTGAGAAAATAAATGTATGTTGTTTCAACCACCCAGGCTGTGAGATTTTGTTATGGCAGCCCAAACTGACTACTACGGCTTCCCTGTGAAATTAAACGCTCTTGGTAGTACAGTCTTTGAATCTCACAGGGTTCTGGAATATGATTCAGTAAATACTTGTAGAATGACAAAATTTTGTCAATGAAGACTGCTTTACACACAAGTGCACACACACACACACATCATCTTTAGGCAACCCACTAAGTCATATTCATCTCCTTCCTTTCCTTCAAAACACTGCTTACTCATAATCACTTTACTTGGAAATAAATTATCCTCTAAATTAGAAATATATGCCCTTCAAAATTTGGATATCAATCTCTCTAGGTGAATTTCATCTCCCTTTATGCTTTACAAGTAGGTTTACTTGCTCCAAAGACTGCCACATTTGTCCAGATAATGAATAAATATCATTTTACTATAAATATAATATGAACCATTTTGAAACAGGTCTCACGTTGAGTTATTTGTTTTAAAAAATTCCTTTTTCAACAACCAGACATGTAAAATTGGTACTGTTTCAAATAGGCCAGATAGACACAATTTATCATAGGTTTAAATGTATTTATACTATGGCCAAATGGACTATCATTGAAGCAGAAGTGATTGAGTGAAGTAATTTAGAAAAAGTCTGCCTATTTAAAATAAATATGGCAACTTTATGACATTGTTTTATTCATCATAAAGAAGTACATGTAAATTTAAACAAAAAAGAATCAAGATTTTTTCCAAGAAAATAAATGTCCTCAGCCGAGTCCACCACACTTTAAGCTCTCTAATACCAACATATTCCTTATTACCCTCATTTCTCAGATCATGTTTATTTTCTAAGTGAATGGGATTACAGGGCTGTGATCACAGTTTTAGGACCTGAAGTACCGTGACCAATGCCATGTGTAACATATTTCTTCGGAGTTCAAAGATCTCCCATATGCATTAATTTCTCCCCTTACTTAAACGTGTGCCATGTGGCTATTCCTTAGTATCCTCATCGATGTGAAGTATTTTGGGGTGGGAGAGGGACATATTTTATTTAATTAGTGTCACAAGGTCCAAATAGCTCTCTGAGATAATCAGGTTTGGCAACAACCAATCTGGACTAGTTTTCAAATGGTAAAAAAAAAAACCTCCAATGTCCTCATTATTTCAACAATCCAAACTAAGCCCTAACAAAAGAATTTAAGGTAATATTTTGAAAACAGTAGTATCTTTTTTATATGTGCTCTGCCCTTTCTCAATGTTATAAAATATCCCTGTGTTGACTTACTGTACATTGATTTTAATAGGCATTCTCTACAGAGCAATATGAATATCATTGGAAACTGTATAATACAATTTTCTACCCCTGAAATGCTATAGAAAAGTGCACATTTTATACTGACATGTGCCCCATCAATAATAGAGTTTTTATATCTTATTTGTAGCTATTGATCTCAACAGCATAATGAAAAATTGATTGCAGCGAAGTGCACCATTTCTTAAGTATAAATTTCAATGTCAAATTATTTTTATCTATGCTTCCCAATTATACATGAAAGTTATACATTTATATATGTTTGCTTCCACAAAACTCTACCACAATAAATTAGATGTGACAATAATCTACTGAGTCAATAGAAAACAGGTTTCTCTCACTAAAATATGATTCCAAAATTAAATATGCTAGTTTCATACCAGTTTCATTTCTTCATTATGAAGAGAATTAACGTCTCAATATATACCATCACCTTTGTATGCAATTTAAAAATTTTAAATGAAGTCTTAAATCTTCTGGGGATATAAATACACACACACACAGAAAAACCATGCACCCAGAAATCCATGTACTCATTTGGTAGTCCACATGATACTATAAACAAGGTGCCTGTTCTTTGTTATCTCTTGAGACCTTATTATTTTAGAGGGAACATTCTGCTAGGAAAATCTACAGGTATAAGGACTGATAAAAAGTAAGAGAGGAATCATCTCTGCTCATCATTGGTGATCCCCAAGTCCAATAATACACACACAGAATAAGTAAGGTCAGAAACCCACAAATCCAAACAAAATCTACAAACAGGAGACAGGGGGACAGAAGATAAGAAAAATTCATTCCTTATATTAATTTGTCCTTTTTAATGTTATTTTGAATTGAAATCACTAATAAAGTTTCAAGAATTTTTCTGTAAGCTGTGTGAATTTTAACACAACTATATCATTTAATAAAATTCATTTATCTCACAAAAGAAAATATTAAACACATATATTCCTCTCGATGAAACGTTTTTGCAACATTCATGCTGGTATGGCAAAATTACTAGTGTGGTAAGAGTAATACTAATAGTATGATGATAGCCGCTGCAAAGATCATAATCAGCTGCATTCAGTCATTGATAATAAAGTTGGGGAAATTATTTTGCCCTTTCAACTTTTCCAGTGAGTTTATAATATCTTTGAGCTAATGGAAGCTATTGGGAAGTGGGGTTTTGGAAGGATATAGTATTATCCTTTTTTAAAAAAAATCAATTTATTGAAATACAATTCACATACCATAAAATATACCTGTTTAAATTGTACAATTCAATGCTTTTTAGTACAGCCATAGAATTCTGCAACCATAGCCACAATAGAATTTGGGAACATTTTCATCATCCCTAAAAGAAATCCTATGTCTCTACCCAATCACTCTTCCTACCCCTAACGTCTGCCAATGACTAAATTATGTTCTTTCTTTCTCTATGGATTTGCCTATTCTAGACATTTTATATGAGCAGGATCACACTATACATGACTTTTTGTATCTGGCTTCTTTTATTTATGTTTTCTAGGTTCATCCATGTATCAGTATGTCATTACTTTTTATGGAAGGGTAACATTCCATTGTATAGATAGATACAACACATTTTGCTTATCTATTTATCATTCGATGTATATTTGGGATGTTTGTCTATCTTGGCTGTGGTGAATAATGAGGCTACAGACCTTAGTGTACGGGGTTTTCTGTGGACATGTTTTCATTTCTCTTGTGTATATGTCTAGGAATGGAAATGTTGGGTCTTATGGCAACTCTATGTTTAACTTTTTGAGGAACTCCACACCGTTTTCCACGTGGTTGCACCATTTAACATTCCCATCAGCAATGTATGAGGCTTCCAATTTCCTGCATGCTTGACAACAGTTTTATTACCTGTCTTTTTAATTATAACTATCCTAGTCAGTGTGAACTGGTATATAGTGATTTTGATTTCCATTTCCTTAATAAAAAATGATGTTGAGCATCTTTTTATGTGCTTATTGGCTATTTGCATGTCTTCTTTGGAAAAATATCTGTTCAGATCCTTTTCCCCTTTTTAAATTGAGGTATTTATCTTTTTATTATAAAATTACAAGGGCTTTTAAATATATTTTGGATATAAGACCCTCATAAAATATATGATTTGCCAATATATTCTCCCACAGTATTGTTTTTCAATTTTTAATTTCAGTGAAGTTTTCTGTCTACAATTGAAAGTTCTACGATTGACAGTAGTAAACAAATACGGCAAGCTCATACCAAATGGAGATGGATCTTCAGCTCTACATGAAAGAGTTGACTACAATAGGACATCAGAGGATGTGGAAGAGAAGTACAGCGCATACAGATACAGGCTGGATTCCTGTTGTACTAGCCCAATTTTCAATTTACTTAGCAAAAGCTTCAGAAAACTGTCAAGTGTCAAAGTCTGTAGCATGTCGACAAAAATCTGTGAAAGGGTGTAAGTAAATGAATAGTAGAGAAAAATGTGCAGTATTAAAAACAAGGATCTTTAGAGGGAGGCTGAAGTGCTATAGCAACTGAGTATGAGAAAACTAGCAGATTTGACTGAGGGGAAGTCATAATTGTAACACTTCGCTATTGACAGATGGGGGCCCAGAAGGTAGCTTGGAGTCAAAACAGAGCACCAAACACAGGAATAACTCGTGAAAGAGTAGATGAGATCAAATGCATGTTTATAAAAAGATAATTATTTTAAACGAGGTTCTAAATAAAGGTTCCTCAGCTGTGAGGGTTCAAAGCAACAATTATTTTCATTCTCTTAATTTTCTGTTACTGACATTGATGGTCTAGTTGAGAGCAGCGTCATTTTACTGCCTAATTGTATGTTGCTCTCCATAAAAAAATGACTATTCTAACTGTGGAAAAGTTAAAACAAATCAAGAAGCCATCGTTCCATATACATTTAGAGCTGTAATCTCATCACTCATTCATTCATTCATTGCATAAGTGCTTAATGAATAATCTTGTGTATCTGGAACATTGTTATTCTTGGCAATAAAATACTAACCAAGACATGGACCATGCCCCCTATCACTTTAGAGTGTAGTGGGGCAGACTACAAATAAAAACATAATTTCATGTGGCAAAATTTCATACCTTCAATGGCACACTACTGCTGTTTTCTGGAGTTTGGAAGGGCTAGATATTGGTAAGTCACGAATTGGTTTGATTATCTAAAAGAAGTATGTTGAACCAGCCAAACAAAAAATGAAGAATATCTTTCTTGCAGGTAGGATGCGTATGTCTCTTTATGATGACTCTCTCAGTTCTCCACAGAAGAGGACAAAACTTGTGCACTCAGAGCCTTGGCTAGGAAGTGTGTGTACATACTGAGAAGAGGAAAACAGCCTATCATTATTATTATGGCTCCTTCATTTACCATGACATCAAAAGGAAAGAGCTCAGACCCTGAAGCCAAATTGCCTGGGTTTAAATTTCTACTCTGCTGCTTAGCAGATGTGTGACCTTTAGCAAGTTACTACATCTCTCTGTGCCTTAAAATTCTCATTTGTGGAAAGGGGATGAAAATAGCACCTGGATTATAATGCTGTTGTGTGTACTGAATGTGAATAAACATGTAAGAGTTTGGGGGACAGGATCTGGATTATAAGAAAGTACTCAAATGATTTTTAAATCTCAATTGAGATTTTTTTCCCAAAAATCTTGTGTGTAGTAGAGAAGGGGAGGGGTGCACAATGGGGCCAGGGAACTCTCTCTTTATGGGCTTCTATTGCATAGCTGGCAAAGAAGAAAATTCACCACCCATAACCTTCGGAAGAGGGCATCTGTGTTTGCCTGGAGCAATTGCCAAGTGACATTTGTGGAGGAACTGTTTTCCTTCTTTCATTCCACAAAAATGTCTTGACAGCCTACTCTATGTCTCATTACTGTGTTTTACTTTCTTCATGAAACTTATGCTTATCTGGAATTAAGTTACTTGTTTACCTGTGTATCATCTGTCTTTTCATATGAGAATATAAATGCTGTAAGTACAGTATTGTCCATGGCTACATCCCCAGGGGCTATATCCCCAGGGGCTATGACACATCATAGTTGGTGATAGATATTTGCTAAATAAATTAATGCTCAATAATGTGCTGGTTGATGGAAAGATATTGCCTAAGCTCACCTTCTGGATCAGAAGAAGATATGTGAACATGTATCCCCAGCTCATGATTTGATTAGGAAAACCAAGCATGTCCACACTCTTTCAGTGGAGACAAGCTGTCTTAGTTGTTCAAGAGTTTAGTACACTACTCACTGAACACAGTATTTTGTTTTTGTTTTTCTTTTTGTTTTTTGTTTTTCAGAATAGACTCATGTAGCATCTGGGCTCATATAGAGGCAAGCTATGTTATACTAGGGCAATGTATAACTCAGATGTTTGGATTCTATGTGTATCGGCTTGAATAGGTCTCTCCTTCTGTGGGAATGATATGCTGCGTGCTAACGGCATTTACTAGAAAATTGACTTTACTACTCAATGACTAAATTCATATCAGCATTCAAATATCCATGTGTTTTCCTAGACCTTTCTTCAGAAAAAGAAAAGAGCAAAATTATCAAAACAAGGTGTTTTTCGTAAGATTTCTTTCACACTCCAGATTTTTCAGGGTGAAATAGAAATTGGCTTTTCCTTTTTTTTTTTTTTTAACATTTTAAAAATTTCCATATCACTCAAATTAAGAACATACTGAAACAAATACCCCTTTATGACCTTAAAAAGACCCCAGAAGTTGTATTTAAATTTCGTTTTAGATTACCCTAAAAGTTGTAACTGGCTTCTCTCTTTAGTGGTGTTCTCATTTTTTTTTTTTGGTGATTAATAATTGCTCAAAAAATAGAAATTAAGTGTCAGGCATTGTCCTAAGAACCTCAAATCTAGTTTCATAATCCTGGGAGGCAGATGATATTATTTTTCTCATTACATGATTATGGAAACTATTTTAAAGATTAAGTAAACTGCCCAAGATCTTATAGCTAGTAAGGTGGTATAACTGGAATTTAAATCTGTATTCATCTGACTATAAACTGTTCTTAAGCACTACACAATAATATTTTTTTTCTTTTTCCATTCGTTGACTTGATGGACTTCTTTTTTCCTAATTATTGACCTACAATCCCTATTACATTTTGTCTTTTCAGTCATCTCTGGCTATTTAAAATTAGTCAGAATATTGTAGAACTTGAAAATTGGACTACTTGAAAACCACCCAGGTAGAAATATCTCAATCCCCTAGGCCTTCCCAGTATTCTCCTTTCATCCCGTTTCAAAGGCCTCCCGACTTTCTCTTACAGGTAGTCTGTATCCAACCTCAACCCCAAAGATGTTGAGCTATATGTCATTATAAATCCTAATACGAATTTCTTTCCCTAAATTTCCAAAGTTTCAATCAAAATATATAACTGAGTACATAAAAATATCCAACATTGCCCTTTGTAAAATTGTGGTGTTTCACTAGACTCCTAGATGTCTGGTACCTTGACCACTCCCTTCAATCCATGAACTTCCACTGAAGGCTATTTGGACTACTTTTGAACTTTTTCTTTTCTCCATAAATTCTTTTTCCTGACAAGTTTCTGTCCTAGAATTCGGCAAATGTGTATGCAATGATGAGCTTTCTCATGATAAAAATGAAAAGGAGCTGTGTGTCTGAATTATACTTTTTGTAATTTTAGGGACATTTCTACTCTGCTAAAATAGGGTCTTCTCTAACTGCCCTCCTTATAGCTGTACCACTTATGAACATTGTTTGGCTTTGTTATCATGATAAAAATGTTTATAACCACTCTGTTTTCCTTTCTTCATTGTTACTTGATCCATTATTTCTATCTCTTTTGGTTAGCTTCCTTCAGAAATCTTTTTTATGTAAAAAAGTGTATCATAGGCAAAAATGAAGCTCTTTTTCTCAAAAAAAGATAAAAAAGGTCTTTTACTTAGTATTACCTTATGATTATACGAGAATGTCTACCTTCAAAAAATGGTTCTTTCTTGGAGAAAATTGGTGCTACTCCAAAATTGGGGGGCAATGTAACACTATTAGTAATAGCAACTTTAAAGTATTTTCAAGCTAGCATTACTACAACCATGTCCACTAGAGTGGACCTGTGGATCTTTAGTCCTGATTGAGGTAATTGTTAGCAGAGACCCTCTGCTATTCTTTACAAAGAATAGGAGAAATATCACAGTGTAATCCTTGAAAAACATAAAATACCTTCATTTCCAAACTGTTTTCTAAAGAAGAGGAGTTCTAAGGCATACTATCTTGGGGTGGAGGGTGGGGAAAGGTGGGGTTATTTCAAATTGAGCATGTGGAACACTAGGCTAAAGTTCAAGTAGCTTCTTTAACCCCATGACTTCTCTGAGTTCCTAACATGCTAATGAGTTCTATAAGTCTCCAAGGGATAGAAGTGATGACAGAGAACACCCCATTTCCTGATCCTACTCAACAGCAGTGGACTTGCTCTAGGGGGCATTTTTCAGAGTGGTATACCCCAAATGGCACCTTGGGAAGCAATTTTCTAACTATCCCAAATTTTTCCTTTGACTCAGGCAAGAAAGCTTCCTACCTAGATTATTTCATCTTGGCTATTCAAAAAACGTTCCTTTTTCAAATATGTACGGCATTTCCATAAACGGGCCAACACACTTGCTGCCAATATCTTATGAGCATGTTGTCAGCTCCCTGCTACCTCATGTGGTGTGACCTTTACAGTGATCCTTGGGGCCACTTTCTGTTAGGTTTTATTACCAGGAAAAGCAACACTATTTACCAAATTCATTATTTTTTTCCAAAACATACTAAAATATTTACTTTTTTATTTTTTTAGATTAATGCTAAGATGTTCAGACATAAATTTTGCTCCATCCTAGGACCTTGAGCAGTTGTGTGTCTCCAGCATATTTGACACCTGAAGTTGATCATTTTTTAAATTTTTCTCCATGAAAAAGAAATTAGTAATAATAAATACTTTCTTGATGCTTACTTTAGCTTTAAGATAAATATTTACTACTTAAAAACAATAAATTTCAATTTTCAAGATATTTATATTCAGTAATTATTTGTGTGCAAACTAAACTTTGCTTTTATCAAACACAAATATTGCACCTTATAGTTCTCATTATTTTACTTCTTTACATTTTAAACACAAATTAAAACACCAAGAGAATTTCAGAATTGAATGAACTCAATTTCTGTCATATAGCATCAAACTATTATAATTTAGTTTTACTGAACAAGAGAATATCTAAAACCACAGAGCTGAAAGACAAGAATTGTGCCTGAAGTTAGTTTGAATTATTTCAAACTGTTACGAACTCAATCTTGAAATGAATGTATGCAACCATTATAATTCCTTGTGGCCCACTTAGGGCTGTGCTGACAAGAAGTTCTCCTAGTTAACAGACATGTAGAATACAATGATTGTTAAACATGAGTAATAGAAATGCATGAGTTTGAAGCTGACACATGTTATTAAAACTTAAGTATAACTATAGCAATTGATAGAACTTAGACCAACAGATAATTTTAAGTTATCTGTAGGAAAAGCACCCCTTATTGTTTGCATGTTGAGTGAGCCACTACCATCACCCCACCCCCCATATAGACACTTGTACTTGATGATCCACCATCCTCAGGATATTTATTATAAGTGCTACATTTATCCAAGTTCCATGTAAATTTCATAGTCATGTTTTCCTTTGTCCCAACTTGACTCCTTATACCTTGTGATGTATAAAAATGGCTTAAAATCCTGTTGCTGAGTGTTAGGGATTGAATTTAGTCCAATCAAAATTCATATGTTGAAGTCCCAGATCTCAGTACATCAGAATGTGACCTTATTTAGAGATAGCATCTTTATAGAGGTAATCAAGTCAAAGTGAGGTCATCAGGGTGGGGACTAATCCAGTATGGCTGACATCCTTATAGAAAGGGGAAACAGACACAGATAAGCACAGAGGGAAGACGATGTGAAGAGACACAGGCAGAAGATGGCCATCTGCAAGCCCAGGAGGGAGGACTGGAACAGACCCTTTCCTCATAGTCTTCAGAAGAAACAAACTCTACCAACACTTTGATCTTGGACATCCAGCCTCTAGAACTGTGAGACAATACATTTGTTATTTAAGCCATCCAGTTAGTGGCACTTTGTCATGGCAGCCGTACCAAACTAACAGACTATGAATATGGACAAAAAATAAAGAAGCCAGACATATTATTAATATAGTTGCCTTATTTCCAACTTTAGTGGCCTTTCATTGTGTTTCTACGCTGACAGCCTCTGACTTTCTTTGCTATCATCAAGGTGGCCCTCACGCACATTGTGTGTTGGAGCCTCTGACTCCAACCTTGTCCCTCTGACTCTTAGCACATGATCTGGTTGTATGTATTATTCAAAAAAAACCTGAAAAATGGGGCTATTTGGGATGATCAGTGTCATCCCTCAAATTTAAATCTGCACAGATTCCTTTCTTCTTAAAGATAGGAATTTGTTCTTGCAGTATTAAAAAACAAATCCAGCTACCTCTATTCTAGAGCAAAGTCCTTCATAAATTCTGCTGTAATGCAACCTATCAATGATGTCTCTCTTCTGCTTCTAAAACACTGCTTCTAAAACACAACTCCCCATCTACTCCTTCAATATATAATAATGCTCTAGCATTTTCTATCATTAAAACCAAACAAAATAAGACACAGGACTTACAGTTCTGCTCACAGCAGAGTATGCGGAGTTGGGTTTCTACTTACTCTCTCACTGCACACAATGTAAAAGCTGGACAAAATATATAAATTATCTTGGAGGCTTTGAACAGCAATGAATGTGGGACTATGATTTTTAAGAGAAGGAAAGCAAACAAGGTGAGTCCCACAGTTATGTGACTTTCTCTTTATAACTGTTTTGTTTTTGTTTTTAGCCACTGCATGAGAAAACAGAGTCCATGCAGAGAGTGGTAGTCTGGCTGGGTGGAGGAATAGTCCACAATGGGATTTTACACATAATTACAGGAACAATAAGTATTGATACACACTGCAAAATGGATAAATCTCAAATATATAATGTTGAAAGAAAGAACACAGCAAAAAAAGTCACATACTTTATGATTCAATTTGTATCAAGATGAACAAGTAAAACTATTCCATGACAATGACAGAAATCAGTAGAGTACCTCTTAGAAATATTGATGTGAAAGAGGTGTGTTCCCTGTTGGTTTGATGGGAAATATTCTCTGTTTTCATCTGTGTGGTGGTTAAATGAAAAATTATTATTGTACAGTACACTTATGTTTTTATACTTAAACATCAATGAAAACAATGATGGAAAAACTGAAGGAACAATGAGAAAAAAGGAAAACCATCCTCCTTCCTTATTCTCACTCAATCCATATTTTTTCTTGAAATCACAAACTTCTATAAAGAACACTACCGTGTTTCCTCGAAAATAAGACAGGGTTGTATATTTATTTTTCCTCAAGAAGACACCCCAGGGCTTATTTTCAGGAGATGTGTTATTTTCCCCTCAAAGCCTCAGCTTGCAGCACGCACAGGATGGCCGGGACCTGACAGGGGGAGCAGACCTTGTTGGTGGGGCTGCCCGCACCTTTCCAGTCACCTCTCGGGTAGTAGCTGTCACGATGGGGCAGATGAGAAGGGCTGCTCATCTTCTTTACCGCTCTGCGATGAAATGCATAGGTTGTGCAGATATGCTGCATAGCCACGCCCATCACTAGGTCTTATTTTCGGGGTAGGGCTTATATTGTGCAAATGCTTAGAAATCCTGCTAGGGCTTATTTTATGGGTAGGCCTTATTTTCGGGGAAACACGGTACTTATATTCAATTGCCATTTCCTGATTGCTCATGGAATTAGTAATAACATCTACCTTCATCAGTCCACCTAAACTTTTCTTGCTAAGCTTACCTGTTAATTGCCAAGTGTAATGAACCACATTCCTTACGCTGTTAATGATGATTCCAGTGTTACTGAACTTGACCTTTCCTTTGGTTTTCATGGTATCACTTTCTCCTGATGTTTTTTTGCCAACCTTGACATCCTGCCCTCCTCACGCTTTCATCTTGATCTTCTCTGCCTTTGCTCATTTCTTAAATCAGTCATTCTCAGCCCTGGCTGCACGTTGAAATCACCTGGGGGTCCTTGACAAACTAATGATGCTTGATGCATGGATTCATCTTAGAGCAATTAAATCAGAATTTCTTGAGGTAGAATCTAGATTTTTTAATTGAAAATCTTCTAGACAATTTTAATGAGCACTCTGAGTTAAAAACTGCTGTCTTAAATATTCATGTTCCCTGGAGTTCTGTTATCTGAAGTCTTATCTTCCTACCTAAGTATCTCCTGGTATAATCTCAACCTTGCCCAATGTATTTGTCAGGAAAGGCTAAATTCTTCTCGTGATAACAAACAAACCCAACATTTTCAGTAACTTAGCACAGAAAGATTTGTGTCTTGCTGATGTTAAAGTCTTTTCTGGCCCACTGGCCTTCCGAGGCAACTCCGTCTGATGCAGGGACTCAGAAATCCAAGCTGCTTGTATCTTGCTCACAGTAGAGTTTGGGTGAACTATTAAAATTGTCTCCTTGCTGGTTTTCCTCCAGTATGTCCTTTCACCATTGATAGCATGATTATTCTTATATACAAACTGATCATATAATTTATTTGTTGAAATTCTTTTCAGTGGTTTTTAAAGCTTACCAGATGTTATAGAATAGATGAGGTTAGATTAGGGGTTTATAGAGAGCCTCTTCTGATTCTTTCTTTCATCTGTAGATGAGTGTGGTTCTGAGTTATCATGTGGAGAAACTCATTTATGTTGCTGTTTCCTCACTTTTCCTATCTCAAACAATTATATCTGCTCTACTGTGTATACTAGCTACAAGCTTATCTCGTATTGGCGTATCACTTCCTAACACCATCTTAGAAAGTTGGAGACTAGTTGAATTAATCCAGCACATTTCTCTAGCCAAGTACCATTCACTGGGAAAAAAAGTTATTTCTAATTCACAGTAAACTAAGGGGAAAAAGAACCCTAACTTACATGTAATGTTTATTTTTCCTTTCTTTATAGTTATAAAATATCATGTATAAGCATGTCTCACATATATAGACACACGCATATGCAATTATGCAACACACACATACAACACACACACATACACACACACACAATAACCTACCCCTTTATCTTTCATTTTAACTTTAAAGTATTTCCTACACACAGGATAGAATCCAAGCTACTAAATCCTTTGTTGAGCAGGCTCCTATCTACCTCATCTATCATTATG
>VBSM01002608.1:97186157-97202444 GCA_008086735.1 Cheirogaleus medius | reverse complement strand
AGAGACATCGCCGAAGGAAAGAGTTTTGCTTTCTGTTTCTGGCGTGTTCACCTGGTAGGCTCTTCCTGTGACAGCTCCCCCAGCATTCAGCTCCTGCAGTGCACACAGCTTCGCCAGCTTCGAACCCCACTCCTAAGCTCCCAGAGCTGCCCCATTGCTAAGCTCCTGCAGCACGGAGGCTCCCGTAGGGCGTGGCAGCCAGCAGCACCCAGTGGCCAGCACTTTTCCTGGTACCCGTCTTAGAATGTTTTGTAGCAGAGCTGGACATTTCCTTACGAACAGTTTTCCTCACACTAGAAGGTAGACCTCTAGCAAGTTCCAGAAGGTATGTTTCTGGTAAGTTCTGCCAGCATGGTACCCCAGCAAGTTCTCTGCCGTCGGTTGAGCCATGAGCTGTGCCCACACAAACCAGGTGTGGATCTCACACTGGGTGTGGAGCATGACCCTGAGTGTTCTATCTAAGCCCCAGTGGTAGTGGTTACTTCTTATATCTTTTATTTCTACATTTTTAGGGCTAATTATATTTCTTGCTAGTCAAACCCTTCTTACTTTAAATGTTAAAAAGCTTTTTTAAAGTTTAGATAGTAAATATTTTAGACTTTTTGCGCTATAAGGTCTCTGTTACAACTATGCAATTCTACTATTGAAGCTCAAAAGCAGCTATAGACTGCTTGGAAATGAACAGGTGTGGTTGTCCTCCCATAATACTTTATTTACAAAAGTTGACTTCCAGCCTGTTGGTCTAGCTTGATGATTTCTACTCCAATCCCCGTCATAGGTTGTAATTCTTTATATTAAAATTTTTATTCAAATTCCTGTGTGGTTTCTCTTTCCTCATTTGTCCCAGATTCACATACATCACTTCCCCAACCCACCTAGGCTCTAGTCTCATGACTAGTTCTATGAAGATACCACTGTGCTCATATCTGGCTCATCTTTTTTATCTTCCTAGGGGACTCATCATCCACATTTGAAGGCTCAACTTGGGCTTCCCCTACCCATACAATCAAGGTTTCTTTCTCTGGTGTCCTTGTTCCATGTGAAAACCAGATCTGTGCAGATGTTTTTCCCAGGAAGCACATCACACATATTCATCATGGTAAACTATTATTCATCCTTAAAGAAGTCATTCAAAGTTCATTTCCTCTATCAACACAAAATTCTGGCTTTCATAAGCTGACTTAAGTGCTGCCAAAGCAGTGGTAAATACCTCATTAATGCATTTCCCATCAAAAATAAATTTATTGTGCACATGGGTTGATCACATTGTCCCATTATATCTCTCACGTCTCCCTAATCCCACTGTAAACATGACTCTTTCACTTATATTTATATAATTGAAACCTCTTAAAGACTGGAATCTTTGTTCTATCCTCTTTGGTGTCACTCATCCCATCTCAGGGATTGACCTTTGCTATGCACTTAATGGCTCTCTGCCATTGTTGTAGTAAGACCTTTGTAGATTTTTTAAAATCTGTGTGATTTCCCCATACCTTTTGTTAGCATCTATGAGTCTTCCCTTGATACTTAGTATGTACAAGGAGGAGCGAGGTTGCAGAATCAATGGTGCCCAACTCTGTCTCAGGTTTCATGAGAATAGCATGAGTATTGACAAGGTAGAGAACATGGAAGAAACTGCCTGGGGTCTTTGGCCAGAAATAAAGACAGACCATGAGAGACATGTCTGCACTTGAGAGGGGATTTTAAAGTTCTTTTAGGCATAGGCACATGATATTTATCACATAGTAGCTTGTGCTATTGTTCCATCTTGGCTTAGTAGTCCAACTGCAAGAGTCTTAATACGAGGACAGCATCTTCCAATTTCTCTTACCTTGTGTCATTCATTTCTTAAGTCTAGCCTCTCTCCAACACTTACGCTGAGAAAATTAAACCCAATTCTCCAAAGCTTCCATCCTTAGTAATGACCTAACTCCTCTCTAAAGTGTTACTAGCTGCTACCATCCTTGAAAGAATTCAGAAAAAAGTTAAATCACTTTCTATAAGGCTTAAGTCTCTCTGAATTTTTCCGTCCTCTGTGTAAGAAAAGAAATAACATCTGTTTTGCCTACTTTCTGGGGCTGCTGTGTGAATAAAATAAAATCATGCTTATAAAAGCAGTTAACTAATGGCAAATTGCCAAACTTTTCTGTTCTTCATATGAGCGAAACCAGCATGTCAGCTTTCTCTTTAACCCTGACCCTGAATCTGCATGAGCTGTGATTCATCCTGAACCAACCTGAAAGTAGGACTGATGAGTAAGTCCTTTACCAGTTCTTCTTCCCTCTAAGTTCTTCTGCCACGGGAACCCCTCACTTCCCTTGCAAGCCCCTCAAGTGTCCTCAGCTCCATTCTCAGTGCACTGTCAGGGACAAAGTGTTTGTTCTCTGTTTCATGGAACAAGAGGAGCCAGTTTACAGCATTCCAGGCCTGGGGAGATTGGACTTCTATCCTAAGCTGGGCTAAATCAAGCCCTTTCTCATCCAAGGAGATGCTCATCCTATCTAAACACAAGGGCGATAAATTGTCTCCATAGTATTAATATTATTCTAGTGACCAAGAGAATACACGATTAAATAGTACAAATTGCCTTTTATTACTCTTGTAATGCCTATTTGCTTCTCCTGTCAATTTTTAATGTGTTTACTTGAATTTCAGAAATTATTTGAAACTCACTTATTTGGGAAGTGATCATAATGGGAAGCTCTTAGAGAGCTGTGGCTTGCTTTGGGAGCTGGGGAGGAGGTTGGTGATTGGATTAGGTCTTGGATGTTGAGCTAAGTTGTTAGTATTTTGTCTAGTCATACTTGGGTATCACATACCACTCGTCCAAGTTGCCAGAATTGGCAACCTGAGGAGGAGGAGCCTTTCATCCCTCCGTTCTGTGTATCACAGCTGTCTTCCTCCTTGTGCCCAGG
Organism: Cheirogaleus medius; assembly: GCA_008086735.1. Lineage (NCBI taxonomy): Eukaryota > Metazoa > Chordata > Mammalia > Primates > Cheirogaleidae > Cheirogaleus > Cheirogaleus medius. The sequence goes on along the minus strand of VBSM01002608.1, from coordinate 97,199,529 downwards.
ATGGAGGGAAACAGTCAGGTCCTCCATCTCAGACAGGAGGGACTCTATGTGCTCCCTCGCAACACAATGTAAATATCACTTGATATAAATACATTACTGTGTAGGGAAAAGTGAATATCTAAATAGAAAGTATGAGGGTGAACCACACACATGATTTCTAAACAACAGAAAGCAGACAGGTATTTCTCCTACGATTCAACCTGATAGAATGTAGCTTTACACCTTTGTCATGTTGTCCTCCAGACTCCTCTGACTATGCAAGTCCTATCCAATCTCTAATGTTCAGCTAAGATATTTTCCTCATCTAACTCCTTCAGTTTCTAGTGGAATTAGAGAACCTCTGGGAGTCTCTCTCTGTGACCCGGTAAGCAGAGGGTCTATGAGGTGCTACCTTTTAATATCAGTGTAAGGCTGGACTTTCATCATATGCTTCATGCAAACTCTACATATCACAACAGAAATGAATGCAGAAGCAGATATGAGAATACAATCATCTTTCATCAAGCCAAACATTAAATACATTTATAAAAATGTAAAATAACACTATTCACTTCAGTAATGATATTTGTTTTGAAACATATAGATATTTTGAAAAATGTTATGTAAATATGTAATAAATGTATTGTTATTTTAAATGAATTGAGAGATAAATATTTTAAAGCCATAGATTTACCAAAGCTAATTAAATTAATTATAGTCTTACTATATTATAAATATCAATAGATATGACCCACATGCACATAAAGCTCTTTGTATTCCTCAATGGTTTTTACTAATCCAAAGGTATTTGGAGACCAAAATGGTCCTCATTTTGAGAACTAGGATTGAGAATTTCTATCCTAGTTCATTGCAGCATTTTTTGCTTTGCAAGTGGGACATTTCTGCAAACAACCATGATATATAAAGAATACAAGTTCATTGCCAAGACTGAGTACGGTCTAAAGAAGGTATGGATTTCAAGCCATAGACTATTTGATGTGGAGAAACAGGGCTTATTTTCTTGCTGTTTAGAGATTGATGTGTGTAAGTGTTTGAGAATATGAGAAGGAGCAGGGAAGTTATTATAAAAATATTAGCTGAATCAAGCATAGCAAGGTGGATGCAATGAGGTGTGTTCCATCTGCCCTCTGGACCCTTCTCCTCCATGTGCTTCAGTTCTTTCACACACCCTCAAAGTCCTGGCAAGAACACAGAGGGAGGGTGAGTTTGGCAGGCAAAAGATGGTCCATACAATGTTTTAGGGTCTTCCAATAGACATCCAGCTACTGGTGAAGTGTCTCTGGAGTAAAAAGATAGGTGCTTCAGATGGTAGCTGTTTTTCAAATAAAACTAAAAAAGAGGGCAAGGAAAAAGGTACATAAAAAAGCATCTTTCAGGAAAAAGAATACAGCTCTAAAAGGAGCTTGAAAAAAAGCTTTCTGACCAAAGTCTTATTTTTTTTATTTTGCATGGATTATTTCTTTGAAGACACATACACTGCTCTTTTGTAAATGCTCAATTTAGCAGAGAAGATTCATGATCTGTGTCACTTGCCTTTTGTACATAGACAGATGGATATCTGCACTGCTTCTTCTGAGTATTTTCATTTTTGTACACTCTTCTTAAACACATTTATCCATTTCAACTAATTAAATTATCCATTGTATCTATTACCTACCCACATTTTTCTTGATAGCATAAAGCCGTCTTCCTCTGAATACGTTTATCCTCCTCTAAATCTTTGCCTTGACCTGCACTCTCCCTAAATATTCATCTCATTTCTTTTATTTTCACTTTCAAACAATATCCCAAATTCCAATGTAATAATGTAGTCACATATGAATAGAGGACTGAATGTTAAGTCACAGCATGAATGTTTGTGACTCTCTAGTTATTTGATCTTGAATATTCTCTCCACCTTTCCATGACTCAAGTATTTGATTTGCAAAACTATGTTAATAATATCCAATTTTTCATGTCTCACAGAAAGTCTGAGAGAATAAAAGATTAGATAGTATATGAGCCTATTTTACATATAAGCAATATACTAGTAAATAGACATCATGCACAATATCATTATACTGCGTTACTCAGACATTATATTCTGACCTCTACACTGTCATTTAATGTCCTCAAGCTATATTTTTGTTGTTGGCATAAGTAAAACCTTCATTAATTTATTCAATAAACCTTTAGTGAATTGCTGACTATAATCCAACAATTATTTTGGGAACTGCGGATATATAAAGAAATAGGACTTCGTTGTTCTCCTTACCATGGAGAACCTACAAATGCATCCCTAAGATAAACATACAAGCAGAGTGTTTTAGGCAGGGCAGGCTGAGATCTGCTGCAATAAAAAATAACCCCAAAGTTTCAGTGGATTAACCCCATGGCAATTCGTTCCCTTCCTGTACCTCTCAGGAAGGTGTGGAAACTCCTTTTGGATCTGGGCTGCCCTTGTGACTTGCTTTGACCAACAGCATCTGCAGATTACAGACCTAGTTCTTAAGATGCCTGGCAGCCTCTGCTTTTGCTCTCTTGGCACACAGCCACCATGATGTAAGGAAGCCGTGTAGAAAGTCCCTGGAGGATGAGACCACACGAAGGGAGGAGACCATGTGGAGAGAGAGTATGTGGAGGAGGGAGACCATATGAAGAGAGACCAACCACGTGGAAGAGAACTGAAGCACCCACCCCAGCCAGAGTGAGCCGAGGTGACATCAGCAGAACTTCCCAGCAAACCCACAGAATCATGAGAAATGATAAATTAGTGTTTTCAGCTAATGCATCTTGGGCTGTTTTTTGTTATCTGTTTTGTTGAATAAAACATAGTATAAATGGTTAGTTCCACTCATGCTACCTGCTTGTCATGTGTTTGGCAGGAAAGCTCTGCTCCATAGAGTCACCCAGGAACCCAGATTAACAATGTCGCTGCCATGTGACTGCTGCCCCATGTGTAATAGTGGGCCTCATTACTCACTGCAGCATAGGAAGAGAGCAATTAAATGTATTTGTGCGCTGGAAGTGACCCCTGTCACTTCTGCTCTCTGCCCCTGGGCTAAATCTGGTAGTGTGATTCCAAATAACTACAAGGGGGTAGAGATGTGTAATCCTCCCCTGTTCCCTGAGAGGAGAGGGGAACCCAATGTAGGTGAGCACTAGAATTATCTGCGACACAGAGCCTTGCAATATAGTGTGCAAAGTGCTATAACAAATAAAAAATGTGTCCTACTCTGAGTTAGTCAAGAAAGACTTAGGTGCACTAACAGCTCAGTTTAGTGTGAAAGAATAGAAAGGAGTAGAGCAACAGAGAAAGAAAGTAGGGACCTTGCAGTCCCAGGAAGCTGCACATTTAGCAGCATAGAGAGGCATGATGAGGCACAGCATATTCCAAAAGTGGTAGAAAGTGAAATAGTTGGAGCATAAGTTAAATATCTGGAGATGAAGGTAAACAGGTAAGTGTATGTTATATTTTGAAGAGCCTCATACAATGCTATTAAGTTCCATTCTATAAATTATAATAAATCTAATGAAAAATTCCAAAACAGGAACAACCTGGACATATTTACATTTTCATGAAGAAATTACGCAAGTGGAAAATGGGTTGGGATGTCGGAAAATAAATGGCCGAAAAACTATAAGGATTGACGACAGTTCGGGTGAAAGATAATGGAGAATGGGTATGAAGGGCAGATCTGAACGATAATTCTGAAGTAGAATTGATAAGAATAGGTCACTATAGATGTAGGATATAAGGGAAATAAGCGAGAGGAAGGAGATGGGAATAATCGTTGGATTTATTACTTAAGATACACACTGAGAGCCTGGGATATATATCAGGTTTGTAGTGAGAAGGGAAAAAAAAGACATTTAGTTCCATTTTGGCCATGTCAGGCTTGAGGTGCCTATGGTAAACCCAGACGGAAAAGTGATGCACAATTGAGCAGATAGCCTTCAAGTTAGGGCATTAGGATGGAACACAGAAATGAAATGACTCAGAAGAAGAAAACGTGGGTCCAGAAAGAAGTGCATCATCACAAACCCTGGAGAATCCCACGTTCAGTGCTAGCCTAGAGAAACAGATCACCCACAGAGAGCCGTGTAGGGTTTTACTGAGTTCACAGAGGTTGAGCTGGCATAATTATTAAAGGTATAAATGCAATGATTATAATTGTTAGTTGTCTTCCTTCCAGTTTACTAAACATACTAGGTTGAATTTTAAATCTCAAAAAACACAAATCTCATATTTATGTTTCATTTGCTTTTGAAAACCTTATAGTTGAGGCTAGCATCTTTTAGAAAAAAATACATGCTAAAGAAACTACCAATCTAATTTCATCATTGTAGATCACATACTATAGGAGTTACAATGAATGGTCATGTCCATCTTTTTTTTTTCCCCAATTATTTTTTAAAGATAAGATGAAGAGTAATATTTTGGCTTTTGCTTCCCTATAGCATCTGAAATAGGCGTCTGCTTAAAACAGATTCTGGAATTGAGTGGCTGAGTCAGTAATTCAATCCGAAGTAAAAAACACTGCTTTCCTTCAATGTAGTCATAGATATCAAGTTGAAAGTTACAGTGTGTCTTAGCATATTGCTGGCTACCTAGGCAAGTTCCTTCCTTATTTCCCTGTTGGAAGGATGGGATTTACGAAACTCTGCTTGAGACCTGTGGTTATTTTGATGTAGCCAGTCTAATACCATTAGACAGGAAAATCTGCACTTGAGCCAAATTACACAAGTGTGTGTCCTGGCACTAACTTTAATGTGCACCTGGGTTTCAAAAAAGGAAAAATAGAAACTCAAATTCCTTTCTTTTTCTTTTGGGATTCAGCCCTAACACCATTTTGTTTAAATTTCATAGGTTTAAGTTTCATCAAAGTAGAATTTGTTTATGTAAAATTACATACCAGATGTTCACTGCCATGGAAGTTGTGGAGTATTTTATTGCCAATCTGACCCTTGTGGATTCCACAATTACAAACCGAAGCAAGGTTGTTTATATAAGGTTTCAACCATAGACAGTGTAGAAATGTGGTAATATAAGGCCTATGGTCTCAAAGACAGATCTACTTTAGTTTTTAAAATATCTCTTTTAGAAACGGATATCTTAGAGCATATAAAAATTAGAGTTTGATGAAGTGCAAATTAGTGGCAAAATTCTATATTTTTAAAAACATTTTGATGAATTTTGCCACCGGCCCAGCATATGCTATTTGAGGTGAGATAAAATAACATATGAGGTCATTAAACATTAAGTTAGGTTCTTCTTCACCTGCAGGGTTAAAACAGATTGCTGGGGCCCTGCACCTAAGTTTCTGATTCGAGTCTTGGGTCCACCCAGAGAATACGCATTTCTATCAAGTTCCCAGGTGATGCTGTTGTTATTGGTTCAGGGGCCACACTTTAAGGACTTATCTATGGTTGATTGAATATCTGGCCATGCCAAAACTGACCAGCGACACATGGCCTACGGTCTGGTGTGAAAAGATGAACTGGGCCAATTAGCTGCTTCTTTTCAGTACTTTAAATCGCCACCAGTGGTCAGTGAGAGAAAACCTGAAAGGGGGCAATGAGGTCAAGCGCTACACAAACCAAGCACATGGACCAGAGGTTCTAAAACTTCATCTTGCAGCAGAATCATCCAGAGGACTTTAACAAGAAAAAAGAAAAATTACAAGCAATGCCTCAGGCAAATAGATAGACTGAGAGAATAGAATCAGTAAATAGCAGATGAATCAAATTTATAGAGGTCCAAAAGGAGCCAACAACTAGAAAAGTATCCTCCAAGTGTGGCCCCTAAGTGAACAGTATCAGCATCAACTGGGAACTTTTTAGACATACGAATTCTGGGGCTCAACTCTGAGTCTGCTGAATCACAAACTATGAGGGTGGGGCCTAGAAAGCTGTCTAACAAGCCCCCTAGGTGATTCCAATGAATGCTAAATTTTGAGAACCCATCAGCTAGAGTGTAGCTGTACTGACCTAGTTACTCTGCCTCCAAAAGAAAACTCCACACCTAGTATTTATAAGGACCAGTGCTATGTGCCATGTCACCTTTTCTTGAATTTCACTGAAATTCTTTTTATGTCACCATTCACACATCTGGAATAATCTTTTTCTCTGAAGGTAGCTTGAGGACTTACTGCAAACAACTTTATAAACTTAAAGTTAGTAGCAAATTTTAGCCCACAAAAGAAGCCATGATTAAAAGAACATTTATCTGCTTTAAACAGTTCATGTCCCTAGACCAGTGGTTCTCATCTCTGATTGTTCCTTAGAATCAACTGAGAAACTTTAAACAATTCTGATGCCTAGAACATACCACCGACATATATCAGATTCCCCGGGGTGGGGCTCAGGCTTTCCATTTTTGCCAGGTGATTTCATGAGCCCCCAAACATGAATGATTCCTCCTAGATAAGCAGCATCTCATGATACTGATTCCGAAACCACACAAAGGGAAGGAATAAAATAGGTATTAATATTTCCAACTGAAGAAACTGAAGCTAAGTAAGATGGCGATGCTAATAAATACATTAATAGAAGCAAGATATAAGAGCTTCACAGCACTAAAAATCATCCAAAGATTGAATGAGGCATTCTGTAAAATAATGTGGTCCCCTTCATTGAAAGTAGACAAGCAGTGTCTGCATGATCATCTGCACAGATGTTGCCAAAGGAATTTCTGGAATGAGAAAACATTAGGACCAGATGACACCTTTGGTCCTCTGAATCTGAGGTTCCCTAACATTTCACTGGTTGCCATTTTGTTACTTCAGAAAATCAGAAAGTTAAACTAGGATTAAAATTATGCAGCAGAATCAATTAGCCTTGAAAAATTATTCACAAATCTATTTGTATTTTATCTGAATTCCGCTATTTTATATAAACCTCTTTACACATTTCTAATCAAGATTTGGAAAATATCCACGATTAGTCTTGTCAATATGCTTTCTCAATATTTAATACCAAAATATCATGGCAACTCAGTGAAAGCAATGGTAAATTATTTAATAATATGAAAAACTGCATCTCCATCCCAAACTCCTCTTTGAAATCCAGAATCCTATATCCAACTGTCTATATTCCTCCTTCATTTAGTTCATACTCATGAACTAAAGAACATTACCCAAATCAAACTCCAAATTTTATTCCCTGTAATCCTTGTTGCTCAATAAATTTTCACTCCTTCCTCCTCCAGAACCCTACTTCTGCCCAGATTTCCCTGGGAAGAGTGAACTTCCCTGCTCTGTTGGTACTAGTTGGGCATGGGAATGTGTTTTGCTTTGGCCAATAAAATATGGGGGAAGTGATAGAGCCAACTCTGAGTGGGAGCCAAGGAGGCCTGTTTTCTGCTTGCTTCTCCTGGAGCTTCTTTCTGTCTTCCACTGTGAGGAAGAATATGTCCCAATTAGTTGCTGATACTTCATCCTAGGCCTAAGAGAAAACTTATGGAGCAGGGCTGTCCCTGCTTGCTCCGGATCTATGTAACCTATTTGTGTATGCCGTTACTATTTTATGGCTGGGTGGTTTGTCTTGTGGCAAGACTAATATGGTTCTCAAACTGGCTCTTTTTACAACCTTTGCCTCATATTTTTTCAATTCATATGAAAATATGTACATATAAACAAATATAAAAATATGAAGAACCACTATTTACCCATAATCAAGCTTAACATAAAACCTTGTGTAGCGTTTGCCTTTTGCTTTACTTTTCTACCTTTTTCTCTTTCTCCCTCTTCACCTCTGACTTTTCTGGAGTATTCTAAAGGATATTCCAGATATCACATCATTTTAACCACCCTCAGCAAGAACGTCAGTATACATCTCAAAAACCAATCATCCAACCAGCAAATAATGTTTTTATGCCAGCAACGCTTAAGAATTATTCTCAAATATTTAGTGGGGTCATTTGAGTCATTATATCTTTTAAGTTACTGTTAAGTAACTTTTAATTATAATATTATCTCCTACCTTGTTATAAATTTGCTTTCATGTCACTAACTTGAAGAAATGAGGTCAATTGTCCTGTATAAAATATCTCATGTTCTATATGGAGTTAAGTGTGGCCTCACGGTGACCTTTGACTTGTTCCTGTATCCGTGAGATACCAATAGATCAGAAGTTAGATCTGAAGTCTTTATTTGATTCAGTTTCAAATATGTTCTGATCCATGAGAAGATGACTTTGTGGTTGGTGGCATGTACAGTATGATGCATCACATGATGCCTGGTTGTCTCATGTTTGACGGGGCTAAAATCCATCATTATTTAGTTTATAAATAAGTAACAATATTTATTATATACATATATGTATGCATGACTATTTCCATTTTTCTTTCTTTTCTTACACACAAGGTAACAAAGATGACATACTATATGCATTTTTCTATTTCTTGCTTTTGTTTTACCTTGGAATATAGTCTGCAAATAACTCTGTATCAGTATATGGAAATCTTTTCCTTCCTTTTTATAGCTGCATAGTACTCCCCTGCATAGATACATTATTATTTATTCAACCAGTCCCTATTGATGGGCATTTAAATTCATAAACTTTTGTTAATAAAAATAATGCCACATTTAATAAAATTATACATTTGTTACATTTTATTTTGCTGATGCATTTTAGTGATTCATTCCTAGAGGTAAGGATGCTGAATCAAAGAATAAGTATATATGTAATGTTTTTAGACATCAAATTCTCCTTCACATGGGCTATACCATTTTGCATTTTCAATAGTTATGTAAGAGAAATAGGCATTCCTCTCAGCATCACCAACAGGGTAGCTGATCAAACTTTTCCATGTCAGTATATTATGTTTCTTTTATTAGCAGTGAAGTTGAGTGTGCATTCAGAGTTCAAGGGTCATTTGTATTAATTTTTCTTTTAAACATATTTTCATATCTTTTTACTATTTTCTTGGCAGGTCGTCAGTCTTTTTCTTATCAATTTTTAACAGCTTTTTAATGCATTACAGATATCAATCATTTTTTATTTACCATATTTTATCATTTGACTTTGCCTTTTGGGGAAGGGGCATGCAAATGTTTTATTACTATTCATAAGTGAGCTTGCTCTGCACTCTTTGCTGTTCTCTCTTTATCAGACTGTGTATCATCCCTAGTCCTTATTATAGTCGATTCACTTTTTAAAAATGAACATTTTCTTTCCTTTTCTATCTTCCGAAGTACATTAAGTAGTGTTATATCTATCTGGTCTTCACAGGTTTGGTAAAATTTTCTTATGAAGTTATCTGGGCTTATCATAAGTTATTTGCTTTATAATTTTCATCCTTATATTGGTCAGAATAGACATTTTGTTTTTACTAGGGTTGTTTTACTAAATTATATCATTCTAGAAAGTTATCTTTTTAATTTAGGTTTTCAAATGAATTTGAATAGATTTGAAAAAAGTAGCTTCTTTTGTATTTTTTTTGAAATTTCATTAGTTTAAAATATGATTTCCTCCTTAACATTTTTTTTTTTACCTTGTGTATTTGTGCTTTCTTCCTTTGTGTGGATGAAGGTAGCTAGTTATTTAGCTGATTTATTGATCTTTCAAAGAACAAGCATTTGGTTTTATTGATTAGTCCTCTTATGTTTTCAGTAACTTCTCTGTAATTACTTCTTTATCTTCTACTTCCTGCTGTTTTCCTTCGGTTTATTTTGTTCTTTTTGAAACTTTTTGAGTTGAAAGATTATTCCATTTATTATCATTGTATTATTATAGATATTCAATGCTCTGGCTTTTTTTCTGAGTATTACTTATGATCCATGAACTCTGTTTTTAAATGTTTTTATTATCATAAAATAGTTTATTTTTATTTATTTATTTATTAGTTTTCAGGTAGATAGATTTGGAAAGGCAAAGATAAAAGGTCAGTATCTATTTTTATACCATATAAAAACCATAAATCTATTTGCTGAATTACAAAGGCTCATACCTTATTTTAGTGTTTTGCAAAACAAATAAAATAAACCATTAGTTTACGGTTTTTTACTTTCAAAGAGTTCTTTTGAAATGCTATATACTAAGCCATATATATTCTTCTGTGGTAGTTCCTAAAGTGTATAGACCTTAAACCCCAAGGAACATAAATTGTAAAGCTTAAGGGGTCTAAGATATTTGACTATTCTCATTAAGCATAGCTAGGACACAGAAATGTACTTATTTTCCAAAGTGGTCAATAGTACAGGTAAAAGATTCTTATTAATTGAAGGGAGTCCCTAAGTTGGAAGAGATTAAAAAGGCACACCAAATACTGTTCTGGCACACAACAGAAATTCATTAAATGTGGTTTCCTTCCTCTAATTGTCTAGGAAGTTGTATATTCACAATACCAATAAAAAGAACATGAGAAGTTGCTTCCAGAAATTGAGGTATTGTGTGACCATGATGTCAACAAACTCCATTTGCATCATTAATAGAATAAATAGACACTGTTTAATTTTAAGTTTAAAAAAAGTAAAAAGTTGAGGTTTTTGATGAAAATATAGATTGATGACCAGCAATAGTGAAAATAGTATTGGAGGCAAAAGGCACTAATGGCTGGAGAAGGAGGCAAAAAGTAAAAATGGAAAAGAAGGAAGTAGAAAAAGCAAAGAAGGTTCTAGAGATAAATCTTGAGCAAAAGATGCAAAATTGTGTCTGATTTAAATGAATGAATGGAGCCCAATACTTTTTTTTTGCAATCAGTGCATGTTTACTGTCTATAACATATAATAGCTAACAAAATACAGCAATCTGAACAAGTGAGAGAAATAACCAAAGGTGGAAACATGGATAGCAAGTTACCCTAGGAAGAGCAGTCCATTCCTCTCAGCTCCTCCCTCTTTTAACTATAGAACACTGGACATGACACAACAAATCAGTAGAGGAAGACTCAGAAAGGTAGAAAGAGGAAAGTGAACTGCCGAGGAACCTTCAGATTTGAGGGAAAACATGCGGGGAGTTCCCTACGTTTCTTTTATCACTCCCATATATCCTGGACTCGGATTGGTAGAATCCACCAACTACAACTGATAACAAATATCCACAACAAATAGTCCAAGAAAAGCCTTTTGTCCCTGTCTAAAGGACAGGGAAGATGTTGTCCTAACAACAGAAAATCTTTTGGCAATATGCTCTACCTACCCCAGCCAAACACCAACAGAAAAACTGCACCCTGCTTGCCCCAAGCAAGTGATGCTCTGATTTGGGTTCCAGGTAGTGCCTGCAGGTTCACACGAGCCCCTCCCCCCCGCCCCCACCTGCAGCAAGGAGACTTGACCGAGCCATGAGAGGTGGGACTTGTTCTAAGTAGAACTAGTATCAACTGACTCTACTACCCATGTGATTTCATTCACTATGCTCATTTCCTGTTAATTTTATTTAAAACCCAAAAATATGAAGTGAAGAATTAGGGAAGGAAGGATGAAGGGAAAGGAGACATTAAGAGCTATGGGAATCTAAAAAAAAGAAGGAAGCATGCTCCTGAAAGTGGTGTGGAAGTGGGATTTAAATCATCTGATCAACCTTAAAGAAGGAGCCATAAGTCTTCTGAGCAAGGAAGAAGTAGAAGAAAAGTTTCATTTTATGAGTACAGAAGGGAGGCCTGTCAGGAAAGAGAAATAACTCGATGATGATGATGAAATGGAAGATTTAAAAAGATTGAAATGAGGACTACCAAACAATTGGTGAGCTGTCTACACGTGCAAGACTTTCCTAAAGTTTACCTAGGGCTCTCCTTATCTACAACCTGCAATGACTTTCAAATTGAGCCACATCTGACCATTATCTCCAAAAGACATGTGTTTCTCTTTTCATTTCTGGACTCTTCTGGAGAATAGGAGAGCAGTGTTATTCTGAAAGGCAAGGCTTACAGAAACAGAGCATGGGGCTTCGTCTCCAGGAGATCCACAGTACATAGATCACAATGAGAAGGCTTTAGAAAAACATGGGCAAGCTGTAGGGACCTGAAGAATGCACGGTCTGTGCTAAAGGCCGAATACATAAACTGACTTTTGTGCACAATTTGCTGACTGCGTCTGATTCTAGGTTGATAACCAAGGGTCAAGGAGTCTAATCAAATTTGTGCTCTTCTATTATACACTCAGATAGAGGAGATTCCCTCTGCCGGCATTTGAAACCCATATGGAAGTACACCATCAGCAAATCCCCTCGTCATCTGTCTGCTCTGCTCTCCTGCCTTCGCCCCTAAGTGCCATCTAGGTGACCTGGTTTTACTTTTTTTTTCTTTTTCTGTTTTTTCTTTTCCTTAATGTAGAGAACTACTGATGAGGGTTGAGAGGGACACTCTTATCATTGTGGAAAATTATAAGCAAACTGCATCTGCATTCAGAAATCACAAAGGGAAGTAAAAAAGCTATGCCTGCATAATCCAGATGTTGATGAATACAAGGGCCCAGAATGCCCTTCCATCCTTCAAAAACATTCCAAAGCCCACCCTACATTCAAAATTAAGACCATTTAGCAGTAATGAGTTGAACAATAAAACTTAATTACTGTAGCACTTAGAAGGCCAAGATTCAATACCTTATGTGCTCATAACTGAAATATAGAATATATCTCAAAAATAAACTTTATGTTTTCCAAAGATCAGAATTCTCTTAAAAAAGAAAATAAAAGCTCTGGTTTGTAACAAATATGTTTGTTTTTCTTGCCTAATAATTCCTAGCTTAGAGGAGAAGTTAATATCCTTTAAGTAAAGCACTAACATCTTTCTATGGTAGTGCCTTTTTTTCCTTGCTTTCTTTTTTTTTTTTTTTTTTTTTTTTTTTTGACCCATCTGGTTTGTCAGAAAAGTCTCCTACCTCTGATATTTATACAATATCATGCAAATGTCAAAATCTGAATGTCATCTTCAAAGACCCTTTTATGTCAGGCAACCCCTTTATAGGGAAAAAATAAACAATTTTATGTATGCATGCTTGATGCCAGTCCAATTAATAAAAGCCTTTTTTGCTATGCTTGGCTACAAGCAAGTTTCTCTTTTGAAAATGAACAGAGGGAGAATGAGATAAAAGGTCTGTATTGTTTCCTTGCAAATTTTACAGTTTCATTTTTAATTTGTGTTTGGATGTGAGGATCTTGGTGCAGATGGTGTGATAGTCCACAGTATGTTCTGAGAACCTGAAATGATAACAAAGATATGCAAATTGAGAGGGTGCTTTGGATGAAAGCCAAGATATCCAATTTCACAATAGCTGAAAACAAATTGATGTGCCCAGCAAACTACTCAGAGTAGCACTAGGAAATGTAACAGTGCCAAAACAAATTATATTAATGACCTTAGCAGTTTGTTGAATTCTATTGGCCAGCTTAATGTTGGTTACATTTGTCTGCATTGGCACTTCATTTACTGCGCAAAACAACTTTTCTACAA